>CM064566.1:38232330-38384830 GCA_032716605.1 Paralithodes platypus
AATAATTAAAGTATATATGATCCACCGGGATTCGAACCCGGGTTATCACACACATATTTTTGCCACCTTAACCATTACACCACCAGGACGGTTAAAGGTTTATGCAACACGCCTACGACTTATTATCCATTCTCGAATACTGGATATTAATCTAATCATGTTCATATTCCCAAACGCACTATGGTAGCCTACTGTTTAAGTGAGAGGAAAGAATATTCATGGGGCACAGATCATATAGACCGGCCTCTCGAAGAAATATCCCTAAACCTACTAATAATATTATTTTTATTAATCTCACCACCACACCCCCAATGAAATTAATTAAAGTATATATGATCCACCGGGATTCGAACCCGGGTTATCACACACATATTTTTGCCACCTTAACCATTACACCACCAGGACGGTTAAAGGTTTAGGCACACGCCTACGACTTATTATCCATTCTCGAATACTGGATATTAATCTAATCATGTTCATATTCCCAACCGCACTATGGTAGCCTACTGTTTAAGTGAGAGGAAAGAATATTCATGGGGCACAGATCATATAGACCGGCCTCTCGAAGAAATATCCCTAAACCTACTAATAATATTATTTTTATTAATCTCACCACCACACCCCCAATGAAATTAATTAAAGTATAATGATCCACCGGGATTCGAACCCGGGTTATCACACACATATTTTTGCCACCTTAACCATTACACCACCAGGACGGTTAAAGGTTTATGCACACGCCTACGACTTATTAACCATTCTCGAATACTGGATATTAATCTAATCATGTTCATATTCCCAACCGCACTATGGTAGCCTACTGTTTAAGTGAGAGGAAAGAATATTCATGGGGCACAGATCATATAGACCGGCCTCTCGAAGAAATATCCCTAAACCTACTAATAATATTATTTTTATAATCTCACCACCACACCCCCAATGAAATTAATTAAAGTATATATGATCCACCGGGATTCGAACCCGGGTTATCACACACATATTTTTGCCACCTTAACCATTAACACCACCAGGACGGTTAAAGGTTTATGCACACGCCTACGACTTATTATCCATTCTCGAATACTGATATTAATCTAATCATGTTCATATTCCCAACCGCACTATGGTAGCCTACTGTTTAAGTGAGAGGAAAGAATATTCATGGGGCACAGATCATATAGACCGGCCTCTCGAAGAAATATCCCTAAACCTACTAATAATATTATTTTTATTAATCTCACCACCACACCCCCAATGAAATTAATTAAAGTATATATGATCCACCGGGATTCGAACCCGGGTTATCACACACATACTTTTGCCACCTTAACCATTACACCACCAGGACGGTTAAAGGTTTATGCACCCGCCTACGACTTATTATCCATTCTCGCATACTGGATATTAATCTAATCATGTTCATATTCCCAACCGCACTATGGTAGCCTACTGTTTAAGTGAGAGGAAAGAATATTCATGGGGCACAGATCATATAGACCGGCCTCTCGAAGAAATATCCCTAAACCTACTAATTATATTATTTTTATTAATCTCACCACCACACCCCCAATGAAATTAATTACCAACGTGTAGATATGATCACCGGGATTCGCAACCCGCGGTTATCACACACTATATTTTTGCCCCACCTTAAACCATTACCACCACCAGGACGGGTTAAAGGGGTTTTATGTCACACGCCTACGACTTATTAATCCATTCTCGAATACTGGATATTAATCATAGCATCATTGTTCACTATTACCCAACCGCACTTATGGTAGCCTACTGTTTTTTTTACAAGGAGAGGAAAGGAATAGTTTCATGGGGCACAGATCATATAGACCGGGCCTCTCGAAGAAATTATCCCTAAACCTACTAATAAATATTTATTTTTATTACTCTCACCACCACAACCCACCAATGAAAATTAATTAAAGTATATATGATCCACCGGGATTCGAACCGGGTTTATCACACACATATTTTGCCACCTTAACCATTACACCACCAGGACGGTTAAAGGTTTATGCAACACGCTCTACGACTTATTATCCATTCTCGAATACTGGACTATTTAATCTAATCATGTTCATATTCCCAACCGCACTATGGTAGCCTACTGTTTAAGTGAGAGGAACGAATATTCATGGGGCAAAGATCATATAGACCTGCGCGGCCTCTCGAAGAAATATCCATAAACCTACTTAATAATATTATTTTTAGAATCTCACCACCCCCCCCCCCATAACAACCCCAATGAATTAATTAAAGTTTTATGATCCAACCGGGATTCGAACCCGGGTTATCACACACCATATTTTTTTGCCACCTTAACCATTACACCACCAGGATCGGTTTAAAGGTTTATGCCCACCCCACCCACGCCTACGACTTTATTATCCATTCTCGAATACTGGATATTTAATCTGACTCATGTTCATATTTCCAACCGCACTATGGTTATGCTTTTTTTTCCTACTGGTTTTTTTGTAATTCTTGTGACGAGGAAAGAATATGCATGGGCCACAGATCATATAGACCGGCCTTCTCGAAGAGAAAATATCCCCTAAAAACCTACTAATAATATTACTTTTAGTAAATCTGCACCACCACCACCACCCAATGAAAATTAATTAAAAGTATATATCGATCCACCGGGTATTCGAACCCGGGTTATCACACACAACTATTTTTGCCACCTTAACCATTACACCACCAGGACGGTGTAAAGGTTTTATGCACACACGCCTACCGCTTATTTATCCCATTCTACTAATACTTGGATATTAATCTAATCATGTTTCCTTCATATTCCCAACCGGCACTATGGTACGCTCAACTGTTTAAGTGAGGAGGAAAGAATATTCATGGGGCACAGAGCATCATATAGACCTGGGCCCCATCATCCCGCAAGAAATATCCCCTTAAAACCTACGTAATAAGATTATTTTATTAATCTCACACACCACACCCCCAATGAAATTAATTAAGTATCGATAGGATCCACCGGGATTCGAAACCCGGTGTTATCACAAAAAAAGACACATATTTTTGTATGCCAACCTTAACCATTACACCACCATTAGACCGGTTAAAGGCTTTATGCAACACGGGGGGCAGCAGAAAAAGTCGGCATGGAGACTGCCTAACGACTTATTATCTGAGCATTCTCGAATAACTGGAAATATTAATGCTAGAATCATGTGTTCATATTCCCCAACCGCCCTATGGTAGCCTACTGTCTTAAGTGAGAGGAAAGAATATTAAGGCGGCACAAGATCATATTAGACCTGCCCTCTCGAAGAAACTATCCCTAAACCTACTAAGAATATTAGTTTTATAATCTCACAACCACACCCCAATGAAAGTAATAAAGTATATATGATTCAAACGGGATTCGAACCCGGGTTATCACACACCAGATTTTTGCCACCTTAACCATTACACCACCTAGGGAAGGTTGAAAGGGTTCATGCACACCGCCTACGACTTATTATCCATTCTCGCTACTGGAATATTAATCTAATCATGTTAAGATTTCCCAACGCACTATGGTGAGCCTACTGTTTAAGTGAGAGGAAAGAATATTCATGGGGCACAGATCATATAGACCGGCCTCTCGAAAAAATCCTAAACCTACTAATAATATTATTTTATTAATCTCACCACCACACCCCAATGAAATAATTAAGTATATATGATCCACCGGGATTCGAACCCGGGTTATCACACACATATTTTTTGCCACCTTAACCATTACACCACCAGGACGGTTAAAGGTTTATGCACACGCCTACGACTTATTATCCATTCTCGAATACTGGATATTAATCTAATCATGTTCATATTCCCAACCGCACTATGGTAGCCTACTGTTTAAGTGAGAGGAAAGAATATTCATGGGGCACAGATCATATAGACCGGCCTCTCGAAGAAATATCCCTAAACCTACTAATAATATTATTTTTATTAATCTCACCACCACACCCCAATGAAATTAATTAAAGTATATATGATCCACCGGGATTCGAACCCGGTTATCACACACATATTTTTGCCACCTTAACCATTACACCACCAGGACGGTTAAAGGTTTATGCACACGCCTACGACTTATTATCCATTCTCGAATACTGGATATTAATCTAATCATGTTCATATTCCCAACCGCACTATGGTAGCCTACTGTTTAAGTGAGGAATCACGGCCGCCAGCCAAACCCTCTAATTCATTTATCACCAACCTGAAACCCTCCTATAACGAAACATTTTTGGAAATAAACCTTCACCCCCATTACAGATGAAATTAAAATGTATAAAGATTTGAGGATCGAACCGGTTATCCACACCGTTCATGTTTTCCTGAACCCCTCTCGCGTTAAGGTTTCCTTCGGAAACGACTTACCATTCTATACTGTATTAATCTCTCTCCCTCTCTCCTATTTCCCCTACTCCGGGTAGAACTCTCCTGTTCCGTGAGAGTTTCACTCTCTCTGCCCCTTTCTCCTTCCACCTATAGTAATATTTTATTATATCCCACCATCCCCACATGTGGTTAATACTGAATTATATCACCACAAATGTTTCTGATTCTCCACCAGGTATTTCGTAATTGCACACGACGGTTTGGTTGTTATAATGATTTATCGCCTAAATAATACCATATCTCAATCAAACTCTCAATCATTTGGTCATGCAATTAATTGTATATGTAGGAGAGGAAAGAATAGATGGGGCGTGATATATAACGGCTTGTAAATATATAACCTACTAAAATAATTAATTCACCACCACACAACACCCCCAATATCAATTATATGATCGAATTCGAACCCGTTGTGATGCTTGAATTGTATTTTCGCATTCTTACCATGTACCACCCCACCTTCTCGTTTCTCTGGCACCGCGCTCTCCTATCCGAATACTGGTATTTTTTATATTCTCAAACTAACCCTCACAAGTGAATATTCGAATATTCTGGCACCCTCTTCATAACTGACCTCTCTCCCCTCCCTCTCCTCTGACCTACTAAAGTTTTTGTTTTATATTTAAACTAATTTATTCCATTACTACTATATCGTAAAACTTGCCACTTACCATATACCGATACACCAAACCGATCCCAGGCGTTTTTGTTTATCACCTGTTTACTAAAGTGCCACCATGTATTTTCTTGGAGCCGTATGGATTACCATTGAAGTTTATTCCGCTAGCATATATTGTATTATTTTAGATGTAAGAAATAAATCACTAGAAAATATGAATTGGCAATCCATATTAATCACTACTAAATTGTCTGAAATTTACCACCACACCGCTATTAAGTCATTGCGCTAGATTCGAAGTAAATCTCTAGATCTACCGGAGAATAAGTATTGGCACGGTACATCTTATGCACATTATTTTCTATGAGCTCGTCTGGAATCTTTAATGACCTCTAATCTTCATTGCCACCGCACTATGGTAGCCTACTGTTAAGTGGAGGATGAAAAATATTCCTTGCACAATAATAGCTATTTCGAAGTCCACAGGACTTATATAATATTTATTTATTAACGCCTACTACCACACCCCAATCAAGCAATTAAGGTCATAAATTATAAAAAGGTATTGTAGACCACAATCCTCGCCACACTTTTTGCCACCTTAAAGTACCATTACACCACCCTGGACGGTTAAATTTAACACGCCTGCAAATAATACCCTATATGGCAATCACTCTAATCATTCATGATCAAATGCACTATGTAGACCAGACGTTGACCGTGAGAGGGGAAAGCCTAACTGCTAGGTTTATTGAGAGGGAAGAGATTAGTACGCGTGCCCTGGCCTACATCAGACAATAGAGAGTACAAAGGAGTACAACACAAAGATAGACAGAGAGAGAGAGAGAGATCCTGATTAACAATGTTACACATGTTGCATATATATGAAAACCTAATATAACACCACATCTGTTTAAACTATATGCCAAGCACAAATATTATCTTTCGTTGTTTGTATTACCATTTACCGAACGGTACAAATAATACGCTATAAAATGAAAGGATTCATGTAGAGTGCAATTTTGAGGACGGCCTCTCGAAGAGACTAACTACTAATATATGCATAATTACCACCACTCACAGGGAAATTAATAAGTATATATTCCACCGGGATTTAGGGTTATCACACACATATTTTACGATCTTAAATACACCAATCGAGGACGGTTCGGGTGTCATTGGAAATACATTTACCATTTCGAATACTTGTATTATCTTCTTGTTTAATGCATGAAAAAGAGCACACAACCCCATTTAGTAAAAAAAAAAACCCGTGGGCGGCACAGTGTTATCACCAGACTCGTAATATTGATAAAATTGCAATCACACGAATTATAAAATATATGTACTTTACAACACCCACACCAGTATGTTCTCGTCAGGAAGTCTAATTTGCTCAAGGTCTGGTCCATATCACCACACATCCACCCCACGCATTAGCTTGGGGTTAAAGTATTGATCTACGGTTATTTCGCATATCCGAGTCATCCACACTAAAACTCTCACCAAACCTTCGACTATACTTTATTGAAAGTTTAAGATCAATATATCTAGTTCCTGGGTGGTAACCGTCGTGGTTAGTACCTACCTACTAAATGGATCTCATAAGAAACGGCAAATATTGCCCCTAATCCATCACTTAGTCCACACCAGTATTTTGCCCTTGTATTACCATCACCACCAATTTTCGCTAACCTAAATTAGGGCAATCCACCACGGACTTAGTTACCCCGAATTTAGTATTTTTTTCATGCACTTACCGCCCACCGCTAAATGTTTAAGTGAGAGGAAAGAATATTCATGGGGCACAGATCATATAGACCGGCCTCTCGAAGAAATATCCCTAAACCTACTAATAATATATTTTTATTAATCTCACCACCACACCCCCAATGAAATTAATTAAAGTATATGATCCACCGGGATTCGAACCCGGGTTATCACACACATATTTTTGCCACCTTAACCATTACACCACCAGGACGGTTAAAGGTTTATGCACACGCCTAACGACTTATTATCCATTCTCGAATACTGGATATTAATCTAATCATGTTCATATTCCCAACCGCACTATGGTAGCCTACTGTTTAAGTGAGAGGAAAGAATATTCATGGGGCACAGATCATATAGACCGGCCTCTCGAAGAAATATCCCTAAACCTACTAATAATATTATTTTTATTAATCTCACCACCACACTCCCAATGAAATTAATTAAAGTATATATGATCCACCGGGATTCGAACCCGGGTTATCACACACATATTTTTGCCACCTTAACCATTACACCACCAGGACGGTTAAAGGTTTATGCACACGCCTACGACTTATTATCCATTCTCGAATACTGGATATTAATCTAATCATGTTCATATTCCCAACCGCACTATGGTAGCCTACTGTTTAAGTGAGAGGAAAGAATATTCATGGGGCACAGATCATTTAGACCGGCCTCTCGAAGAAATATACCCTAAACTTCTAAAAATATTATTTTTTTTAATCTCACCACCACATCCCCCCCATGAACATCAGTATATATTATTTATCCACCGGGATTCTGACCCCTGGTTATCACACACATAATTTTTGGCCACCTTAACCATTACACCACCCCAGGACGGTTTTCAAAAGGTTTCTGCACACGCCTACGACTTATTATCCATTCTCGAATACTGGATATTAATGCTAATCACGTTCATAATCCCAACCGCACTATGGTAAGCCTACTGTTTAAGTGAGAGGAAAGAATATTCATGGGGCACAGATCATTAATAGACCGGCCTCTCGAAGAATATCCCTAAACCTACTAATAATATTAATTTTATTAATCTCACCACCCAACACCCCCAATGAAATTTACTTAAAGTATATGTGATCCACCGGGATTCGAACCCGGGTTATCACACACATATTTTTTGCCACCTTAACCATTACACCCCCCAACTGACGGTTAAAGGTTTTATGCACACGCCTACGACCAGTATTGATCCCTTCTCGCTACTGGATATTAATCTAATCATGTTCATATTCCCACTCGCACTATGGTAGCCTACTGTTTAAGTGAGAGGAAAGACTCGTCATGGGGCACCGATCATATAGACCGTCCTCCATCTGGTCGAACAAATATCCCTAAACCTCCTAATAATATTATTTTTATTATCCTCACCACCAACACCCCCCCAATGAAATTAATTAAAGTATATATGATCCACCGGGATTCGAACCCGGATTGCACCCACATATTTTTGCCACCTTAACCATTACACCCCAACCCCGACGGTTTACAGGTTTATGCACATGCCTCCGACTTATTATCCATTCTCGAATCGTGGATATTAATCTAATCATGTTCATATTCCCCAACCGCACTATGGTAGTCCTAGACTGTTTTAATGATAGGAAAGAATATTCATGGGTCATCAGATCATATCGATCCACGGGCTCCTCCCTCGTCGAAGAAATATCCCTAAACCTACTAATAATCTTATTTTTAGTAATCTCACACACCACACCCCCAATGCATTAATTAATGTTTATATGATCCACCGGTATTTCGAACCCGGGTGTATCACACACCTTTTTTTTTTTTATTTTGCCACCTTAACCATTACACCACCAGGACGGTTAAAGGTTTATGCACATGCCTACGACTTATTATTCCATTCTCGAATACTGGATATTAATCTAATCATGTTCCATATTCCCAACCGCACTCATGGTAACCTACTTGTTTTGAAGTGAGAGGAAAGAAATATTCCTGCATGGGTGCAATCAGATCATATAGCCCACCGGACCTCTCGAACAAATATCCCTAAACCTACTAATAATATTATTTTTGTATTAATCTCACCCACCACACCACCAATGAAGAATTAATTAAAGTATATAGGATCCACCGGGATTTCGAACCCGGGTGATCACACACATATTTTTGCCACCTTAACCATTACACCACCAGGACGGTTAAAGGTTTATGCCCACGCCTACGACTTCTTATCCATTCTCGAATACTGGATATTAATCTAATCATGTTCATATTCCCAACCGCACTATGGTAGCCTACTGTTTAAGTGAGAGGAAAGAATATTCATGGGGCACAGATCATATAGACCGGCCTCTCGAAGAAATATCCCTAAACCTACTAATAATATTATTTTTATTAATCTCACCACCACACCCCCAATGAAATTAATTAAAGTATATATGATCCACCGGGATTCGAACCCGGGTTATCACACACATTTTTGCCACCTTAACCATTACACCACCAGGACGGTTAAAGGTTGATGCACACGCCTACGACTTATTATCCATTCTCGAATACTTGCTATTAATCTAATCATGTTCATATTCCCAACCGCACTATGGTAGCCTACTGTTTAAGTGAGAGGAAAGAATATTCAATAGGCACGGATCATATAGACCGGCCTCTCGAAGAAATATCCCTAAACCTACTAATAATATTATTTTTATTAATCTCACCACCACACCCCCAATGAAATTAATTAAAGTATATATGATCCCCCGGATTCGAACCCGGGTTATCACACACATATTTTTGCCACCTTAACCATTACACCACCAGGACCGTTAAAGGTTTATGCACACGCCTACGACTTATTATCCATTCTCGAATACTGGATATTAATCTAATCATGTTCATATTCCCAACCGCACTATGGTAGCCTACTGTTTAAGTGAGAGGAAAGAATATTCATGGGGCACAGATCATATAGACCGGCCTCTCGAAGAAATATCCCTAAACCTACTAATAATATTATTTTTATTAATCTCACCACCACACTCCCAATGGAATTAATTAAAGTATATATGATCCACCGGGATTCGAACCCGGGTTATCACACACATATTTTTGCCACCTTAACCATTACACCACCAGGACGGTTAAAGGTTTATGCACACGCCTACGACTTATTATCCATTCTCGAATACTGGATATTAATCTAATCATGTTCATATTCCCAACCGCACTATGGTAGCCTACTGTTTAAGTGAGAGGAAAGAATATTCATGGGGCACAGATCATATAGACCGGCCTCACGAAGAAATATCCCTAAACCTACTAATAATATTATTTTTATTAATCTCACCACCACACCCCCAATGAAAATAATTAAAGTATATATGATCCCCCGGGATTCGAACCCGGGTTATCACACACATATTTTTGCCACCTTAACCATTACACCACCAGGACGGTTAAAGGTTTTATGCACACGCCTACGACGCATTCTCGAATACTGGATATTAATCTAATCATGTTCATATTCCCAACCGCGCTAAGGTAGCCTAATGTTTAAGTGAAGGAAAGAATATTCATGGGGCACAGATCATATAGACCGGCCTCGTCGAAGAAATATCCCTAAACCTACTAATAATATATTTTTATTAATCTCACCACCACACCCCAATGAAATTAATTAAAGTATATATGATCCACCGGGATTCGAACCCGGGTTATCACACACATATTTTTTGCCACCTTTAACCATTACACCACCAGGACGGTTAAAGGTTTATGCACACGCCTACGACTTATTATCCATTCTCGAATACTGGATATTAATCTAATCATGTTTCATATTCCCAACCGCACTATGGTAGCCTACTGTTTAAGTGAGAGGAAAGAATATTCATGGGGCACAGATCATATAGACCGGCCTCTCGAAGAAATATCCCTAAACCTACTAATAATATTATTTTTATTAATCTCACCACCACACCCCCAATGAAATTAATTAAAGTATATATGATCCACCGGGATTCGAACCCGGGTTATCACACAACATATTTTTTGCCACCTTAACCATTACACCACCAGGACGGTTAAAGGTTTATGCACACGCCTACGACTTATTATCCATCCTCGAATACTGGATATTAATCTAATCATGTTCATATTCCCAACCGCACTATGGTAGCCTACTGTTTAAGTGAGAGGAAAGAATATTCATGGGGGCACAGATCATATAGACCGGCCTCTCGAAGAAATATCCCTAAACCTACTAATAATATTTATTTTTATTAATCTCACCACCACACCCCCAATGAAATTAATTAAGTATATATGATCCACCGGGATTCGAACCCGGGTTATCACACACATATTTTTGCCACCTTAACCATTAACCACCAGGACGGTTAAAGGTTTATGCACAGGCCTACGACTTATTATCCATTCTCGAATACTGGATATTAATCTAATCATGTTCATATTCCCAACCGCACTATGGTAGCCTACTGTTTAAGTGAGAGGAAAGAATATTCATGGGGCACAGATCATATAGACCGGCCTCTCGAAGAAATATCCCTAAACCTACTAATAATATTATTTTATTAATCTCACCACCACACCCCCAATGAAATTAATTAAAGTATATATGATCCACCGGGATTCGAACCCGGGTTATCACACACATATTTTTGCCACCTTAACCATTACACCACCAGGACGGTTAAAGGTTTATGCACACGCCTACGACTTATTATCCATTCTCGAATACTGGATATTAATCTAATCATGTTCATATTCCCAACCGCACTATGGTAGCCTACTGTTTAAGTGAGAGGAAAGAATATTCATGGTGCACAGATCATATAGACCGGCCTCTCGAAGAAATATCCCTAAACCTACTAATAATATTATTTTTATTAATCTCACCACCACACCCCCAATGAAATTAATTAAAGTATATATGATCCACCGGGATTCGAACCCGGGTTATCACACACATATTTTTGCCACCTTAACCATTACACCACCAGGACGGTTAAAGGTTTATGCACACGCCTACGACTTATTATCCATTCTCGAATACTGGATATTAATCTAATCATGTTCATATTCCCAACCGCACTATGGTAGCCTACTGTTTAAGTGAGAGGAAAGAATATTCATGGGGCACAGATCATATAGACCGGCCTCTCGAAGAAATATCCCTAAACCTACTAATAATATTATTTTTATTAATCTCACCACCACACACCACCAATGAAATTATTAAAGTATATATGATCCACCGGGATTCGAACCCGGGTTATCACACACATATTTTTTGCCACCTTAACCATTACACCACCAGGACGGTTAAAGGTTTATGCACACGCCTACGACTTATTATCCATTCTCGAATACTGGATATTAATCTAATCATGTTCATATTCCCAACCGCACTATGGTAGCCTACTGTTTAAGTGAGAGGAAAGAATATTCATGGGGCACAGATCATATAGACCGGCCTCTCGAAGAAATATCCCTAAACCTACTAATAATATTATTTTATTAATCTCACCACCACACCCCCAATGAAATTAATTAAAGTATATATGATCCACCGGGATTCGAACCCGGGTTATCACACACATATTTTTGCCACCTTAACCATTACACCACCAGGACGGTTAAAGGTTTATGCACACGCCTACGACTTATTATCCATTCTCGAATACTGGATATTAATCTAATCATGTTCATATTCCCAACCGCACTATGGTAGCCTACTGTTTAAGTGAGAGGAAAGAATATTCATGGGCACAGATCATATAGACCGGCCTCTCGAAGAAATATCCCTAAACCTACTAATAATATTATTTTTATTAATCTCACCACCACACCCCCAATGAAATTAATTAAAGTATATATGATCCACCGGGATTCGAACCCGGGTTATCACACACATATTTTTGCCACCTTAACCATTACACCACCAGGACGGTTAAAGGTTTATGCACACGCCTACGACTTATTATCCATTCTCGAATACTGGATATTAATCTAATCATGTTCATATTCCCAACCGCACTATGGTAGCCTACTGTTTAAGTGAGAGGAAAGAATATTCATGGGGCACAGATCATATAGACCGCGCTCTCGAAGAAATATCCCTAAACCTACTAATAATATTATTTTTATTAATCTCACCACCACACCCCCAATGAAATTAATTAAAGTATATGATCCACCGGGATTCGAACCCGGGTTATCACACACATATGTTGCCAACTTAACCATTACACCACCAGGACGGTTAAGGTTTATGCACACGCCTACGACTTATTATCCATTCTCGAATACTGGATATTAATCTAATCATGTTCATATTCCCAACCGCACTATGGTAGCCTACTGTTTAAGTGAGAGGAAAGAATATTCATGGGGCACAGATCATATAGACCGGCCTCTCGAAGAAATATCCCTAAACCTACTAATAATATTATTTTTATTAATCTCACCACCACACCCCCAATGAAATTAATTAAAGTATATATGATCCACCGGGATTCGAACCCGGGTTATCACACACATATTTTTGCCACCTTAACCATTACACCACCAGGACGGTTAAAGGTTTATGCACACGCCTACGACTTATTATCCATTCTCGAATACTGGATATTAATCTAATCATGTTCATATTCCCAACCGCACTATGGTAGCCTACTGTTTAAGTGAGAGGAAAGAATATTCATGGGGCACAGATCATATAGACCGGCCTCTCGAAGAAATATCCCTAAACCTACTAATAATATTATTTTTATTAATCTCACCACCACACCCCCAATGAAATTAATTAAAGTATATATGATCCACCGGGATTCGAACCCGGGTTATCACACACATATTTTGCCACCTTAACCATTACACCACCAGGACGGTTAAAGGTTTATGCACACGCCTACGACTTATTATCCATTCTCGAATACTGGATATTAATCTAATCATGTTCATATTCCCAACCGCACTATGGTAGCCTACTGTTTAAGTGAGAGGAAAGAATATTCATGGGGCACAGATCATATAGACCGGCCTCTCGAAGAAATATCCCTAAACCTACTAATAATATTATTTTATTAATCTCACCACCACACCCCCAATGAAATTAATTAAAGTATATATGATCCACCGGGATTCGAACCCGGGTTATCACACACATATTTTTGCCACCTTAACCATTACACCACCAGGACGGTTAAAGGTTTATGCACACGCCTACGACTTATTATCCATTCTCGAATACTGGATATTAATCTAATCATGTTCATATTCCCAACCGCACTATGGTAGCCTACTGTTTAAGTGAGAGGAAAGAATATTCATGGGCACAGATCATATAGACCGGCCTCTCGAAGAAATATCCCTAAACCTACTAATAATATTATTTTTATTAATCTCACCACCACACACCCAATGAAATTAATTAAAGTATATATGATCCACCGGGATTCGAACCCGGGTTATCACACACATATTTTTGCCACCTTAACCATTACACCACCAGGACGGTTAAAGGTTTATGCACACGCCTACGACTTATTATCCATTCTCGAATACTGGATATTAATCTAATCATGTTCATATTCCCAACCGCACTATGGTAGCCTACTGTTTAAGTGAGAGGAAAGAATATTCATGGGGCACAGATCATATAGACCGGCCTCTCGAAGAAATATCCCTAAACCTACTAATAATATTATTTTTATTAATCTCACCACCACACCCCAATGAAATTAATTAAAGTATATATGATCCACCGGGATTCGAACCCGGGTTATCACACACATATTTTTGCCACCTTAACCATTACACCACCAGGACGGTTAAAGGTTTATGCACACGCCTACGACTTATTATCCATTCTCGAATACTGGATATTAATCTAATCATGTTCATATTCCCACCGCACTATGGTAGCCTACTGTTTAAGTGAGAGGAAAGAATATTCATGGGGCACAGATCATATAGACCGGCCTCTCGAAGAAATATCCCTAAACCTACTAATAATATTATTTTTATTAATCTCACCACCACACCCCCAATGAAATTAATTAAAGTATATATGATCCACCGGGATTCGAACCCGGGTTATCACACACATATTTTTGCCACCTTAACCATTACACCACCAGGACGGTTAAAGGTTTATGCACACGCCTACGACTTATTATCCATTCTCGAATACTGGATATTAATCTAATCATGTTCATATTCCCAACCGCACTATTGTAGCCTACTGTTTAAGTGAGAGGAAAGAATATTCATGGGGCACAGATCATATAGACCGGCCTCTCGAAGAAATATCCCTAAACCTACTAATAATATTATTTTTATTAATCTCACCACCACACCCCCAATGAAATTAATTAAAGTATATATGATCCACCGGGATTCGAACCCGGGTTATCACACACATATTTTTGCCACCTTAACCATTACACCACCAGGACGGTTAAAGGTTTATGCACACGCCTACGACTTATTATCCATTCTCGAATACTGGATATTAATCTAATCATGTTCATATTCCCAACCGCACTATGGTAGCCTACTGTTTAAGTGAGAGGAAAGAATATTCATGGGGCACAGATCATATAGACCGGCCTCTCGAAGAAATATCCCTAAACCTACTAATAATATTATTTTTATTAATCTCACCACCACACCCCCAATGAAATTAATTAAAGTATATATGATCCACCGGGATTCGAACCCGGGTTATCACACACATATTTTTGCCACCTTAACCATTACACCACCAGGACGGTTAAAGGTTTATGCACACGCCTACGACTTATTATCCATTCTCGAATACTGGATATTAATCTAATCATGTTCATATTCCCAACCGCACTATGGTAGCCTACTGTTTAAGTGAGAGGAAAGAATATTCATGGGGCACAGATCATATAGACCGGCCTCTCGAAGAAATATCCCTAAACCTACTAATAATATTATTTTTATTAATCTCACCACCACACCCCCAATGAAATTAATTAAAGTATATATGATCCACCGGGATTCGAACCCGGGTTATCACACACATATTTTTGCCACCTTAACCATTACACCACCAGGACGGTTAAAGGTTTATGCACACGCCTACGACTTATTATCCATTCTCGAATACTGGATATTAATCTAATCATGTTCATATTCCCAACCGCACTATGGTAGCCTACTGTTTAAGTGAGAGGAAAGAATATTCATGGGGCACAGATCATATAGACCGGCCTCTCGAAGAAATATCCCTAAACCTACTAATAATATTATTTTTATTAATCTCACCACCACACCCCCAATGAAATTAATTAAAGTATATATGATCCACCGGGATTCGAACCCGGGTTATCACACACATATTTTTGCCACCTTAACCATTACACCACCAGGACGGTTAAAGGTTTATGCACACGCCTACGACTTATTATCCATTCTCGAATACTGGATATTAATCTAATCATGTTCATATTCCCAACCGCACTATGGTAGCCTACTGTTTAAGTGAGAGGAAAGAATATTCATGGGGCACAGATCATATAGACCGGCCTCTCGAAGAAATATCCCTAAACCTACTAATAATATTATTTTTATTAATCTCACCACCACACCCCCAATGAAATTAATTAAAGTATATATGATCCACCGGGATTCGAACCCGGGTTATCACACACATATTTTTGCCACCTTAACCATTACACCACCAGGACGGTTAAAGGTTTATGCACACGCCTACGACTTATTATCCATTCTCGAATACTGGATATTAATCTAATCATGTTCATATTCCCAACCGCACTATGGTAGCCTACTGTTTAAGTGAGAGGAAAGAATATTCATGGGGCACAGATCATATAGACCGGCCTCTCGAAGAAATATCCCTAAACCTACTAATAATATTATTTTTATTAATCTCACCACCACACCCCCCAATGAAATTAATTAAAGTATATATGATCCACCGGGATTCGAACCCGGGTTATCACACACATATTTTTGCCACCTTAACCATTACACCACCAGGACGGTTAAAGGTTTATGCACACGCCTACGACTTATTATCCATTCTCGAATACTGGATATTAATCTAATCATGTTCATATTCCCAACCGCACTATGGTAGCCTACTGTTTAAGTGAGAGGAAAGAATATTCATGGGCACAGATCATATAGACCGGCCTCTCGAAGAAATATCCCTAAACCTACTAATAATATTATTTTTATTAATCTCACCACCACACCCCCAATGAAATTAATTAAAGTATATATGATCCACCGGGATTCGAACCCGGGTTATCACACACATATTTTTGCCACCTTAACCATTACACCACCAGGACGGTTAAAGGTTTATGCACACGCCTACGACTTATTATCCATTCTCGAATACTGGATATTAATCTAATCATGTTCATATTCCCAACCGCACTATGGTAGCCTACTGTTTAAGTGAGAGGAAAGAATATTCATGGGGCACAGATCATATAGACCGGCCTCTCGAAGAAATATCCCTAAACCTACTAATAATATTATTTTTATTAATCTCACCACCACACCCCCAATGAAATTAATTAAAGTATATATGATCCACCGGGATTCGAACCCGGGTTATCACACACATATTTTTGCCACCTTAACCATTACACCACCAGGACGGTTAAAGGTTTATGCACACAGCCTACGACTTATTATCCATTCTCGAATACTGGATATTAATCTAATCATGTTCATATTCCCAACCGCACTATGGTAGCCTACTGTTTAAGTGAGAGGAAAGAATATTCATGGGGCACAGATCATATAGACCGGCCTCTCGAAGAAATATCCCTAAACCTACTAATAATATTATTTTTATTAATCTCACCACCACACCCCCAATGAAATTAATTAAAGTATATATGATCCACCGGGATTCGAACCCGGGTTATCACACACATATTTTTGCCACCTTAACCATTACACCACCAGGACGGTTAAAGGTTTATGCACACGCCTACGACTTATTATCCATTCTCGAATACTGGATATTAATCTAATCATGTTCATATTCCCAACCGCACTATGGTAGCCTACTGTTTAAGTGAGAGGAAAGAATATTCATGGGGCACAGATCATATAGACCGGCCTCTCGAAGAATATCCCTAACCTACTAATAATATTATTTTTATTAATCTCACCACCACACCCCAATGAAATTAATTAAAGTATATATGATCCACCGGGATTCGAACCCGGGTTATCACACACATATTTTTGCCACCTTAACCATTACACCACCAGGACGGTTAAAGGTTTATGCACACGCCTACGACTTATTATCCATTCTCGAATACTGGATATTAATCTAATCATGTTCATATTCCCAACCGCACTATGGTAGCCTACTGTTTAAGTGAGAGGAAAGAATATTCATGGGGCACAGATCATATAGACCGGCCTCTCGAAGAAATATCCCTAAACCTACTAATAATATTATTTTTATTAATCTCACCACCACACCCCCAATGAAATTAATTAAAGTATATATGATCCACCGGGATTCGAACCCGGGTTATCACACACATATTTTTGCCACCTTAACCATTACACCACCAGGACGGTTAAAGGTTTATGCACACGCCTACGACTTATTATCCATTCTCGAATACTGGATATTAATCTAATCATGTTCATATTCCCAACCGCACTATGGTAGCCTACTGTTTAAGTGAGAGGAAAGAATATTCATGGGGCACAGATCATATAGACCGGCCTCTCGAAGAAATATCCCTAAACCTACTAATAATATTATTTTTATTAATCTCACCACCACACCCCCAATGAAATTAATTAAAGTATATATGATCCACCGGGATTCGAACCCGGGTTATCACACACATATTTTTGCCACCTTAACCATTACACCACCAGGACGGTTAAAGGTTTATGCACACGCCTACGACTTATTATCCATTCTCGAATACTGGATATTAATCTAATCATGTTCATATTCCCAACCGCACTATGGTAGCCTACTGTTTAAGTGAGAGGAAAGAATATTCATGGGGCACAGATCATATAGACCGGCCTCTCGAAGAAATATCCCTAAACCTACTAATAATATTATTTTTATTAATCTCACCACCACACACCCCAATGAAATTAATTAAAGTATATATGATCCACCGGGATTCGAAACCCGGGTTATCACACACATATTTTTGCCACCTTAACCATTACACCACCAGGACGGTTAAAGGTTTATGCACACGCCTACGACTTATTATCCATTCTCGAATACTGGATATTAATCTAATCATGTTCATATTCCCAACCGCACTATGGTAGCCTACTGTTTAAGTGAGAGGAAAGAATATTCATGGGGCACAGATCATATAGACCGGCCTCTCGAAGAAATATCCCTAAACCTACTAATAATATTATTTTTATTAATCTCACCACCACACCCCCAATGAAATTAATTAAAGTATATATGATCCACCGGGATTCGAACCCGGGTTATCACACACATATTTTTGCCACCTTAACCATTACACCACCAGGACGGTTAAAGGTTTATGCACACGCCTACGACTTATTATCCATTCTCGAATACTGGATATTAATCTAATCATGTTCATATTCCCAACCGCACTATGGTAGCCTACTGTTTAAGTGAGAGGAAAGAATATTCATGGGGCACAGATCATATAGACCGGCCTCTCGAAGAAATATCCCTAAACCTACTAATAATATTATTTTTATTAATCTCACCACCACACCCCAATGAAATTAATTAAAGTATATATGATCCACCGGGATTCGAACCCGGGTTATCACACACATATTTTTGCCACCTTAACCATTACACCACCAGGACGGTTAAAGGTTTATGCACACGCCTACGACTTATTATCCATTCTCGAATACTGGATATTAATCTAATCATGTTCATATTCCCAACCGCACTATGGTAGCCTACTGTTTAAGTGAGAGGAAAGAATATTCATGGGGCACAGATCATATAGACCGGCCTCTCGAAGAAATATCCCTAAACCTACTAACAATATTATTTTTATTAATCTCACCACCACACCCCCAATGAAATTAATTAAAGTATATATGATCCACCGGAATTCGAACCCAGGTTATCACACACAAATTTTTGCCACCTTAACCATTACACCACCAGACGGTTAAAGGTTTATGCACACGTCTACGACTTATTATCCATTCTCGAATACTGGATATTAATCTAATCATGTTCATATTCCCAACCGCACTATGGTAGCCTACTGTTTAAGTGAGAGGAAAGAATATTCATGGGGCACAGATCATATAGACCGGCCTCTCGAAGAAATATCCCTAAACCTACTAATAATATTATTGTTATTAATCTCACCACCACACCCCCAATGAAGTTAATTAAAGTATATATGATCCACCGGGATTCGAACCCGGGTTATCACACATATTTTTGCCACCTTAACCATTAACCACCAGGACGGTTAAAGGTTTATGCACACGCCTACGACTTATTATCCATTCTCGAATACTGGATATTAATCTAATCATGTTCATATTCCCAACCGCACTATGGTAGCCTACTGTTTAAGTGAGAGGAAAGAATATTCATGGGGCACAGATCATATAGACCGGCCTCTCGAAGAAATATCCCTAAACCTACTAATAATATTATTTTTATTAATCTCACCACCACACCCCCAATGAAATTAATTAAAGTATATATGATCCACCGGGATTCGAACCCGGGTTATCACACACATATTTTTGCCACCTTAACCATTACACCACCAGGACGGTTAAAGGTTTATGCACACGCCTACGACTTATTATCCATTCTCGAATACTGGATATTAATCTAATCATGTTCATATTCCCAACCGCACTATGGTAGCCTACTGTTTAAGTGAGAGGAAGAAGAATTCATGGGGCACAGATCATATAGACCGTCGAAGAAATATCCCTAAACCTACTAATAATTATTTTATTAATCTCACCACCACACCCCCAATGAAATTAATTAAAGTATATATGATCCACCGGGATTCGAACCCGGGTTATCACACACATATTTTTTGCCACCTTAACCATTACACCACCAGGACGGTTAAAGGTTTATGCACAAGCCTACGACTTATTATCCATTCTCGAATACTGGATATTAATCATGTTCATATTCCCAACCGCACTATGGTAGCCTACTGTTAAGTGAGAGGAAAGAATATTCATGGGGCACAGATCATATAGACCGGCCTCTCGAAGAAATATCCCTAAACCTACTAATAATATTATTTTTATTAATCTCCACCACCACACCCCAATGAAATTAATTAAAGTATATATGATCCACCGGGATTCGAACCCGGGTTATCACACACATATTTTTGCCACCTTAACCATTAACCACCAGGACGGTTAAAGGTTTATGCACACGCCTACGACTTATTATCCATTCTCGAATACTGGATATTAATCTAATCATGTTCATATTCCCAACCGCACTATGGTAGCCTACTGTTTAAGTGAGAGGAAAGAATATTCATGGGGCACAGATCATATAGACCGGCCTCTCGAAGAATAAAATTTAAACCTACTAATAATATTATTTTTATTAATCTCACCACCACATGAAATGAAATTAATTAAAGTATATATGATCCACCGGGATTCGAACCCGGGTTATCACACACATATTTTTGCCACCTTAACCATTACACCACCAGGACGGTTAAAGGTTTATGCACACGCCTACGACTTATTATCCATTCTCGAATACTGGATATTAATCTAATCATGTTCATATTCCCAACCGCACTATGGTAGCCTACTGTTTAAGTGAGAGGAAAGAATATTCATGGGGCACAGATCATATAGACCGGCCTCTCGAAGAAATATCCCTAAACCTACTAATAATATTATTTTTTATTAATCTCACCACCACACCCCCAATGAAATTAATTAAAGTATATATGATCCACCGGGATTCGAACCCGGGTTATCACACACATATTTTTGCCACCTTAACCATTACACCACCAGGACGGTTAAAGGTTTATGCACACGCCTACGACTTATTATCCATTCTCGAATACTGGATATTAATCTAATCATGTTCATATTCCCAACCGCACTATGGTAGCCTACTGTTTAAGTGAGAGGAAAGAATATTCATGGGGCACAGATCATATAGACCGGCCTCTCCATATCCCTAAACCTACTAATAATATTTTTATTAATCTCACCACCACACCCCCAATGAAATTAATTAAAGTATATATGATCCACCGGGATTCGAACCCGGGTTATCACACACATATTTTTGCCACCTTAACCATTACACCACCAGGACGGTTAAAGGTTTATGCACACGCCTACGACTTATTATCCATTCTCGAATACTGGATATTAATCTAATCATGTTCATATTCCCAACCGCACTATGGTAGCCTACTGTTTAAGTGAGAGGAAAGAATATTCATGGGGCACAGATCATATAGACCGGCCTCTCGAAGAAATATCCCTAAACCTACTAATAATATTATTTTTATTAATCTCACCACCACACCCCCAATGAAATTAATTAAAGTATATATGATCCACCGGGATTCGAACCCGGGTTATCACACACATATTTTTGCCACCTTAACCATTACACCACCAGGACGGTTAAAGGTTTATGCACACGCCTACGACTTATTATCCATTCTCGAATACTGGATATTAATCTAATCATGTTCATATTCCCAACCGCACTATGGTAGCCTACTGTTTAAGTGAGAGGAAAGAATATTCATGGGGCACAGATCATATAGACCGGCCTCTCGAAGAAATATCCCTAAACCTACTAATAATATTATTTTTATTAATCTCACCACCACACCCCCAATGAAATTAATTAAAGTATATATGATCCACCGGGATTCGAACCCGGGTTATCACACACATATTTTTGCCACCTTAACCATTACACCACCAGGACGGTTAAAGGTTTATGCACACGCCTACGACTTATTATCCATTCTCGAATACTGGATATTAATCTAATCATGTTCATATTCCCAACCGCACTATGGTAGCCTACTGTTTAAGTGAGAGGAAAGAATATTCATGGGGCACAGATCATATAGACCGGCCTCTCGAAGAAATATCCCTAAACCTACTAATAATATTATTTTTATTAATCTCACCACCACACCCCCAATGAAATTAATTAAAGTATATATGATCCACCGGGATTCGAACCCGGGTTATCACACACATATTTTTGCCACCTTAACCATTACACCACCAGGACGGTTAAAGGTTTATGCACACGCCTACGACTTATTATCCATTCTCGAATACTGGATATTAATCTAATCATGTTCATATTCCCAACCGCACTATGGTAGCCTACTGTTTAAGTGAGAGGAAAGAATATTCATGGGGCACAGATCATATAGACCGGCCTCTCGAAGAAATATCCCTAAACCTACTAATAATATTATTTTATTAATCTCACCACCACACCCCCAATGAAATTAATTAAAGTATATATGATCCACCGGGATTCGAACCCGGGTTATCACACACATATTTTGCCACCTTAACCATTACACCACCAGGACGGTTTAAAGGTTTATGCACACGCCTACGACTTATTATCCATTCTCGAATACTGGATATTAATCTAATCATGTTCATATTCCCAACCGCACTATGGTAGCCTACTGTTTAAGTGAGAGGAAAGAATATTCATGGGGCACAGATCATATAGACCGGCCTCTCGAAGAAATATCCCTAAACCTACTAATAATATTATTTTTATTAATCTCACCACCACACCCCCAATGAAATTAATTAAAGTATATATGATCCACCGGGATTCGAACCCGGGTTATCACACACATATTTTTGCCACCTTAACCATTACACCACCAGGACGGTTAAAGGTTTATGCACACGCCTACGACTTATTATCCATTCTCGAATACTGGATATTAATCTAATCATGTTCATATTCCCAACCGCACTATGGTAGCCTACTGTTTAAGTGAGAGGAAAGAATATTCATGGGGCACAGATCATATAGACCGGCCTCTCGAAGAAATATCCCTAAACCTACTAATAATATTATTTTTATTAATCTCACCACCACACACCCCAATGAAATTAATTAAAGTATATATGATCCACCGGGATTCGAACCCGGGTTATCACACACATATTTTTGCCACCTTAACCATTACACCACCAGGACGGTTAAAGGTTTATGCACACGCCTACGACTTATTATCCATTCTCGAATACTGGATATTAATCTAATCATGTTCATATTCCCAACCGCACTATGGTAGCCTACTGTTTAAGTGAGAGGAAAGAATATTCATGGGGCACAGATCATATAGACCGGCCTCTCGAAGAAATATCCCTAAACCTACTAATAATATTATTTTTATTAATCTCACCACCACACCCCCAATGAAATTAATTAAGTATATATGATCCACCGGGATTCGAACCCGGGTTATCACACACATATTTTTGCCACCTTAACCATTACACCACCAGGACGGTTAAAGGTTTATGCACACGCCTACGACTTATTATCCATTCTCGAATACTGGATATTAATCTAATCATGTTCATATTCCCAACCGCACTATGGTAGCCTACTGTTTTAAGTGAGAGGAAAGAATATTCATGGGGCACAGATCATATAGACCGGCCTCTCGAAGAAATATCCCTAAACCTACTAATAATATTATTTTTATTAATCTCACCACCACACCCCAATGAAATTAATTAAAGTATATATGATCCACCGGGATTCGAACCCGGGTTATCACACACATATTTTTGCCACCTTAACCATTACACCACCAGGACGGTTAAAGGTTTATGCACACGCCTACGACTTATTATCCATTCTCGAATACTGGATATTAATCTAATCATGTTCATATTCCCAACCGCACTATGGTAGCCTACTGTTTAAGTGAGAGGAAAGAATATTCATGGGGCACAGATCATATAGACCGGCCTCTCGAAGAAATATCCCTAAACCTACTAATAATATTATTTTTATTAATCTCACCACCACACACCCCCAATGAAATTAATTAAGTATATATGATCCACCGGGATTCGAACCCGGGTTATCACACACATATTTTTGCCACCTTAACCATTACACCACCAGGACGGTTAAAGGTTTATGCACACGCCTACGACTTATTATCCATTCTCGAATACTGGATATTAATCTAATCATGTTCATATTCCCAACCGCACTATGGTAGCCTACTGTTTAAGTGAGAGGAAAGAATATTCATGGGGCACAGATCATATAGACCGGCCTCTCGAAGAAATATCCCTAAACCTACTAATAATATTATTTTATTAATCTCACCACCACACCCCCAATGAAATTAATTAAAGTATATATGATCCACCGGGATTCGAACCCGGGTTATCACACACATATTTTTGCCACCTTAACCATTACACCACCAGGACGGTTAAAGGTTTATGCACACGCCTACGACTTATTATCCATTCTCGAATACTGGATATTAATCTAATCATGTTCATATTCCCAACCGCACTATGGTAGCCTACTGTTTAAGTGAGAGGAAAGAATATTCATGGGGCACAGATCATATAGACCGGCCTCTCGAAGAAATATCCCTAAACCTACTAATAATATTATTTTTATTAATCTCACCACCACACCCCAATGAAATTAATTAAAGTATATATGATCCACCGGGATTCGAACCCGGGTTATCACACACATATTTTTGCCACCTTAACCATTACACCACCAGGACGGTTAAAGGTTTATGCACACGCCTACGACTTATTATCCATTCTCGAATACTGGATATTAATCTAATCATGTTCATATTCCCAACCGCACTATGGTAGCCTACTGTTTAAGTGAGAGGAAAGAATATTCATGGGGCACAGATCATATAGACCGGCCCTCTCGAAGAAATATCCCTAAACCTACTAATAATATTATTTTTATTAATCTCACCACCACACCCCCAATGAAATTAATTAAAGTATATATGATCCACCGGGATTCGAACCCGGGTTATCACACACATATTTTTGCCACCTTAACCATTACACCACCAGGACGGTTAAAGGTTTATGCACACGCCTACGACTTATTATCCATTCTCGAATACTGGATATTAATCTAATCATGTTCATATTCCCAACCGCACTATGGTAGCCTACTGTTTAAGTGAGAGGAAAGAATATTCATGGGGCACAGATCATATAGACCGGCCTCTCGAAGAAATATCCCTAAACCTACTAATAATATTATTTTTATTAATCTCACCACCACACCCCCAATGAAATTAATTAAAGTATATATGATCCACCGGGATTCGAACCCGGGTTATCACACACATATTTTTGCCACCTTAACCATTACACCACCAGGACGGTTAAAGGTTTATGCACACGCCTACGACTTATTATCCATTCTCGAATACTGGATATTAATCTAATCATGTTCATATTCCCAACCGCACTATGGTAGCCTACTGTTTAAGTGAGAGGAAAGAATATTCATGGGGCACAGATCATATAGACCGGCCTCTCGAAGAAATATCCCTAAACCTACTAATAATATTATTTTTATTAATCTCACCACCACACCCCAATGAAATTAATTAAAGTATATATGATCCACCGGGATTCGAACCCGGGTTATCACACACATATTTTTGCCACCTTAACCATTACACCACCAGGACGGTTAAAGGTTTATGCACACGCCTACGACTTATTATCCATTCTCGAATACTGGATATTAATCTAATCATGTTCATATTCCCAACCGCACTATGGTAGCCTACTGTTTAAGTGAGAGGAAAGAATATTCATGGGGCACAGATCATATAGACCGGCCTCTCGAAGAAATATCCCTAAACCTACTAATAATATTATTTATTAATCTCACCACCACACCCCCAATGAAATTAATTAAAGTATATGATCCACCGGGATTCGAACCCGGGTTATCACACACATATTTTTGCCACCTTAACCATTACACCACCAGGACGGTTAAAGGTTTATGCACACGCCTACGACTTATTATCCATTCTCGAATACTGGATATTAATCTAATCATGTTCATATTCCCAACCGCACTATGGTAGCCTACTGTTTAAGTGAGAGGAAAGAATATTCATGGGGCACAGATCATATAGACCGGCCTCTCGAAGAAATATCCCTAAACCTACTAATAATATTATTTTTATTAATCTCACCACCACACCCCCAATGAAATTAATTAAAGTATATATGATCCACCGGGATTCGAACCCGGGTTATCACACACATATTGTTTGCCACCTTAACCATTACACCACCAGGACGGTTAAAGGTTTATGCACACGCCTACGACTTATTATCCATTCTCGAATACTGGATATTAATCTAATCATGTTCATATTCCCAACCGCACTATGGTAGCCTACTGTTTAAGTGAGAGGAAAGAATATTCATGGGGCACAGATCATATAGACCGGCCTCTCGAAGAAATATCCCTAAACCTACTAATAATATTATTTTTATTAATCTCACCACCACACCCCCAATGAAATTAATTAAAGTATATATGATCCACCGGGATTCGAACCCGGTTATCACACACATATTTTTGCCACCTTAACCATTACACCACCAGGACGGTTAAAGGTTTATGCACACGCCTACGACTTATTATCCATTCTCGAATACTGGATATTAATCTAATCATGTTCATAATTCCCAACCGCACTATGGTAGCCTACTGTTTAAGTGAGAGGAAAGAATATTCATGGGGCACAGATCATATAGACCGGCCTCTCGAAGAAATATCCCTAAACCTACTAATAATATTATTTTTATTAATCTCACCACCACACCCCCAATGAAATTAATTAAAGTATATATGATCCACCGGGATTCGAACCCGGGTTATCACACACATATTTTTGCCACCTTAACCATTACACCACCAGGACGGTTAAAGGTTTATGCACACGCCTACGACTTATTATCCATTCTCGAATACTGGATATTAATCTAATCATGTTCATATTCCCAACCGCACTATGGTAGCCTACTGTTTAAGTGAGAGGAAAGAATATTCATGGGGCACAGATCATATAGACCGGCCTCTCGAAGAAATATCCCTAAACCTACTAATAATATTATTTTTATTAATCTCACCACCACACCCCCAATGAAATTAATTAAGTATATATGATCCACCGGGATTCGAACCCGGGTTATCACACACATATTTTTGCCACCTTAACCATTACACCACCAGGACGGTTAAAGGTTTATGCACACGCCTACGACTTATTATCCATTCTCGAATACTGGATATTAATCTAATCATGTTCAATTCCCCAACCGCACTATGGTAGCCTACTGTTTAAGTGAGAGGAAAGAATATTCATGGGGCACAGATCATATAGACCGGCCTCTCGAAGAAATATCCCTAAACCTACTAATAATATTATTTTTATTAATCTCACCACCACACCCCCAATGAAATTAATTAAAGTATATATGATCCACCGGGATTCGAACCCGGGTTATCACACACATATTTTGCCACCTTAACCATTACACCACCAGGACGGTTAAAGGTTTATGCACACGCCTACGACTTATTATCCATTCTCGAATACTGGATATTAATCTAATCATGTTCATATTCCCAACCGCACTATGGTAGCCTACTGTTTAAGTGAGAGGAAAGAATATTCATGGGGCACAGATCATATAGACCGGCCTCTCGAAGAAATATCCCTAAACCTACTAATAATATTATTTTTATTAATCTCACCACCACACCCCAATGAAATTAATTAAAGTATATATGATCCACCGGGATTCGAACCCGGGTTATCACACACATATTTTTGCCACCTTAACCATTACACCACCAGGACGGTTAAAGGTTTATGCACACGCCTACGACTTATTATCCATTCTCGAATACTGGATATTAATCTAATCATGTTCATATTCCCAACCGCACTATGGTAGCCTACTGTTTAAGTGAGAGGAAAGAATATTCATGGGGCACAGATCATATAGACCGGCCTCTCGAAGAAATATCCCTAAACCTACTAATAATATTATTTTTATTAATCTCACCACCACACCCCCAATGAAATTAATTAAAGTATATATGATCCACCGGGATTCGAACCCGGGTTATCACACACATATTTTTGCCACCTTAACCATTACACCACCAGGACGGTTTAAAGGTTTATGCACACGCCTACGACTTATTATCCATTCTCGAATACTGGATATTAATCTAATCATGTTCATATTCCCAACCGCACTATGGTAGCCTACTGTTTAAGTGAGAGGAAAGAATATTCATGGGGCACAGATCATATAGACCGGCCTCTCGAAGAAATATCCCTAAACCTACTAATAATATTATTTTTATTAATCTCACCACCACACCCCCAATGAAATTAATTAAAGTATATATGATCCACCGGGATTCGAACCCGGGTTATCACACACATATTTTTGCCACCTTAACCATTACACCACCAGGACGGTTAAAGGTTTATGCACACGCCTACGACTTATTATCCATTCTCGAATACTGGATATTAACCTAATCATGTTCATATTCCCAACCGCACTATGGTAGCCTACTGTTTAAGTGAGAGGAAAGAATATTCATGGGGCACAGATCATATAGACCGGCCTCTCGAAGAAATATCCCTAAACCTACTAATAATATTATTTTTATTAATCTCACCACCACACCCCCAATGAAATTAATTAAAGTATATATGATCCACCGGGATTCGAACACGGGTTATCACACACATATTTTTGCAACCCTTAACCATTACACCACCAGGACGGTTAAAGGTTTATGCACACGCCTACGACTTATTATCCATTCTCGAATACTGGATATTAATCTAATCATGTTCATATTCCCAACCGCACTATGGTAGCCTACTGTTTAAGTGAGAGGAAAGAATATTCATGGGGCACAGATCATATAGACCGGCCTCTCGAAGAAATATCCCTAAACCTACTAATAATATTATTTTTATTAATCTCACCACCACACCCCCAATGAAATTAATTAAAGTATATATGATCCACCGGGATTCGAACCCGGGTTATCACACACATATTTTTGCCACCTTAACCATTACACCACCAGGACGGTTAAAGGTTTATGCACACGCCTACGACTTATTATCCATTCTCGAATACTGGATATTAATCTAATCATGTTCATATTCCCAACCGCACTATGGTAGCCTACTGTTTAAGTGAGAGGAAAGAATATTCATGGGGCACAGATCATATAGACCGGCCTCTTGAAGAAATATCCCTAAACCTACTAATAATATTATTTTTATTAATCTCACCACCACACCACCAATGAAATTAATTAAAGTATATATGATCCACCGGGATTCGAACCCGGTTTATCACACACATATTTTTGCCACCTTAACCATTACACCACCAGGACGGTTAAAGGTTTATGCACACGCCTACGACTTATTATCCATTCTCGAATACTGGATATTAATCTAATCATGTTCATATTCCCAACCGCACTATGGTAGCCTACTGTTTAAGTGAGAGGAAAGAATATTCATGGGCACAGATCATATAGACCGGCCTCTCGAAGAAATATCCCTAAACCTACTAATAATATTATTTTATTAATCTCACCACCACACCCCCAATGAAATTAATTAAAGTATATATGATCCACCGGGATTCGAACCCGGGTTATCACACACATATTTTTGCCACCTTAACCATTACACCACCAGGACGTTAACAGTTTTAAGCACACCCCCACTACTTATTACCCAATCTCGGATACAGGGTATTAATCTAATCATGTTTCATATTCCCAACCGCACTATGGTAGCCTACTGTTTAAGTGAGAGGAAAGAATATTCATGGGGCACAGATCATATAGACCGGCCTCTCGAAGAAATATCCCTAAACCTACTAATAATATTATTTTTATTAATCTCACCACCACACCCCCAATGAAATTAATTAAAGTATATATGATCCACCGGGATTCGAACCCGGGTTATCACACACATATTTATGCCACCTTAACCATTACACCACCAGGACGGTTAAAGGTTTTATGCACACGCCTACGACTTATTATCCATTCTCGAATACTGGATATTAATCTAATCATGTTCATATTCCCAACCGCACTATGGTAGCCTACTGTTTAAGTGAGAGGAAAGAATATTCATGGGGCACAGATCATATAGAGCGGCCTCTCGAAGAAATATCCCTAAACCTACTAATAATATTATTTTTATTAATCTCACCACTACACCCCCAATGAAATTAATTAAAGTATATATGATCCACCGGGATTCGAAACCCGGGTTATCACACACATATTTTTGCCACCTTAACCATTACACCACCAGGACGGTTAAAGGTTTATGCACACGCCTACGACTTATTATCCATTCTCGAATACTGGATATTAATCTAATCATGTTCATATTCCCAACCGCACTATGGTAGCCTACTGTTTAAGTGAGAGGAAAGAATATTCATGGGGCACAGATCATATAGAACCGGCCTCTCGAAGAAATATCCCTAAACCTACTAATAATATTATTTTTATTAATCTCACCACCACACCCCCAATGAAATTAATTAAAGTATATATGATCCACCGGGATTCGAACCCGGGTTATCACACACATATTTTTGCCACCTTAACCATTACACCACCAGGACGGTTAAAGGTTTATGCACACGCCTACGACTTATTATCCATTCTCGAATACTGGATATTAATCTAATCATGTTCATATTCCCAACCGCACTATGGTAGCCTACTGTTTAAGTGAGAGGAAAGAATATTCATGGGGCACAGATCATATAGACCGGCCTCTCGAAGACATATCCCTAAACCTACTAATAATACTATTTTTATTAATCTCACCACCACTCCGCCAATGAAATTAATTAAAGTATATATGATCCACCGGGATTCGAACCCGGGTTATCACACACATATCTTTTACCACCTTAACCATTTACACCACCAGGACGGTTAATGGATTATTGCACACGCCTACGACTTATTATCCATTCTCGAATACTGGATATTAATCTAATCATGTTCATATTCCCAACCGCACTATGGTAGCCTACTGTTTAAGTGAGAGGAAAGAATATTCATGGGGCACAGATCATATTGACCGGCCTCTCGAAGAAATATCCCTAAACCTACTAATAATATTATTTTTATTAATCTCACCACCACACCCCCAATGAAATTAATTAAAGTATATATGATCCACCGGGATTCGAACCCGGGTTATCACACACATATTTTTGCCACCTTAACCATTACACCACCAGGACGGTTAAAGGTTTATGCACACGCCTACGACTTATTATCCATTCTCGAATACTGGATATTAATCTAATCATGTTCTTATTCCCAACCGCACTATGGTAGCCTACTGTTTAAGTGAGAGGAAAGAATATTCATAGGGCACAGATCATTTAGACCGGCCTCTCGAAGAAATATCCCTAAACCTACTAATAATATTATTTTTATTAATCTCACCACCACACCCCCAATGAAATTAATTAAAGTATATATGATCCACCGGGATTCGAACCCGGGTTATCACACACTATTTTTCCACCTTAACCATTACAACCACCAGGACGATTAAAGGTTTATGCACACGCCTAAGACTTATTATCCATTCTCGAATACTGGATATTAATCTAATCATGTTCATATTCCCAACCGCACTATGGTAGCCTACTGTTTAAGTGAGAGGAAAGAATATTCATGGGGCACAGATCATATAGACCGGCCTCTCGAAGAAATATCCCTAACCCTACTAATAATATTATTTTTATTAACCTCACCACCACAACCCCCAATGAAATTAATTAAAGTATATATGATCCACCGGGATTCGAACCCGAGTTATCACACACATCATTTTGCCACCTTAACCATTACACCACCAGGACGGTTAAAGGTTTATGCACACGCCTACGACTTATTATCCATTCTCGAATACTGGATATTAGTCTAATCATGTTCATATTCCCAACCGCACTATGGTAGCCTACTGTTTAAGTGAGAGGAAAGAATATTCATGGGGCCCAGATCATATAGACCGGCCTCTCGAAGAAATATCCCTAAACCTACTAATAATATTATTTTTATTAATCTCACCACCACACCCCCAATGAAATTAATTAAAGTTTATATGATCCACCGGGATTCGAACCCGGGTTATCACACACATATTTTTGCCACCTTAACCATTACACCACCAGGACGGTTAAAGGTTTAATGCACACGCCTACGACTTATTATCCATTCTCGAATACTGGATATTAATCTAATCATGTTCATATTCCCAACCGCACTATGGTAGCCTACTGTTTAAGTGAGAGGAAAGAATATTCATGGGGCACAGATCATATAGAACCGGCCTCTCGAAGAAATATCCCTAACCTACTAATAATATTATTTTATTAATCTCACCACCACCCCCCCAATGAAATTAATTAAAGTATATATGATCCACCGGGATTCGAACCCGGGTTATCACACACATATTTTTGCCACCTTAACCATTACACCACCAGGACGGTTAAAGGTTTATGCACACGCCTACGACTTATTATCCATTCTCGAATACTGGATATTAATCTAATCATGTTCATATTCCCAACCGCACTATGGTAGCCTACTGTTTAAGTGAGAGGAGAGAATATTCATGGGGCACAGATCATATAGACCGGCCTCTCGAAGAAATATCCCTAAACCTACTAATAATATTATTTTTATTAATCTCACCACCACACCCCCAATGAAATTAATTAAAGTATATATGATCCACTGGGATTCGAACCCAGGTTATCACACATATTTTTGCCACCTTAACCATTACACCACCAGGACGGTTAAAAGGGTTATGCACCCGCCTACGACTTATTATCCATTCTCGAATACTGGATATTAATCTAATCATGTTCATATTCCCAACCGCACTATGTTAGCCTACTGTTTAAGTGAGAGGAAAGAATATTCATGGGGCACAGATCATATAGACCGCCTCCTCGAAAAGTATCCCTAAACCTACTAATAATATTATTTTTATTAATCTCACCACCACACCCCCAATGAAATTAATTAAAGTATATATGATCCACCGGGATTCGAACCCGGTTTATCACACACATATTTTTGCCACCTTAACCATTACACCACCAGGACGGTTAAAGGTTTATGCACACGCCTACGACTTATTATCCATTCTCGAATACTGGATATTAATCTAATCATGTTCATAATCCCAACCGCACTATGGATAGGCCTACTGTTTTAAGTGAGAGGAAAGAATATTCATGGGTGCACAGATCATATGAAACCGGTCCCATCATCGAAGAAATACTCGCCTAAAACGCTACTAATAATATTAATTTTATTAATCTCACGCACCAACACCCCCTCAATGAACTTAATTAAAGTATATATGATCCACCGGGATTCGAACCCGGTTGGGGGGGGGGGGGGGGGGGGGGGGGGGAGGGGGGGGGGGGGTGGGGGGGGGGGAGGGGGGAGGGGGGGGGGGTTAGTGGGATGGGGGGGGAGGGGCTTATCACACACATATTGTTTGCCACCTTAACCATTACACCACCAATGACGGTTAAAGGTTTATGGCCAAAAAATATCAAACACCCTAACGGACTTATTATCCATTCATCGAATACTGGGATATTAATCTAATCATGTTCATATTCCCAAACCGCACTATGGTAGCCTAACTGTTTAAGTGAGAGGAAAGAAACTATTCATGGGTCACAGATCATATAGACCGGCCTCTGTCTAAAGAAGAAATATCCCTAAACCTACTGAATACTATGATTTTTATTAATCTCACCACCTCATCTACCCCAATGAAATTAATTAAAGTATATATGATCGCACCGGGATTCGAACCCGGCTTTTTTTTATATTTTTTTTTGTTTTTGTTGTATCAACCACACATATTTTTGCACACACCCTTTAACCATGTACATCCACCAGGACGGTTAAGAAGGTTTATGCACGACTCCTACGACTTATGTATCCATTCTCGAATACTGGATATTAATCTAATCATGTTCATATTCCCAACCGCACATGGTAGGCCTACTGTTTAAGTGAGAGGACAATGTATTCATGGGGCACAGATCATATAGACCGGCCTCTCGAAGAAATATCCCTAAACCTACTAATATATATTATTTTTATTAATCTCACCACCCACACCTCCAATGAAATTAATTAAAGTATATATGATCCACCGGGATTCGAACCCTGTTTATCACACACATATTTGTTTGGCCACCAATTAAACATTACACTACCAGGACGGTTAAAGGTTTATGCACACGCCTACGACTTATTATCCATTCTCGATACTGGATATTAATCTAATCATGTTCATATTCCCAACCGCACTATGGTAGCCTACTGTTTAAGTGAGAGGAAAGAATATTCATGGGGCACAGATCATATAGACCGGCCTCTCGAAGAAATATCCCTAAACCTACTAATAATATTATTTTTATTAATCTCACCACCACACCCCCAATGAAATTAATTAAAGTATATATGATCCACCGGGATTCGAACCCGGGTTATCACACACATATTTTTGCCACCTTAACCATTACACCACCAGGACGGTTAAAGGTTTATGCACACGCCTACGACTTATCCATTCTCGAATACTGGATATTAATCTAATCATGTTCATATTCCCAACCGCACTATGGTAGCCTACTGTTTAAGTGAGAGGAAAGAATATTCATGGGGCACAGATCATATAGACCGGCCTCTCGAAGAAATATCCCTAAACCTACTAATAATATTATTTTTATTAATCTCACCACCACACCCCCAATGAAATTAATTAAAGTATATATGATCCACCGGGATTCGAACCCGGGTTATCACACATATTTTTGCCACCTTAACCATTACACCACCAGGACGGTTAAAGGTTTATGCACACGCCTACGACTTATTATCCATTCTCGAATACTGGATATTAATCTAATCATGTTCATATTCCCAACCGCACTATGGTAGCCTACTGTTTAAGTGAGAGGAAAGAATATTCATGGGGCACAGATCATATAGACCGGCCTCTCGAAGAAATATCCCTAAACCTACTAATAATATTATTTTATTAATCTCACCACCACACCCCCAATGAAATTAATTAAAGTATATATGATCCACCGGGATTCGAACCCGGGTTATCACACACATATTTTTGCCACCTTAACCATTACACCACCAGGACGGTTAAAGGTTTATGCACACGCCTACGACTTATTATCCATTCTCGAATACTGGATATTAATCTAATCATGTTCATATTCCCAACCGCACTATGGTAGCCTACTGTTTAAGTGAGAGGAAAGAATATTCATGGGGCACAGATCATATAGACCGGCCTCTCGAAGAAATATCCCTAAACCTACTAATAATATTATTTTTATTAATCTCACCACCACACCCCCAATGAAATTAATTAAAGTATATATGATCCACCGGGATTCGAACCCGGGTTATCACACACATATTTTTGCCACCTTAACCATTACACCACCAGGACGGTTAAAGGTTTATGCACACGCCTACGACTTATTATCCATTCTCGAATACTGGATATTAATCTAATCATGTTCATATTCCCAACCGCACTATGGTAGCCTACTGTTTAAGTGAGAGGAAAGAATATTCATGGGGCACAGATCATATAGACCGGCCTCTCGAAGAAATATCCCTAAACCTACTAATAATATTATTTTTATTAATCTCACCACCACACCCCCAATGAAATTAATTAAAGTATATATGATCCACCGGGATTCGAACCCGGGTTATCACACACATATTTTTGCCACCTTAACCATTACACCACCAGGACGGTTAAAGGTTTATGCACACGCCTACGACTTATTATCCATTCTCGAATACTGGATATTAATCTAATCATGTTCATATTCCCAACCGCACTATGGTAGCCTACTGTTTAAGTGAGAGGAAAGAATATTCATGGGGCACAGATCATATAGACCGGCCTCTCGAAGAAATATCCCTAAACCTACTAATAATATTATTTTTATTAATCTCACCACCACACCCCCAATGAAATTAATTAAAGTATATATGATCCACCGGGATTCGAACCCGGGTTATCACACACATATTTTTGCCACCTTAACCATTACACCACCAGGACGGTTAAAGGTTTATGCACACGCCTACGACTTATTATCCATTCTCGAATACTGGATATTAATCTAATCATGTTCATATTCCCAACCGCACTATGGTAGCCTACTGTTTAAGTGAGAGGAAAGAATATTCATGGGGCACAGATCATATAGACCGGCCTCTCGAAGAAATATCCCTAAACCTACTAATAATATTATTTTTATTAATCTCACCACCACACCCCCAATGAAATTAATTAAAGTATATATGATCCACCGGGATTCGAACCCGGGTTATCACACACATATTTTTGCCACCTTAACCATTACACCACCAGGACGGTTAAAGGTTTATGCACACGCCTACGACTTATTATCCATTCTCGAATACTGGATATTAATCTAATCATGTTCATATTCCCAACCGCACTATGGTAGCCTACTGTTTAAGTGAGAGGAAAGAATATTCATGGGGCACAGATCATATAGACCGGCCTCTCGAAGAAATATCCCTAAACCTACTAATAATATTATTTTTATTAATCTCACCACCACACCCCCAATGAAATTAATTAAAGTATATATGATCCACCGGGATTCGAACCCGGGTTATCACACACATATTTTTGCCACCTTAACCATTACACCACCAGGACGGTTAAAGGTTTATGCACACGCCTACGACTTATTATCCATTCTCGAATACTGGATATTAATCTAATCATGTTCATATTCCCAACCGCACTATGGTAGCCTACTGTTTAAGTGAGAGGAAAGAATATTCATGGGGCACAGATCATATAGACCGGCCTCTCGAAGAAATATCCCTAAACCTACTAATAATATTATTTTTATTAATCTCACCACCACACCCCCAATGAAATTAATTAAAGTATATATGATCCACCGGGATTCGAACCCGGGTTATCACACATATTTTTGCCACCTTAACCATTACACCACCAGGACGGTTAAAGGTTTATGCACACGCCTACGACTTATTATCCATTCTCGAATACTGGATATTAATCTAATCATGTTCATATTCCCAACCGCACTATGGTAGCCTACTGTTTAAGTGAGAGGAAAGAATATTCATGGGGCACAGATCATATAGACCGGCCTCTCGAAGAAATATCCCTAAACCTACTAATAATATTATTTTTATTAATCTCACCACCACACCCCCAATGAAATTAATTAAAGTATATATGATCCACCGGGATTCGAACCCGGGTTATCACACACATATTTTTGCCACCTTAACCATTACACCACCAGGACGGTTAAAGGTTTATGCACACGCCTACGACTTATTATCCATTCTCGAATACTGGATATTAATCTAATCATGTTCATATTCCCAACCGCACTATGGTAGCCTACTGTTTAAGTGAGAGGAAAGAATATTCATGGGGCACAGATCATATAGACCGGCCTCTCGAAGAAATATCCCTAAACCTACTAATAATATTATTTTTATTAATCTCACCACCACACCCCCAATGAAATTAATTAAAGTATATATGATCCACCGGGATTCGAACCCGGGTTATCACACACATATTTTTGCCACCTTAACCATTACACCACCAGGACGGTTAAAGGTTTATGCACACGCCTACGACTTATTATCCATTCTCGAATACTGGATATTAATCTAATCATGTTCATATTCCCAACCGCACTATGGTAGCCTACTGTTTAAGTGAGAGGAAAGAATATTCATGGGGCACAGATCATATAGACCGGCCTCTCGAAGAAATATCCCTAAACCTACTAATAATATTATTTTTATTAATCTCACCACCACACCCCCAATGAAATTAATTAAAGTATATATGATCCACCGGGATTCGAACCCGGGTTATCACACACATATTTTTGCCACCTTAACCATTACACCACCAGGACGGTTAAAGGTTTATGCACACGCCTACGACTTATTATCCATTCTCGAATACTGGATATTAATCTAATCATGTTCATATTCCCAACCGCACTATGGTAGCCTACTGTTTAAGTGAGAGGAAAGAATATTCATGGGGCACAGATCATATAGACCGGCCTCTCGAAGAAATATCCCTAAACCTACTAATAATATTATTTTTATTAATCTCACCACCACACCCCCAATGAAATTAATTAAAGTATATATGATCCACCGGGATTCGAACCCGGGTTATCACACATATTTTTGCCACCTTAACCATTACACCACCAGGACGGTTAAAGGTTTATGCACACGCCTACGACTTATTATCCATTCTCGAATACTGGATATTAATCTAATCATGTTCATATTCCCAACCGCACTATGGTAGCCTACTGTTTAAGTGAGAGGAAAGAATATTCATGGGGCACAGATCATATAGACCGGCCTCTCGAAGAAATATCCCTAAACCTACTAATAATATTATTTTTATTAATCTCACCACCACACCCCCAATGAAATTAATTAAAGTATATATGATCCACCGGGATTCGAACCCGGGTTATCACACACATATTTTTGCCACCTTAACCATTACACCACCAGGACAGTTAAAGGTTTATGCACACGCCTACGACTTATTATCCATTCTCGAATACTGGATATTAATCTAATCATGTTCATATTCCCAACCGCACTATGGTAGCCTACTGTTTAAGTGAGAGGAAAGAATATTCATGGGGCACAGATCATATAGACCGGCCTCTCGAAGAAATATCCCTAAACCTACTAATAATATTATTTTTATTAATCTCACCACCACACCCCCAATGAAATTAATTAAAGTATATATGATCCACCGGGATTCGAACCCGGGTTATCACACACATATTTTTGCCACCTTAACCATTACACATCTAAGAATTTCTTCTTCAATCGAGTTGTCAACTTGTGGAATGGGCTTCCCCGAGACGTTATAGACTGCAGCACTGTTGATTCATTTAAACTCCGCTTAGACAAATATCTCGCATCAAACCCGCGACTGACTGCGTTTGTAAATGAATAACTTTATTTTATCCTCCCCTCAGTTACTAACCCCTATGTCCCCTACTAACTTCCTAGTCCTGCCACGGACATTAGTTCCAGGGCAGTAGTTCCCTTTCCAATGTTCCCTTACCCACTCTAAACCACTGTTTGGACACTTGATCCTCAGTGTTTTGGAGGACAAGCAGCCTAGAAGTGTCACTAGATATGTTGTTGCTTGATTTCCTTTGTACTCCTTTGTACTCGTACTTTCGTGAGGGTGGAGGGGTTAGGGAAAGTGTACAGGATGGTGAGTAAACATTTTAGGCGGGAGACACGATCTATAGGCAGTGGTGGAGCGAAAATATTGGATAAATGAGGAGTACAAAGGAGTACAAAGGAAATCAAGCAAAAACATGTCTAGTGACCCTTCTAGGCTGCTTGTCCTCCAAAACACTGAGGATCAAGTGTCCAAACAGTGGTTTTGAGTGGGTATGGGAACATTGGAAAGAGAACTGCCCTGGAATTAATGTCTGTGGCAGGATTAGGAAGTTAGTAGGGGACAGATGGGTTAGTAACTGAGGGGGGGATAAAATAAAGTTATTCATTTACAAACGCAGTCAGTCGCGGGTTTGATGCAAGATATTTGTCAAGGCGAAGTTTAAATAAAGCAACGGTGATGCAGTCTATAACGTCTCGGGGAAGCCCATTCCACAAGTTAACAACTCGATTGAAGAAGAAATTCTTAGATTCGTGTGAGTTAAAAGATTTACCAATAATTTTGCAACCGTTTCCCCGCGTGTAATTAGATTGGTTGTATAGTGAAGTACTTACTACAGTTCATATTGTCGATGCCTTTGATGATTTTTTTTTGTTTTTGTTTTTTGTTTTTTTTTAAAGAGACAATGAACAGAGGAAGGAAAAACACAGATAAAACAAAAAAGGTCCATGTGCCTAAAGGCATCCTCCATTCATAAAATGTTTGTAAGAACTGGATTTAAACTGTTTTAGATTGTAAGTTTGTGGAAAGCAACTCGAGGGAAGTGAATTCCAAAGAGTAGTAGTTCTGGGGATAAATTAATTTTGATAAGCAGAAGTTCTGCATTGTGGAAGAGAAAGTGTAAATTCATGGGCGCTCTCAGCTGCCCTAGTTCTACGGGGAAAGATGTGGAGAGGCGGCACAATTGAAGCAAATTCCTCGGAACAATTGCTGTGAAAATATCTGTAGAATAATGCAAGGGATGCAACGTTTCTTCGTATGGATAATGTAGGAAGGGTCCTGTGTGATTGCAGGGTTATTGATTAATCTAATAGCTTTATTTTGAATTTTGTCCAACTGCCTCAATGCAACCACTCCACTTCCACTCCACAGAGGTGAACAGTAATCCATCTGAGAACGCACATGACTTTTATATATTACGGCCAACTGATCGTCAGTGATGAATTCTAGAACTCTGTACAGGAGTCCCAGTTTTTTAGAGACATTCTTAGCAATGCTTCTAACATAATGTGTCCAGCTCAGGTTAGTAGTCAATGTTACACCGAGAATGTCAATACTAGGGGAAGTGGGAATATTTACATCATTAACAAATATATGGGAGTCAGTGAGATTCTGTCGGTTAGAAAATTTAATGTACTTGGTTTTCTGTGCATTAAAGGAAACTAGATTCTTTTGTCCCCATTCATTAATTCTAGAAAGGTCCTGGTTCAGAGAAATTGCAGTGTTTATTTTTTAATTTGTAAGATCGGGTTGGGTGAAAGAATTGGTAAATGTGAAGGAACTGTGGAGTGTTGAGTCAGCTGCATAGGAATGTATTGGATTATGAGTGGTAGATATAAGATCATTGATATGAATGAGGAACAGAGTTAGGGCCAAAACTGATCCCTGGGGAACACCAGCATTTATTGAGTGAAATTGAGAATAAAGGCTATCTACCATTACACGTATTTTTCTGTTATGAAGATAAGAAGAAATTAGTGGAACTAATGATGCTAGGCCGTAGTGTGACATCTTCGACAATAAGGATTGATGCCAGACTCTATCAAATGCCTTTGATATATCCAGTGCTATTGTATGTGTTTCACCATGTTGGTCTGTAGCTTGGTTGATTTGATGATTGTGTAAGAAGGCAAAGAATGTCTGCAGTTGATCGACATCGTCTAAAACCATATTGCCTATCACTGATTAATTTATTATTCTCAAGATGCTTAATTATGTGATTATTTAATATAATTTCAAAGACTTTACCAAGAGTGGAAGTTATAGCTATTGGTGTGTAGTTTGATGGATCTGAAGAAGCACCATTTTTAGGAACTGGATGGATGTTTGCTTCTTTCCAGGATACTGGGAAGCATGAGGTATGAGTACACAGACGGATTTTTTTTGCCAATACAGGAGCGAGCACCAAGGAGCAATTCTTAAGTACTATTGGAGGAATATCATCTGGACCAGGAGCCTTATCTACTGAGAGATTCTGCAAAATAGTTTTGACATGTTTGGTGTGGATCTTAAGTGAGGGAATTTCAGGCGAATTAAAATTAAGTACAGGGACATCTTGATTTATTTCATCTAAGGTTGAGTTGGTGGAGAAAATATCCGCAAGAAGGTTAGCTTTACCTCGTGGGTCACTTACAAGATTGCCAGTCGGAGATTTTAATTTTGGAATGGATGAAACAGTAGTGAAGTTGGATTTGAATGAGTTAAGAGTAGACCAAACTATTTTGTTATCATTTGGATTATTTAGAAGTTTATTTTCCTGCTTGTGGAGAAAGTTTTATTTAGTTAGATTTAATACAATTTTGGCATGATTTCTGATGTTTCTAAAGTAATTAAAGGCTTCATGTGTTTTTGATCTTGTGTATGCATTGTAGGCTATTGCTTTTTGTTCAGTTACTCTAGCACAATTATGGCCAAACCATTTAGGTGAATTAGATCTTTTACTGTACTTTTGATGAAGAATAAAAGTTTCCATTCCAATTTTTATAAAATCTTGTATGTGGCTCAAGGTGAAGTGTGCATTATTAGAAAAAAAGAGGTCCAGGGAATATCAATAAAGAAATCTTTAAGACCCTCCCAGTCTACCCTATCGTGCCATTTAGTCACCAAAACAGGTTCAGAGTGGGAAGGTGTGGTAGGTGAATGACAGGTGGCCTGTATCAGACAGTGATCAGAAGACCCAAGTGGGGACCTCACTGTAACATCATAATTTTCTGAATTTGTTGAATTAAGTCGCCTCTTAGTCTGCGCTGGGTTAAAGGAAATAGATTTAATTCTCTAAGACGCTGCTCCTCGTATGGTTTGTTCTTTAGGCTAGGTATCATTTTGGTAACTCTACGTTGAACACGTTCTAGCTTGTCTATATCTTTTTGGTAATAGGGGCACCATGATTGAACGCAGTATTCCAGAAGAGGGCGGACTAAGGAATTGTAAAAGGTTAGGATAACTTCTTTGGATATATGCTCAAATGACCTGCCTATAAAGCCAATTATTTTGTTTGCCTTCTTAACAACTTCTGAACATTGTTGACTCGGTTTTAGGTTACTCGATATTGTTACTCCCAGATCGGTTTCTCTGTTTACATTCTTAAGCTAAGCGCCATTCATCGAATAGTTTGCTTTCTCATTTTGGTAAGCGATATGTAGTACTTTACATTTATCCGCATTGAAACTCATTTGCCAAATTCGGGCCCAACATGACAACATATCTAGATTGTGTTGCATATCGTCAACTTGTTCTTTTGAGAGTACGCTATTTGCAATTTTTGTATCGTCAGCAAATTTTTGAGATTGTACAAGTGAGACCCTCATCGATTCTATGTCGTTGATGTAAATTAGAAAGAGAATTGGTCCTACTACCGATCCCTGGGGTACCCCGCTACTTACATTGGTCCATTTAGATGCCTTACCGTTTATGACTACTCCTTGTTTTCTGTCGCTGAGCCAATCTTCTATCCATTTCAACACACCGTCTTGTATTCCATGCGCTTTTAGTTTTAGCAGTAAACGTTTGTCAGGAACTTTGTCAAAGGCCTTTTGAAAATCAAGGTATATAATATCTACAGCTTTACTCTCATCGTAGAGGTTGAGGATATCTTTGAAGAAGTCTAAGAGGTTTGTTAAACAGGAACGCTTTTTACGAAAGCGAAAGCTGTGTTGAGTATCTTTAAGTATGTTATTTTCCCCTAAGTGATTTACGAGTCTGTCTCTTATGAGTGTTTCTAGCGTTTTATATACAACTGAGGTTAAGCTAATTGGACGATAGTTACTGGGTAGGGATTTGCTGCCTTTTTTTAATATCAGTGTTACGTTGGCTAGCTTCCACTGATCAGGCATACTTCCAGACTGCAAAGATTTATTGAATAGCAATGTCAGTGGTTTAGAGAGCTCATCCTTAGCTTCCTTTAGAACTCTAGGTGAGATTGTATCAGGTCCAGAAGTTTTATTTACCTTGAGTTTATCTAAATAATTCAATACTTCTCTCTCTGTAACGGTGATATTACTTAGAACATCTGAATTATCAATCTGAATCGGCGATGGTGTAGGGATATCACTGAGGTTTTCTGTTGTAAAAACTGATGCAAAGAAGGTATTGAGGGCATTACTCATTTGTACTTCATCTTAGGTGTATTCTCCATTTTCATCGACTAACGGTCCAACAGTTGAAGTAACTACTTTTTTCTTTCTGATATAACTATAGAATTCTTTCAGGTTAGTTTTACTTTGAATCGCAACATGTAACTCCAGGTTCTTTTTACTTTGCTTTATTAACTTTTTGGATTTGCGTCGTAGCTCTACAAATGTCACCTGTTCTTCGTCATTTTGTGAGGATTTTAATCTATCATTAGCAAACTTTGTAGCAAGCAGACAGTTTGAAATATCTTTATTCCACTATTTGGGCTTAATATTATGGCCTGTACGCCGTATTATCGATGGTATGTAGTCATGCACTGCTCTTAGGTAAGTGGGTTCGAATACTTCCCAAGATGTATTTATGTCGTTATTGTTAATTAGAAAGCTCCAGTCAGTTTCTTTAAACCTAGCTCTAAGTTTAGGAAAGTTTGCTTTATTGAAATTAGGGACTTTCTCGATGCTGCTATTTGGTTCGTTAATAGTGAAATTTAAGCTGAAAGTTATCGTACGATGGTCGCTGTTACTAAATTCAACACCGACATTCAAATTCTCTATCAATTCTTTTGTTGAAAGTACAAGGTCAAGGAAGTTATTTCCACGGGTTGGAGATCTAACAAATTGATATAGAGAACTCTCTTGCAGGTTTGCATACAGGTCTTGTCCAGAGTGTGAAGTAATACTATCTCCCCACAAAATTCTTTGTTCTGGTCGGATCTACATTTATGTACCTGTCTGTCCTCGGTCCTCCCTGTCCTCGATCCTCGTCCCTGGTTGTCCTCGGTCCTCGATCATTGTCCCTGGTAGTCCTTGGTCCTCAATCATCGTCGCTAGTGGTCCCCGGTCCTCGATCCTCGTCCCTGGTGGTCCTTGGTTGGCTTTGCTTCTTTTTCGAAAATCCTTTACTGCGTTGTGAAGCAGGCGGCCAAATCTTGCTGCTCCCACCTGGTTTAGATAAACTCCATCCGCTACAAACAGATGATCTTCACAGTAGAAGTCATCCTAGGTATTGATGAATCCAATGTTTTCCTCCCTGCAGAGTTCAGCCAGTCGACGATTTACGCTAGTGGCCATGTTGAAGAATCTGTTCTTCACACTGATCCTGGGAACGATCCCTGATATGATGATCTACGTGACTTTTCCTTATAGGAGGGGGGAAGTGGAGGGAGAAAGGGGGGGGGAGAAGAAGAAGGGCAAGGGTAAGACACATGTGTAGAGGAGGTGGTGCTAAGGAGACATTCCACCTAATCACCTTGCATTTCACTATGCTATCTACCGGAAGGAGCGTTGCATTCGCTCAGTAAAACCTTCCCGAAGGAGTGTGCAGTCCTTGGGTTAACGGTATTGTTTTGCAAGTTGGCATATACTGTAGATCTTGTCCGGAATGTGCAGTAAGCACATCGCTCCATTTAGTCACAGGTAAATTATAATCGCCTTTGTTACTAATTTCAGCAATTTGTTAGTACATTTCTCGGTCAGGCTGCACTTACTTAGCTGGGGGTCTGTATATTAAAGCTTATGCTATTTTTTTCCTAATGATTAATTTAATTACACATAAAATATATCGATATTTTCAATGTGCGGTTTTGATATTAGAATGGGATTAAGAATTTCTTTGATAAATTACAGAACACCTCCATTTTTGTTGATTCGACTTTTCTCAACCATTGCATAACCGGGAGGTGTATATTCTGCTAGAGTTTCTGTCTTTTGTATCTTACCAAAATTCCGTAATGCAGATTATATCATAATTCTATGAAAACACAATTTTCTCTAGATCTGAAAATATATTGCGTATGATATGGGTTTTTACATAAAACAGCTTTAGATACCCTTCTATATAATTATCGTCTGGGTGTGTTTATTCAGTTATACAATATCTCTGGAACTTCATGGAATCTCTGTTCACTTCCCTTATTATTATATAGTGTTCTAATATTCATTTTCTGTACTGTTCATCCCTATTGACTAAAACTCTCACTTCAAAGAAATATGATTAAGCTCATTATATATTACATTTACCTTTATATTTTTATTGTTTTCACCCCCCCCCCCCTTTGTTTAATCCTTACACCTAAACCCAATCCCCAGATAATATGTAAGTTATTCAGGTTACAGCTGCCATATTCCCCCGTAACCTGTATGAAAACATCAATTATTCATACGGGGGGAGAGAGGGAGAGGGAGAGAGAGAGAGAGAGAGAGAGAGAGAGAGAGAGAGAGAGAGAGAGAGAGAGAGAGAGAGAGAGAGAGAGAGAGAGAGAGAGTGTGTGTGTGTGTGTGTGGGGGGGGGGGGGGGGTTTGTGAGGTAAATAGGTCGGAAGATTTTTTGAATTGAACATAGAGTGCAGTGAAGGTTTTAATTTGTGCTCAAAGGAATTCTGGCTCTCCGTGTGTGTGTGCGTGTCTAATATGTGAACTCAATATATTCAATGTGTGATTGTATATGAATTTGTATGTGTGATAGATTACTGTAATTTGTCTGAATCTTCCTATATGAATTAACCCGGGAAAGGCAACGAGACTCTTAAGAGGTTTTACTGGGCGAAGGCGCCGGGACTCTTAAGAGCTTAGGCATAAACAATGTCTTTCAAAACACCCCACTGACACTCAAAACAAAGCAATATGTGATAACATGAGATAATTCCCCTCCATACCTCTTATCACTCCTCCACATGTGTCCCAACCATCCCCCATCACCCCCTCTCAATTATCACCTATTGTTCCTCTTATTCCCCCTTTTATCGGGTAATTTTAGGCGCAAATTTACCTCACCCGGTCTCTGTAACACGGCGAGGCGGCTAGAGATCCTACCAACAAAGAGGCTTCTACTTAAAGCCGTCAAGGCCCGTCACTGCCGCTTTAGAGCTTGGGTTGGGTGGATATACGTCGTACCGGCTCTCCCCTCCTGATACAATCAGGCGGCAATAATACGTCTTTTTCACCCCCCAAATACTATTCCCGCTTGTTTTATTCCTCTTAAATGTTAATATCTTCATATTAAACGTAAAACAGGCTCATATGAATAAGTAATAACGATATCTATGGTAAAATGACAATATTCGTCGAGGATTAATCAAAATACCTTCGCCTGGTGGGCCGTTTCAAATACCATACCTATGCACTTCCCGAGTTAAGGGATTTCCACTAAATCTAACAGGCACAGTCGGATAATGAACCTATTCTCTTAATCTAACTTGGTAACTGTGGTAAAGTTTATTTTATATGACGAGTTTAAACATTGTTTATCCCAGCCTTTCATAAATTTATAGAAATTTGAGAATTCCAGCTAATAATTTGACCTATTAGGAAGAGACCGCCAGTATGTATGTGTGGCAAGTTACAACCCTATGCTCCAGTTCTTCCATGGTTATAAGAGGTTAATAATCAGTCTGAATACAATTGTTATTATGTTTGGTAATAAAATATATTTGATTGACAATAAGATAAACGGTAAATATACTTAGGTTAATTTTCCCAGTCTTTCTTCTACTCAACAAAACTTAGTAAGCTTTAGAACATTCTCCCTCAATCTGTTTTTCCATCATCCTATGACTTAAATTGCTTCAAGCTCCGTGTGTCCAGACATTTTGATTGTAACGTACCTTCAACTTGAACATGGTTCTCAGTCACTCATAGAACTTTTTGGGACAGTTGTTACAGGCGGTTTTTCAAATATCCAAGAAAACTCGTCATATTTTACTCCTTAGCTTTATAGTGGAGTTTTCCTATCTAAATAACTTTCGTTTTTTCCTTCCTCTCTCTCTATCCCTTCATTCCCCTTCCTTCCTTCCTCCCTCCATCCCTTCTCTCCTTACTTCCTCTCTCCCACCCCCATTTATCCTCCTTTCCCCTCTCCCACCTCCCTATTTCTTTCCTTTCTCTCCATCCTTCAAGTCCCTTTCCTCCTCTCTCCCCTTATCTCCTTCTATATCCCCTGCCCCCCATCATTCTCCTTCCTTCCTCTTGCCCACCCCTTCTCTCCATATTTTTACGTGTATATCTTAAAATTCGTCAGTTTTATGTAAAAACATCTCAACATACAGAGGAAAAGACGAGTATATTTATAGGTAAGTGGCTACAGATCGTGATGTTATTGGAACTATGCAGAACCATAGAATGACGAGAACACAGATTGAGGGAGACATTTTCAGACATTACTTCTTGAGTAGAAAGAAGACTGGGTAAATCGGTTCGGTTTGGTCTGGAAGTGATGTACCCCAGGGATCGGTACTTGGACCAATTATCTTTCTAATTTACATCAACGGCATAGATGAGGGTCTCACCTGTACAATCTCAAAATTTGCTGACGATACAAACATTGCAAATAGAGTACTCTCAAAAGAACAAGTTGACAATATGCAACACAATCTAGATAAGTTGTCATGTTGGGCCCAAATTTGGCAAATGAGTTTCAATGCGGATCAATGTAAAGTACTACATATCGGATACCAAAATGGGAAAGAAAACTATTTGATGAATGGCACTCAGCTTAAGAATGTAAACAGAGAAACCGATATGGGAGTAACAATTGAAAGTTCAATGAGAGAATACAACATTACATCACACCAACATCCACCAACTCAACATTAGATGAAATAAATCAAGATGTCCCTGTACTTAATTTTAATTCACCTGAAATTCCCTCACTTAAGATCCACACCAGACATGTCAAAACTATTTTGCAGAATCTCTCAGTAGATAAGGCTCCTGGTCCAGATGAAATTCCTCCAATAGTACTTAAGAATTGCTCCTTGGTGCTCGCTCCTGTATTGGCAAAATTTGTCCGTCTGTGTACTCATACCTCATGCTTCCCAGTACCCTGGAAAGAAGCAAACATTCATCCAGTTCCTAAAAAAGGTGCCTCTTCAGATCCATCAAACTACAGACCAATAGCTATAACTTCCACTCTTGGTAAAGTCTTTGAAATTATATTAAATAATCACATAATTAAGCATCTTGAAAATAATAAATTAATCAGTGATAGGCAATATGGTTTTAGACGATGTCGATCAACTGCAGACATTCTTTGCCTTCTTACGCATCAAATCAACCAAGCTACAGACCAACATGGTGAAACACATACAATAGCACTGGATATATCAAAGGCATTTGATAGAGTCTGGCATCAATCCTTATTGTCGAAGATGTCACACTACGGCCTTGCATCATTAGTTCCACTAATTTCTTCTTATCTTCATAACAGAAAAATATGTGTAATGGTAGATGGCCTTTATTCTCAATTTAACTCAATAAATGCTGGTGTTCCCCAGGGATCAGTTTTGGCCCCAATTCTGTTCCTCATTCATATCAATGATCTCATATCTACCACTCATAATCCAATACATTCCTACGCAGATGACTCAACACTCCACAGTTCCTTCACATTTACCAATTCTTTCACCCAACCCGATCTTATAAATTCAAAAATAAACACTGCAATTTCTCTTAACCAGGACCTTTCTAGAATTAATGGATGGGGACAAAAGAATCTAGTTTCCTTTAATGCACAGAAAACCAAGTACATTCAATTTTCGAACCGACAGAATCTCACTGACTCCCATATATTTTGTAATGATGTAAATATTCCCACTTCCCCTAGTATTGACATTCTCGGTGTAACATTAACTACTAACTTGAGCTGGACACATTATGTTAGAAGCATTGCTAAGAATGCCTCTAAATAACTGGGACTCCTGTATAGAGTTCGAGAATTCTTCACTGACGAGCAGTTGGCCGTAATATATAAAAGTCATGTGCGTTCTCAGATGGATTACTGTTCACCTCTGTGGGGTGGAAGTGGAGTGGTTGCATTGAGGCAGTTGGACAAAATTCATATAAAGCTATTAGATTAATCAATAACCCTGCAATCACACAGGACCTTCCTACATTATCCATACGAAGAAACGTTGCATCCCATGCATTATTCTACAGATATTTTCACAGCAATTGTTCCGAGGAACTTGCTTCAATTGTGCCGCCTCTCCACATCTTTCCCCATAGAACTAGGGCAGCTGAGAGCGCCCATGAATTTACACTTTCTCCTCCACAATGCAGAACTTCTGCTTATCAGAATTCATTTATCCCCAGAGCTACTACTCTTTGGAATTCACTTCCCTCGAATTGCTTTCCACAAACTTACAATTTACAAATGTTTAAATCCAGTTGTTACAAACATTTTATGAATGGAGGATGCCTTTAGGCACATGGACCTTTTTGTTTTATCTGTGTTTTTCCTTCCTCCGTTCATTGTCTCTTAAAAAAAAAAAAAAAAAAAAATTAATACCGGACTTCAGAAAAGCCAATTATGGTGGGTTAAGAAGAGCCCTATTAGCGGACCCTATGGTCAAAACATTAAGTCGATCCGGGTGTCCAAATGAGTGTACCCCTTCTCAGGCACTTGTCATCTTAAGTCAGGAAGAGACGTCAACCTTGGTAGATACATACAATAATTTTATTGAGTCAGTATTCAATGCGCAAAATAAATACATCCCCAAAAGAAAATTTAGATCAACACAGAACCAACCCAAATGGATGAATAATAGACTATTAGATCTTCTAGGACAAAAGAGAGGAATATATAGAAAAATTAGGAAAGGCGAAATTCACCTACTTGCTTACTATCAGAATCTATCAAGACAGGTAAAAAAAGGATATTAGGAAAGAAAAAAGAAATTATGAAATTAAGGTTGCCAATGACTCAAAAAATAATCCTAAAGCTTTTTACCAACTATATAAATCCAAGGTTAGAGATGTAATTGGTCCCCTTAAAACTTCGATAGGAGAAATGACAGAAAATGATTTAGAAATGTGCAGTACATTAAATAGTCAATTTCTTTCCGTTTTCACTAATGAAAATTTGGCACAGTTTCCAGAATTCCGTAAGGTATATAGCGATAGTATAGAAAATAGGTTAAGTACAGTTACTATAAGTAGAAATGATGTGCTTAAGGAAACTGACAGACTGGAACCTCATAAATCGCCTGGTCCTGATGAGGTATATGCTAGAGTATTAAAAGAATGTAGGGATGAGTTAAGTTACCCATTAACATTTCTATTTAACAAGTCATTAGAGACAGGTATAGTTCCAGAAGCTTGGAAGCTTGCAAACGTAGTTCCGATCTTCAAAAAAGGTGACAAATCAATAGCATCCAATTACCGTCCCATTAGTCTTACATCAATCATAGGAAAGCTACTAGAGTCAATTATTGCTAGTAAAATTAGAAACCACTTAGATATATTTAATTTAATAAATTCTTCTCAGCATGGATTCACTCAGGGACTTTCTTGCCTTAATAATTTTCTTAGTTTTTTCTCAGAGGTATATGAAGCAGTAGATAATGACAAGTCATATGATCTAATATATTTAGATTTCAGTAAAGCTTTCGACAGAGTCCCCCATGAGAGATTGATGAGAAAGGTTGAGGCGCATGGAATAGGTGGGGCATTGTTGGGATGGATTAGGTCATGGCTAATTGGTAGGAAGCAGAGAGTCAGCATAAATGGTACGAAGTCAGAATGGGGAGCAGTCAAAAGTGGTGTCCCCCAGGGATCTGTATTACGTCCTCTGTTGTTTGTTATATACATAAATGACCTTGATTTAGATATAACTAGTAGGATAAGTAAATTTGCAGACGATACCAAAAGGGGGAGAACAATTGATTCAGATAGAGATATAGAGTGCCTCCAAAGGGATCTAGATACCTTACACGAATGGTCAGTAAATTGGCAGATGAAGTTTAACATTGACAAATGCAAGGTATTAAAAATAGGGAAGATGCATACAAATGTTAAATATAAACTAGCTAATATGGAATTAGAAAACTCGAATTGTGAGAAAGATCTAGGTGTGTTTGTTAGCAATGATTTGAAGCCTAGAAAACAGTGTATAAGCGTTCGAAACAAGGCAAACAGGATTCTCGGGGATCATCTCTAGGAGTGTGAGTAACAGAACTGCTGATGTTATCTTAAAACTTTACTTGTCATTAGTGAGACCCCATATGGATTATGCTGTTCAATTTTGGTGTCCTTATTACAGAATGGACATAGATTCATTGGAGAGAGTACAACGTAGAATGACAAAAATGATCCATAATATTAGAAATCTTCCGTATAAAGAAAGGTTGAAAAATTAGGCTTACATTCGTTAGAGAGACGCAGAGTTAGAGGGGATATGATAGAGGTGTTCAAGTGGGTTAGAGGGATTAACAAAGGGGACATGACAAATGTACTAAAGCTCAGTGATAGTGAAATAACTCGTACCAATGGTTTCAAATTAGATAAATTTCGTTTCAGAAAAGATACAGGCAAATATTGGTTTGGTAACAGAGTTGTAGATGGGTGGAATGGACTACCAAGTGCTATAGTGGGATTAAAAACGGTAGGGAACTTTAAGATAAAATTGGATAAGCATATGGACGAGAAGGGTTGGGTGTGAAGGGGGATCAACCGGGTTGGGCCAATCAGCGCTCTGCAGACCCCCATAATCCTGCGTTAATCTCTAACCGTTTTGGTAAGATGATCCTCAGGGTATTAGAGTGTTGAGCCTATAATTGTGCTTTGTAATTGGGGTTGTGTGGGACAGGGATCTGCCTTGCTTAGGCCAATCGGCTTTCTGCAGACTCCCATTTTCTTATGTTCTTATGTTCTTATGTAACAATATCGAGTAACCTAAAACCGAGTCAACAATGTTCAGAAGTTGTTAAGAAGGCAAACAAAATAATTGGCTTTATAGGCAGGTAATTTGACCATAAATCCAAAGACGTTATCCTAACTCTTTACAATTCCTTATTCCGCCCTCTTCTGGAATACTGCGTTCAATCCTGGTGCCCTTATTACCAAAAAGATATAGACAAGCTAGAACGAGTTCAACGTAGAGTTACCAAAATGATACCTAGCCTAAAGAACAAACCATACGAGGAGCGTCTTAGAGAATTAAATTATTTCCTTTAACCCAGCGCAGATTAAGAGGCGACTTAATTCAATTGTTCAAAATCATCAAAGGCATCGACAATATGAACTGTAGTAAGTACTTCACTATCGACCAATCTAATTACACGCGGGAAACGGTTGCAAAATTATTGGTAAATCTTTTAACTCACACGAAGCTAAGAATTTCTTCTTCAATCGAGTTGTCAACTTAAGGAATGGGCTTCCCCGAGATGTTATAGACTGCAGCACCGTTGATTCATTTAAACTTCGCCTAGACAAATATCTCGCATCAAACCCGCGACTGACTGCGTTTGTAAATTAATAACTTTATTTTATCCTCCCCTCAGTTACTAACCCATCTGTCCCCTACTAACTTCCTAATCCTGCCACGGACATTAGTTCCAGGGCAGTAGTTCCCTTACCCACTTTTAACCACTGCTTGGACACTTGATCCTCAGTGCTTTGGAGGACAAGCAGCCTAGAAGAGTCACTAGATCTGTTGTTGCTTGATTTCCTTTGTACTCCTTTGTACTGTATTTGCATGCCAATGACGAAGCTAATTTAAAATAATATTGGTGATCTTCTAGATAACGCTCCTAAGATATCCTATTACATCTTTCAAACATTATCTCTTTTATGTTGAAAACTGAAAGCCTACCGTTATCGAATACATTGTTTAATACATTCTGTATATGATGGACAACATTCGTGTTTTAATTTGGCTAAATATTTACATAACATGGACCAGTAAAACATATTCCAAAAAACTTCTCTGTCTACCACGGGGCTCTCATAAGATGGATACAATCGGCTGTTTGAATTCAGAAGACGAAACATAAAGAAAGAACTGTCACGATATTGCCACTGAAACCGATCGTCACTATTGGTGTCCCTGTTGCAAACCAATTAAGGGGGGTCACCTGCTTTTTTTTTCTCTTTCTCTCCTTTTCTCGCTTTCTCTGGCTTGTATCCATTCGGCCCCATTCAGCCAACTGTTTTCAGACGTTTATCCCCAACCAGGTATCAATGTCTTCCTGGCGAGCGATAGCGAGCCAGCATTGTATGGAGAAATCCGGCTTCGCCAGAGACATTTTTCTATTGAAAAATGTACAATTTTAGCTTGCTGTCAAAACAAACAATATATATGCTGGTTCACTACCGCTCGCCAGGAAAATATTGACACCTGGATGGGGGTAAACGTCAAACAAGCGAAAGAGAGAGGGAGAGAAAGATAAAACAAGCTAGGTGGGCTCCCTTAAGAGATTAATGAAGTACACTGAACCATTGGTGATTGTGGTTCAGTGTGTCCCATGGGTCAATTATTGGCTGTGCGTGTAATGGAGAGAGAGAGAGAGAGAGAGAGAGAGAGAGAGAGAGAGAGAGAGAGAGAGAGAGAGAGAGAGAGAGAGAGAGAGAGAGAGAATGAGAGTAAGAGAGAATTTTACAGGCAGAAAGAATTTGATTCACCACAGGTTAAGCCTCTCTCTCTCTCTCTCTCTCTCTCTCTCTCTCTCTCTCTCTCTCTCTCTCTCTCTCTCTCTCTCTCTCTCACATAGCCCAGTTATACTTGTTGTTGATTATGTCTTCTCATCTCTGTTGTGTTTATTCTTACTATATATACCGGTATATTTAATTGGTCTGCTTACGATGTACAGTAACTCACTTTGACAGTGACAGTGAAAAATGTATTGAGTGAGGAGTTTATAGTTAGAGATAGAGATCATTAGGGTTTTGTGTTAAGGGAGCTCAGACGGTATTGTGCAGCATAATTTACTGGTTCGGCTCAATGGTTTAAGGAGGGGGTTTAGTTTGCTCTCTAAACCTCTATCAAGCTTTAAAAAACACCCACAAGACCCTCCTCCAATATTTAATTTGTACATTTTTCGATAGAAGAATGTCCCGGCCGATCGCTCACCAGGAAAATAATTGACACCTAATTGGCACGAAAGGTCTTAATATTGGCAAATAAATGGGGTAAATGGTCTGAAAATCGCCAAACTAATGGGGCGAATGTTTTGAAATATCATAATTAATAGGGATAAACATGAGGGAGGAAGAGGACTCGAAAAACCAACTGCCTCCCCTTAAAACTTCCTCTCTTTGTAATGGATCTGGAGGCACTTTCAAGATATTTTAGAACGGAGTTCTTTTGGGAACTACTACACGTAAAAGGTCATTTTTGTTTTGATTAATGTGCAGGATGCCAAGGTCAAATTCAGGAGTTGGAGGGAAGGCAGTGTATTTAAAGGATTAAGAGTTAATATAAATAATACCACAGTGGATCATGGCGAAAATTGTAGACAAATGTTGAACATTCCCAATTGCAGTATGCACGAATAAGGTTAGTATGAACTCAATGCAGTGTAGTGTCTGTCATTATTGAGGATAAAAGGATTTCTGCCGAGAAAGAAGTCCAAAATTGTGAAATATGTTTGAATTATTGTGTTGAATGACCGACCCGATAGTATGAACTCTGGCAGAGAAGATGAGGGATTTATTTTTGTATTGTTACTGTATATTGACAGATAAACTCTTTGTTTATCACAAGAACCCTGCTCGGACAGGGTGCCACTAACGCCATCTATTGTTTTGTTTTGTGAAAAAAAAAAGGTTTCTTACTTTTATATATAATTGTAGCCCCTAATTTTACCCATTACCTATTGTAATAAGTAAAATACCCCGAAATCGAAAGGACACGCACACGACAGAAGAAGAAAGTAAGGAGAAGGAAGAAAAACAAGAAAAGAAGAAGAGACCAAAGACATCGTCCACTAGCAGACGAGTCGCTGGATTAACCAAGGTCACGCCGAGAAAGGAATGCCCCGCCACGCCCGGCAAGACTTTTCGCCCCATCACCTCCGCCAAGAAGAAAATCGTATTCAGTCAACCTTTTTAGTTACATACAGTATATACACTCCTCTTGTCTTATAACATCACCTATGTTCTTTTATAATATATACCTGTGTTCCATGTCTCTGTGAAGTTATAATGCATATGTTGGAGAGTGGGAAATTAGATATTAAGTAAAATTTTAATAAATAGAACAAGAAATCATTATCCAGATGAAATGAATATAATTATGTTTGAAAACGTACTTATGTAAAAAGATATGAGAAACATACCTCAGTAGATCTTTGGGACATTGTTTCCTACACATATATACACATGCCTTTTTCTGGCATTCTAACTACTTCTTCTAGTTAAACAAATCACATATTCTTCCTTCTAAACAAATATTATCTATAGTACCAAAACTGACACCACGTCAAGACGGCGCTGGTGTCTATCAGACACGCGTGCCGAGAGAGGGCGCCTCACGCGTTTAAATATCCCGGGTATACCGTTCAGGCATACCAACACGATTTGAGAAGTAAACATAATGGGGGAGGTGTGGCAGAGTGGTCTTGCCACTGGACTGGTAATCCAATGGACCCGGGTTCGAATCCCAATATGTCAATGGGAAGATATTATTGGGATGGAATTTATGCTGTACCTAGTTTCAGTGCATTACCACAGCACACCGAAATGCCAAAACAAAATACCCTCATTGTTCCCTGATTAAATAGCACTGTATAATATGCCCATATTCAAAATATGGTACAGGGGGGCAATGCCTAGTGAGTTAATTGCTCAATAGGTGGCGTTCTGAGAGTGAGGGTCCGAGCCTGGGGAGTGAGACTGTGAAGCGCAGAGGCGAAGCAGCTTCAGAGATGGAGTTGGGTTTGAGCCGTTCTCATGTCTCACTCCCTAGACTGGAACAAGACCTCACAGGCCTCACCGTATGCAGCGGAAGAGTGTAAAGGCTATCAGCCTATGCCCGAGAGGGAGTAGTTGGAATATAGAAAAGAAAAAAAACAAAAAACAAAAACATAACATTTAATTAATGAATTACCAGGATATGTTTATGAATTATTATCCACATAAATACTACCACCAAGGATACGTACCTAGATTCTCATTTCACCACGCCAAGAAAGAGCATGATAGTCAAATACTATCTCATGCGCATTGAAGCCTTCATCCCTTCGATGCACACGACACCAAACTATTCCCAGCAAGTTCAGACTTCATATTTCGTTCCCTTTACACACTATTATTGTTGTCAAAGGTTTTATTGAGTTCATGTATATATGATATAATGTTTTAAGTAACCTTTGATGAAGTACCTTGTTTTGTGAGAGGTATTTGGGCTTAACCCGGGAACTGCGGGGAGACTCTTAAGAGTTCCCCCGGCGGACTGCGTGGAGACTCTTAAGAGTCAGAGAAAAAAAAATCAACTTTTGACATCAATTTTTTTATTTTTTTGCCCCTGGGCCATGCAAAATCTCAGTCCTCTACCTCCCCTCCTTCCCCACTTTCCTCCTCTCCTTCAGTTATCACCTCTTTTCCCAGTTATTCCCTTATTCTGAGGTATATTTTCGTGCTAACATTAGAAATCCGGTTGCAGGGTTTGGTCATCACTGATAGCAAACGAGTGCAAGAGAGAGAGAGAGAGTATCGATCGACTGTGTCTCAGTGGCCTTGGGGGAAATTGGCGGGAAAGCAGCTTGCCTCACCCATACATTATACAACTCGCGGGCTATATCTCCGATTTTGACCATCCAAACGCTGTTTTCACTCGTTTTATTGTTTATTCAGGTTAATACCTTTATAATCTACCCATAATAGGCGCATATGGATAAGTATTAATGCTATTAATGGTACAATGAATATTTTAGTGACGGAAACACCTCAAATACATGCGCACAGGGAGAGGTGTCTAATTACCTCCATGCTCACTTCAGAGGTTAATCATCACCCCATCACTTAGTAAAGTAATTATATTAAAGGATGAATGGCACTCAGCTTAAGAATGTAAACAGAGAAACCGATCTGCGAGTAACAATATCGAGTAACCTAAAACCGAGTCAACAATGTTCAACAGTTGTTAAGAAGGCAAACAAAATAATTGGCTTTATAGGCAGGTCATTTGAGCATAAATCCAAAGAAGTTATCCTAACCCTTTACAATTCCTTAGTCCGCCCTCTTCTGGAATACTGCGTTCAATCCTGGTGCCCTTATTACCAAAAAGATATAAACAAGCTAGAACGAGTTCAACGTAAAGTTACCAAAATGATACCTAGCCTAAAGAACAAACCATACGAAGAGCGTCTTTGAGAATTAAATCTAATTCCTTTAACCCAGTGCAGATTAAGAGGTGACTTAATTCAAGTGTTCAAAGGCATCGACAATATGAACTGTAGTAAGTACTTCACTATCGACCAATCTAATTACACGCGGGGAAACGGTTGCAAAATTATTGGTAAATCTTTTAACTCACACGAATCTAAGAATTTCTTCTTCAATCGAGTTGTCAACTTGTGGAATGAGCTTCCCCGAAACGTTTTAGACTGCATCACCGTTGATTCATTTAAACTCCGCCTAGACAAATATCTCGCATCAAACCCGCCAATGACTGCGTTTGTAAATGAATAACTTTATTTTATCTCCCCCTCAGTTACTAACCTATCTGTCCCCTACTAACTTCCTAATCCTGCCACGGACATTAGTTCCAGGGCAGTAATTCCCTTTCCAATGTTCCCTTACCCACTCTAAACCACTGTTTGGACACTTGATCCTCAGTGTTTTTGAGGACAAGCAACCTAGAAGGGTCACTAGATCTGTTGTTGCTTGATTTCCTTTGTACTCCTTTGATACCTTGACCACCAGAGTAAGAAGGGTTTATAGACCTCATTAAGGATACCTCCTCATGTCATTGCCATCCTAGAGGTTAGGAAGGATTCCTCTCAGTAGTCCTCAATACCAGTTCACGATTTCTGGAGGAAAGCTAAGCAATTGTAATGCCTCTTTCCCACTTATGCAACTTCGTACGATTTTCGTCGCCGAGGACGTAGTCTTGTCAATTCGCAATGATTGTGTGCGACGTCTACGATTTTGACCGTTAAAAACCGTTGACAAGTTTACATATGGCGACAATGTCGCCGATGGGTAAGACATAATCGGCGACATTATGTGATGTCATCGGCAAATTGAGCGATGGTTCGCCGATGATCTCGGCGAGAACTGTCGCATTTGAATAAAATATTGCGAAATAATGCGAAGGATGAACGAATCCTCGGCGAATGTTCTGCGACGTCCTCGGCAAATTAAGCGATGGTTCGGCGAATACCTCGGTGAGATTATCCGAAAACTTTTTGCATATATTTCATGGCAAAAACATAAGAACATAAGAAAACGGGAGTCTGCAGAAAGCTGATCGGCCCACACAAGGCAGATCCCTGTCACACCCAACCCCAATTACAAGGCCTAATTATAGACCCAACTCACTGATGCCTTGAGGACTGACCTCACCAAAACGGTCAGAGATCGACACAAGATTACCGGGTCTGCAGAGCGCCGATTGGCCCACACCAAGCAGATCCCCCCTCATACCCAACCCAACTCGTCGAAAATGTACAAATTTATCTTAAATTCGCCAAACTAATGGGCCGAACGTCATAAAATATGAAAACTAATGGGGTTAACCATGAGATAGAAAGAGGACCAGAAAAATGACCCATCTCCCCTTAATTCGGAGATTGGCAATGGCCGGCTTCGCCGGAGACATTTTTCTATCAAATAATGTACAAATTTAGCTTGCTCTAAAAACAAAAAAATATATGTTGGCTCGCTACCGCTCACCAGGAAAATATTGAAACCTGGATGGGGGTAAACGTCTTAAAACAGTAGGCTGAACGGGGTCGAACGGATACAAGGCAAAGAAAGAGGGAGAGAAATAGAAAAAAAAAAACGAGGAGAGAGGGTGAGAAAGAGAAAACAAAAAACAGCGAGGTGGGCTCAATTAAGCCGTAACGCAAACATTGAGCCCACCTCGCTGTAGCGAGCCAACATATATATATTTTTGTTTTGAGAGCAAGATAAATTTGTACATTTTTTGATAGAAAAATTTCTCCGGCGAAGCCGGATTTCTCCATATAATGCTGGTTCGCTATCGCTTGCCAGGAAGATACTTGGATGGGGATAAACGTCTTAAAACAGTTGGCTGAATGGGGCTGAATGGATACAAACCAGGGGCGGTATTTTTAAAGCACTTTTAGGCTTAAAAGTAGCTTTTAAAGATGGCGGCCACTTTTAAAAGATAAAAGTTGGATACAAAAAACTTTTAGCGGCTAAAAGTATCTTTTAAACCCGGCGAAAACTAAAAGCCCTCCTGGGGACTTTTAGTGTTTAAAAGTTACTTTTAGAGGACGATGAAGATGGTTGAATAACAAATCCGCTACCCCCTGCCAAGGAATTTTCATGTTAAAAAGACTATAATTGGATTAATAGGCCTATAGCGACTCTGAGTTAATCAAAAGATACCATATAAACCACGAATGAAACTTAGAGGAACAAAGCTCCTAACCCCGAGATGAAAGTGTGTATTACCCTACATTATTTGGCAACGGTCAAAATGTAACTGTATGAGTAACTCATGATTATAGGTTAACTATATTATCAAATGCAGTATGTTAGGTAACTCTTGATTCTATCCATATACCACCCGCACATCATACTACTCAAAGGTGATCCACTGTGTGTTCTCCAACAAATAAGCTATATTAGAAAGTAACCTACCACCATATATATCAACCTACTTGAAACATTTCGATTCATACTGTATATATGTCCGACTACATTTTTTGCCGCGGTCGGTCTCTCTATTTTTAGATGGGTAAATCCTCCTCCTCCGCCCACAACCTCGACAGTTCCAGCGTCCTCGTTGACAAATGCCTATACTGTACTTGTGGGAAGAACACTAACAAATAGACCAAATTAAAGGAGTGTAGAAGGACTAAGATATAATATTCGATTGTCACAAGATTGGCCTATTTCATATCATCCGAGAACAAGTAGCCTATTTGCACCCTATTTTTTTCGCAAATTACCATAAACTGGGGTGATTTCGGACTGCGGTCATAACTTCGGACTTCGGCGATAATAAGTAATTAGCCATTGTCATTATATAATGGAAACGCTTTTACCATACAAGTCCGAAGTTTTCCACTTTTCAAGAATACTTCGGACATCATTTAGGATAAGGATAAGGATATTATGGGGGATAATTTTAGAAGGCTTCCTGGATTACGGCGCACTATCACTACACATCACTTGACCTAGTTAAATCTCTACAATGTGTTTACAGTCAGGAGAAATTGTAAAAAACAAACTCTAAAAATGTCCGAAATTACCCCACTTTACGAATTGTGAAAACTCGCGAATTTGGCAACTATCTCAGATGCTGCCACACCGGAGTATGCAATTGTTTTGGTATGGTAAATATATTACCCTTTCAATTTAGCAATATATAAAAGAATTCACAATAACAAAATATTGCATAATTACCCTAATGTTTTATAGTAATTAGTATATGCAATTAGAAGCCTATACTTACCTATTAAACGTTATTCATCAATTGTAATCTTGCTAGATGTAGCGAAATAGCAGTTGTGGCAGCTTTCTTAACGCTTCCACTAAAAGCTGCTTTTAAATGTTTTATGAATAACTTTTAAGGATTTTCTTTTAGTTAAAATTACTTTTAGGGAAATTTTTAAATTCTTTTATAAATACAAGTCCAGAGAAAGAGAGAAAAGGAGAGAAAGAAAAACAAAGAAATGAACCCCCCACGAGAGGTGCATAGAAAAAAAAGAGTTGACAGGTTCACTATAGGCCTAATCATTTTTTGTAACCCACCTCGCTGAAGGTGCTCTTTGGCCTCGGCAGGTGTGTCTTGAGCATTCCGCGATGTCGCAAGGCCCTTCGCATGCCTCGTACGGAGCATACCCCTGGCGGGTATACTCTCGGAGAGTACTTGTGCGCACGTCGACGACTAATAGACGAGGAAATCGCCGATGACTTTTGTGCATCGTCGATGTTCTCAGAACATCTGAGAGCATCGGCGAGCCGCCGTGCAGCGTTGCAAAGTGTTTTTTTGTGAGAAACCCTCCGCGATGTCTCGCCGATGTCTCCGAGGGCCTCTCAGATCCCTCTGTGATGTTCGACGATGCTTGCGAGGGCTACGAACCCTCGTGAGTCCTCGTCCAAAATTTTGAACAGTCCGAACATTTGCGATGACCCACAAGGGCCTTTGCGAGGTCTTGCGAGTCATACGATTATTATGCGAGGGTATATGATATCTTTGCAACATGTCACGAATGTGCCAATTTATGGGTGTCGGCGATGACAATCGTATGAAGTTGCATAATGGGGAAAGGGGCATTAGGCTTCTAAATACTGGCAACACCACCTTAGAAGTCTTATAATTAAACCTTCACTCAATTGGACGAACGGCCTCCCGAAAGTTCATTATACTGTTTGTGAGTAAAAAAAAAATCCTTTTCGTAGGGATCTTTGTTAGGCGAGGCACAACCCAGCTAACATAGAGACCCTTGATAGGCGGTGTCTAGCAAGTCTAGTAGTGAAGCGTACTGCCTCCCGGAAACTTTATTATTATTCTTAAGTGTGGCCTGTTACAGGAAACTTTGCTATCACTCGGCAACACCAGTGAAAAACATAGCTACTGTAATAGGACAAACTTTCCTTAAGTTAGGAAGAAGGATAATGGCCTCCTGCTCCTTCCTCTTAATTGTAAAGGTAAGCACACACCAGCACCATCTCTAAAAGAAGATGAGGTGTACGGCACTACCGTCCTCAATATTCTCTAGAGTGGGAAGTGAGCAAGTCCTACCTCAGGAACTTTGTTATTGCTCGGCAATACCAGCGTAACATTGTTCTTTTGGATAGGTCCTGCTTTCTTCAGTAAAAGTAGAGAGACTCTGGCAACACCGACCTCTCTACTATTACTTTGGAAGGTAAGCACTGTACCAAGTGTCCTGATATAGGAACTTTGTTAATGCTCGGCAACACCAGCAATTAATATTGGCTCTATTGTCAGGTCCCACTTTTCCTGGTAAAAGTGGAGAGACTCCGGCAACACCGACCTCTGTTTTTATTTAGTAGAAGTGGACACTGTACGAAAGTGTCCTTGTATAGAAACTTTGTTATCGCTCGGCAACACCAGCGTAACATTGTCTCTGTTACTAGGTTGCATTTTCTCTAGTGAAGAGTTGAGAGACTCCGGCAACACCGACCTCTCTACTCATTACTATTGAGAGTGGACACTACCACTTTTTAGGTAGTCTCAAAACCTCTGAGACCGCTGTGTTAGAGATCTCGCTTGGCGAGATACATTCAAGGGCACTCTGCACATACAAGTCCTTGGTGCACTGAGTCTGTGGCATCCCATTAGACTGTGTTACTTAAAGGTTTAAACACTGCCCTGGGTCCTCCAAACCTCTCATAAAGATCAGGATAGTCAGTAAGGATACTTTAGCCAAACTTACTGCGTTTGTCTGATATCGTATTATAAAGTACGATATTTAAGATCCTATTTCGTGAGTACCCTGAAAGGGCGTAAACAGAGCTTTCCAATGACACCCGAACCAACCTTATACGACCACTGGTTCTCTTGCAACGATCGTGCAACACAAGTGCAAAAACCCTGTAATTAGGTAATTTCCCTACATAATTCCCTGTGTAGCGAGTGAGAAGAGGGGGAGGAAGTTAGAATACAGTTCAGTTGATCCACCGCGGTGGTGGGGGACGGTCATTGGGTTGCTACGCTCCTCACACCGCTCAGCTCTCTCTCTCAGCAACATTACGTGCTGAAAATGGCGCTCGACATAAGTTGTGAACCGCCACATAGTCCATATTTATATCACATGACATAAGTTGCGCGCCGCCAGTTAAGGGTTAACAGGACTTCATCAACGGTTGATATACAGATCAGGATAGTCGAGTATTTCTCCAAACCTCCGAAATACTCGCGTTAGTCCGGTATGGTGCCCAACTGTAATTGACCGACAATTACTATATATTACGGAGCCATACTTAAGATCCCAAGACCAATCAACCCATCTGTAACTACTTCACACAACCGGCCCACGGAGAAGCAGAAGACTAGAGCCACCCACCACCTAAAGTATCATCAGGAGAAACGAACAAGAGAAGACATCTAAGCCGAGACAAAGAGAAAAAGAGGAAAAGTGACTAAAATCGTAATCTACCACCAAGTGAGCGTAAATAAACAGAGTCCCCTAAGCGACTCTGTCTGAAAATCCAAGTTTTCTAAGAAAATCAACAGAGTTCCCCCAAAGTGTCCTTAAAAGTTCATAAATAATTTCAAGTGTTCATAATCGGAAGTAACAGAAAAAGATGACTTTTATCCAGTGTATCCTACTCTTTAAAAGTAATTCTGAATTAATTCCATTTAAGCCGATTTTGGGAGCCAAGTGACTCTGCCAACATTTCTCACAATAATTGAAAATATTTTAGAGTCCACCATCGACTCTGCCATTTTCTATAGAGGACATCTAGCTACCACACCTAAGTCAGTTGACCTTGAACTTGTTCTTCTATAGAGGACATCTAGCTACCACACCTAAGACACTTTCTCGAATATAGGGATTTCTTATCGCGGAAGTTATTAGCAGTGATTACCCTCGATGTTCAACGGTGTTTAAATATTCTAGATAAAAGGAATATAGTGAAGCTGTGTGGAATACCTGCTCTCTATCTAGATCCGCTATTGTGCTCGAAGATAGTAAATAGTTTTTAAGTGCTATTCACTGGTAATGTTTCATTAGTATACTTTCAAGTTATTTCTTGTATTTAGTGAGTAAGAAATAAAGCTGTATTTCCTAAACCATATTTTGCAATATAGATATCCTCTGTTACCTTTTATTTATATGTACTTATATGAACTCGGAAGTCCCAGTATAGTAGAACTCACCTGTATCAATCGTTAATCCGGAATGAAATCAGGGCATAACAATAAGTATATATTAAGTATCTATTAAACTGTCTTGTATGTAAGTAAAGCTTTGCATATTAATTTGCTGATAAACATTGTTACTAACCTGCCTACAGGGACGAACGCCAACACCATTTTGTAAACAAACTTTTTGGGGGTGATGCATATTAAATTCCAGCCAATTTTGTACCAAATCTAAGTGCATTGATTTATCTCTCCCCCCCCCCCCCCTAGATATATTCTTAACTCTTTCTCCTCAGACTGACTTTGCTTTAAGTTAAGAGTGGTATTTGTAAAAACTAACATAGTTAACCTAATCTGCCAAGCTTTTAACCTAACCTAAACCTAGTCTAGCCTATAGCCAGCCAATCTATTGTAAGTAGTTGCATGATACATTAGCCTCTTTGTGTGTATTGCAGTCATGATTTTTTGTTTTTGTGAATAAGCTACACCACTTGACTTATTTCCTCATATTCGGGAAATTCTGTGTTTGTGACCAGGCTTTGTCAGTCAGCCATTTTCTGTGTATGCCAGTTTTTGTTTTGTTTTGTGTGTGTGTGTGTTTTTTTTTTTTTTTCTGCCTAGGATATGTCAATCTGCCAAGTTTTTTAGCACTCCGGCAATTTTGTTTTCGTGACTAGGCCACACCGGTCAGCCAATTTCTGCATATTACAGAATGTTTTTTATGTGACTTAGCTCCGTAAGTCAGCCAATTCCTGCGTATCACACCCGGTCGCCTACTCTGCACCCTTGTAGCCTATTCCTGCGGTTTACGGATTTTTTTTTTTCTGTTTTTGACTAGGTTATCTCCTTGCGGCCTTTTGCCACACATTCCATGTCTTTGACTAGGCTAGTATCCTACCCCTGGTAGCCTATTTTTGTTTTATATTCTTCCAGAATCTTTGTTTTTGACTAGGCTATCACCCCTGGTAGCCTATTTGTAGCACTCCAAAATGTTTGTTTTGCCTTGACCGCCACTGCGAAGTCCGCAGCAAGATGCCCAATCTACGTGAATGTGGGTCGTGCAATGGAAGCTTCGGTATGACAAGTTTCGAGAAGGAGAGCGTGACGAACTGCAGGTTATGTGTCCAGCGGGCAGAACAAGAGGAGAAGCTAGGAAAGGCTCTACAATTAATTGAGGTATTAACTCGCAGAGTTAATACCCTTGAAGATTTCCTGAGCGCAAACGTCGGAAATTAAGCATCCTTGCCAGCAACAAGACACAGGGTGTACCGGTCAGAAAATCGGGGCTCCCAATATCTTGACCAATACTGAAGAAGGGCGATACAGGATCCTACCACATCCCAAAATCACCCAGCTCTCGAAGTTGCTGCCACCACCCGATGTTCTCGGGAAAAAAAATATGACGATGCAGGTGAATCAAAACAGCGAAGCACAGGATACGGTTTACTTGACAAAGGAAGATCTCACTGTAGTACAATCAGGTCGGGAGGACATGCTGCACCCGAAACCTGGACCCCATACTTGAAACCCTGGCAAAGATTACCATTAATGAATACAATGTCATAATATAATTAATTCTATACTAAACTTTAGCAACTACCCTACTTTTTTTTGTTTTTAATGAAACTGAACAAAATAAGAACATATGACCTCCAATATATGCAGTATGGCATCAATAATAGCTAATTTATCATAAAGATAACACCAAAAAACACAATACACATCCCAAAGAGTAGCTTACTACATATATTATATTGATAGTTAACACCTTACGAGCGGCCTATGCGGTTTATTTATGTGTACCGCACAGCGGGGTGTTTTTAGCCAAAATAGGGCTGTTTACGTGATCATTTTCATGCCTAAATAAGACCCAGAACGTAAAACAAGTACCTATCCCTGAAAGGGCATAAACAGAGCTTTCGAATGACACCATAACGATCCTTGTATGATGGATAGTTTTCTTGCAATAACCGTGCAACGCGAGTGCAAAAAGCAGGTAATTCGGTACTTTCAGTACATAATTGAGTATGTAGCGAGTGAGAGAGGGAGGAGGGAGCTGAGATTTGTGTCAGTAGGTTCGCCGCGGTGGTCTGGAGTAGTCATACGCTCGCTAGTCTCCTGCCACCACTTGTCTCTCTCTCTCAGCCACATTACGTGCTGAAATTGCCACTCGAGTTATGTCGAGCGCCGCCACATAGTCCAGCTTTATTTAACTCGACTTATGTTGCTCGCCGCTAATTAAGGGTTAAACTGGTTCGCTATATGACTTCAAGAGAAATGCAGTATGGCATACATAATGTATAGCCTATTTATCACAAAATGTAATAACATCCTAGAAACAATACTAAAAAATACAAACCATAATGATTATCTTACTATAAACATACATGACAGTTTCCCTAATAATATGCATCATAAGATGGTTCCTCTATAGAAATAATAGGCTACAGTACTTGTGATGCCACCCACATTTCCAAACAGAAAACAAATATGACAGTAATTAATTAAATTTTCATTCATTAATGTTAATACCTCAACAAAGTTTCTAAAGAAATTGCATTGAATGAGGAGGTTGATGAACACAAATATATATATATCTATATCGTATAAATCTTAAGTTTTTAGGCAAATCAGGTCCCCATTAAAAATTCACCCATCAATAACTCCTTAACTTCATACTATATACCACTTCTTACCAAAAGAAAACACTCTTCTCTAGTTCCCATACAAACCAAGCTATATCTCACCTCTAAGAGGGTCCAACATCACTAAATAAACAAAACTAGGCCAGGAAACGCCAGAGTACAGAGCGCAGCATGTTGCCTCTACGGGAGTCTCAGCCACAATGACCAGTATTATGCACCGAGCGGGGAAGACCGCAGTAGTACCAACATGTGCGAATGAACATTTAAACTGTTTTGTTACTTATGACCGCTTACTCTAGTATTTTATATTTATGGTAACTGAATATACCATTAATAATATTGAGAAATACTAACAGTTAATCGATATAATTATAACCAATGATAAATAACATTATGTAATAGTCCATGGACACTGGCAATCCTGGCAGACACGCCAAGTAAGCACTCCCGTGCCCACCCAAATGTAGGCTATAGTCACCTGCTAATGTTTCATTCCTATCATTACATCCCAAGTTTTCTCCCAATTACAAGGTTAACTAATACATGGATAATACTAATCCTCATTAGAATTTTATGTGGAAAAATCGTTCTATCGGTGTCTGGACAGTGGCTAAATTCGGCAAGGGACTTTTCTCATCATTACAAGGGATTCAGAATCACCAAGGTTGGATGTAGCGCCACCTCAGACCTCAACCAACAACCTGACCTCTGACAATACCCCAACCCTCGTTCCTGATGAAGATCATTTTCAGCTCGCAAGAAATAATGTACGCCCAGGTAATGCTACCAAGAAGGTCATCCCTATAACAATGTGTCAAAACCGTTTCCAAATTTTTGCTACCAATGAAGAAGAAGAAACGGAGGAAGTCCGGCTTGTGGAGACTCCATGGTATGCGGCCAGCTCAAGGAGTTCTGTGCCTGGTCACCGAGGACCAGAAAGCGATTATGCATCCCGGGTGGCAGCGTGGACGACATCGCTGCTGCTGTGGACGAGCTGACCAGGCTGGCCCCCACAAAAACAACCTATGTCATACATGTCGGATCAAATTATGTCCAGCGCTCACAATCAGAGGAACTCTTGAACAAATACAAGCAGCTTATCAAGGCGTACAAGGACAAATCTAGCAGGATTGTTATCTCAGACATCATTCCCCAGATTAATGCAAAGAATCTCTTCTGGTCCACAGCCACGAATATAAATCGTCAACTCGCTAACATCTGCAGGGAAGAGAACATAGACTTCATCATCACTTGGGATAATTTCTACCACATCATCAACATTTACTCTGAAGAGACGGTGTCCACCTAAACCCGGTAGGAGCTGCCAGGTTTGGCCGTCTGCGGAATGATGCCGTAAAGAATCTTCATTAAAAAACGGGGCCAACAGTCATCAGAATGGGAGGACAACTTAAATCTCGGAAGAAATACAAACCCAAGACAAGGAAAATCACCAAATAAATGTGGTGAGCATCAAAAGATATCAAGAACCACATCTCTAAAGGTCTTCTACATGAACGCTCAAAGTATACGCAATACGTTTTCAGAACTAGAGGAACTAGTGTTTGCAGAAAATGTTGATGCAATCGGCATAACAGAATCTTGGCTAAATACGAAAGACAAACACTTTTTAGCAGAGTTTTCACTTCCGAGCTATGTAATGTTTGAGAAAAGCAGAGAGACGACGTTATATTTTTCACCAAAGAAAGTCTTAGCTCAATTCTCGTGTCAAACCCTCAAATAGTAAATATTGATTCATCTTCTGTACTAATAAAAAACAATATAGGAAAAAAAAAAAATTGTAGCAATAAATTAATATACAGTACAGGCCCCCATCCCAATCAGTGCAAACCGACCAAGAAATTTACGAGCAAATTTCAGAAATAAGTAACATGTAATGAAATGTTAACTGTAGGGACCGCCCTAATCACCCCTCGATGATCAGCAACCTTCACACACAACTATTATTCGGGCTTCACAATAACAAGTTCTATAATTAACTTACGGTTCGGTTGGATCCGGCAAACAAGTAATTCTGTAATAAAGATAATAAATATTAATTAATTTCCGGTCTACCTTATGCCTGTTAATAGTTTCAATCGTAATTATATTTAGATAGCAAGGTCGATCAATTATTGTAACAAAAGAAAAGTTAGCGCAATATACAAAACTTACTTTTTTTTTTTGGAGGGTATGCCTCGTAACGCCCTCCTAAAAGATACCCTAAAATACCTAACTGGCCAGCCGGTAAATACACGGATACTTTATCCTCGGAAAGCGCACGAGCGTTATAATTATCGTTGTCACTGCGATGTGTTGTCTGGGTAGATTCCGTTGACACGTGTCACTATTATGAAGTTATATGTTAACACTTTTACCCAGGCAATCACTATAGATATAATACCGTAGGCTAGACGAACATTAACTTGAGAGGTGTGGTATCCACGGTGTCGTGATAGCAACTGTCGTTATGCTCGGTAAATTATGCCCGGTAATTTTCAGTTCACTGCTTCGAGAGCTTATAATCTATTTTTAGCTATCTTGTTCGGACTCGCAATAATACGTACAGTTGCTTCGTGAACTTCGTAAACTCGGATTCCTTTTATTTATAGCGTGATCATTAATTCATTCGAGTATCTTTTTAGATGGCTCGAATAGTTGAACATTATTTATATATTGTATGTTAAGTTTGAGTATCTTCTTAGATGGCTCAAACTAATATTTATGGATATATGTAAACTATATTTTTTGGATATAGAGTGTTATTTAAATATATGTAGGAATTTTTATGCTTGAGAATATTAAAGGAAAGATGTTAATTACCTCACATTATTGATATTATGCGAACATTTATAGGTTAACTAACATTATCCGCTGTGGGATAATATTTCCCACATCCTGGGGGGCGCCAGAAAGCACCTAACATTAACATTAACTAAACCCAAACCTATTACCATCACCAATAACCCAATATGAAGTGGTAGCATTTTTTTTTTTGGTTGTACAACCTAATCCTCCACTTCTTAACTTTAATATAGAATCTAAGTCATCATTTGTTCATGTATCTTTGACAGGGCTTTGATTGCTGTTTGTCGTTTAGGTCTCTGACCTTTCTGTGTTGGCTCTGTTTGCGTGGTATCGAGAGTACTTTCACTAGATATTTCTAAGGGAATTAATTTGTCTACTGTCCTTAGAGATACCTTACCCTTTGACTGCACTTTAACCACTCTCACGGTACCATATGTATCTGGATGCAGAGAAACTATTTTCCCAAGAGGCCAGGTTGATCTTGGAGTTTCAAAATCTATTAAAACCACGTCTCCAACCATCAAACGAGTTTCAGCACTAGGTTTCTTTCCATAATGGTACTCTCTCAATGATGTCAAGTAATCTTGTTGCCATACTCTCTGCCATTGTTTGAGCAATTTGTTGAGATGATTGAAGCGTATGGTCAACTTCTCTGTAGTAGGATTAGCCAAGTTCAGTAAGAAATCGGGGTCCTTTATCGCGTCTTTATTAATCACAGGTGGTAGGACTTGAATGGGGGATCCTTGTAAGAGATGGTTGGGTGTCAGGGCTTGAAGCTCATCAATATCTTCGTGTACATAGGTTAGTGGTCGGTTATTTACTCTAGCCTCGATTTCCACTAGAACCGTCCTCAATTCATCTACACTAACCCTCTTATTATGCAACACTTTGCGCAAGCATCTTTTGACGACACCCACCATTCTTTCGTAAAATCCACCCTGCCATGGAGCTTTAGGGGCAATGAACTTCCATTCACAACGCCGACCCTCAAAGAAATTTTGTACCTCCGCCATTTGAATTTTTTTTTTAAGGAGTGGTTCCGTTGCTCTGAAATTTGATCCATTGTCCGAAATTATGAGACGAGGGCATGACCGTCTGCCTGAAAATCTCCGAAATGCTCTTAAAAAGGTGCTGGCAGACATGTCTGTTACAAGTTCTAAATGTACAGCCCTGGTGTTAGCACACGTAAACAGACAAACATAAACTTTTGTCGTAGACTGTTCCTCTCCATTGGGTCCCTGCAACTGGATTGCTCCAGTATAATCTACTCCCACAACTTGAAAGGGAGCTGTTTGCTGCACACGTTCTTCGGGAAGAGGTGGTGATGTGGGATACCTGATCTTTCTGGCATCATATCTTTTACAAACTACACATTTCTGGCGGAATTTCTTGATGGCTTGACGAGCTTTTGGTATCCAGAATTGCTGTCGTATGTTTATTAAGGTTTCGGCAATTCCTCCATGTAAGGTAGTCGCATGTGAGTCTTCTATCACCAGTTCAGTAAACCAATGATTCTTTGGCAGTAGGATGGGATGTTTAGTACTATATTGCAAAGATGAATGATGGATTCTCCCTTTACATCTAATGAGGCTTTCATCAAGGAATAACCCAAAGTGGTGAATTAAGAAGTTATTTGATCTGAGTATCTTTTTAGATGTCTCAGGTTGTGATTCTGGTTCCTTCATTGATAGAGTTTGTAGTTCATCCTCATATACTTCACTTTGTAGATGTTTTATCCAATAGGTCATGGGACACTGAATCTTCAATCTGCGATTCCATCTTCTCTTTGCAAACAAGTTATTGACAAAGTCCATCACCCCTTTTGTTACTTTCAGTAATTTACCAAGAGTTGAATATCTATTGGGATTTACCAAAGGGCTTGGATTACTACTTATGAGTGATAGAACGTCTGGCACAAGAATGTTTGATACAACATAAGGCTTTTGGTTAGGCCAAAGTTTAGGATCCGTCAACCACTCTGGACCATAAAACCATAAAGAGTCAAGCCTTTGTACTTTGACGCCTCTACTGAGCAGATCTGCAGGATTATTCTCGGTGTCTACGTGCATAAACACAAATCCCTTTTGTAGTTCTTTAATTTCTGCAACACGGTTTTTCACATACGGTATTTTAGAGTTGTCATTTTTCACCCATTGCAGACAAGCTTCATTATCTGACCATAAGTAAGTTTTAATGATGTTCAGGTTTCCTAAGATATGATTAATGTATGATCCCAGTCTTGTTCCGACAAGCAGTGCAGTTAGTTCTAGTTGAGGTATGGTCCTAGACTTCAATGGGGCTACTCTTGCCTTACTGGTTAGAAGTAGGGAGTTTGAATCATCCACCAAATATGCAACTGCAACGTATGCCCTTGTGGAAGCGTCACAGAATATGTGTAGAGAGCATGGAGTTGTTTCATGTGCTGTGGACCTGGGTACCTGTAGACTTGATAGCTGCTGAAATTCAGATTCCAACTCTTTCCATTCATCAACATAGAATTCAGGGAGAATGTCATCCCACTCCTCAACGACAAACGTAATGAAGCCATAGAACTCTTAAATTCTGATCTAAATACTATTTCCAATTGGGGCAGAGAAAACCTTGTTAACTTTAATGCTTCCAAAACCCAATTTCTCCATCTATCTACCCGTCAGGATCTCCCAGCGGACTATCCCTTATTCTTCAACAATACAAAAATCAACCCTTCATCTTCTCTCAATATTCTTGGTGTCTCTTTTTCTTCTGCTCTCATTTGGAAGGACCATATTACCAGTCTTGCTAAGGCAGCCTCCCAGAAGCTGGGTGTGCTCAACCGCCTTAGGGGGTTCTTTTCCCCTGCACAGCTTCTTGCTCTGTACAGGGGCATAGTGCGCCCTTGTATTGAGTATTGTTCACATGTGTGGGGAGGTTCCTCTCACACCGCTCTCCTAGACAAAGTTGAAAGGAAGGCCTTTCGTATCATTAACTCCCGTCCACTCACCAACTCTCTGCAATCTCTCTCTCTCCGCCGCAATGTTGCATCTCTCTCGCTATTCTATCGCTACTATAATAATCAGTGTTCCTCAGAGCTATCCCAGTGCATACCACCTCCTTTACGTAGGGCACGTGGTACCCGTCTTGCAACTCAATCCCACCCCTACTCTGTGCAACTCTCCAACCCAAGAGTGAAACGTTACTCTCAAACTTTCTTCTACTCAACAGCTGAGCTCTGGAACTCTCTCCCAGAATCAGTCTTTCCCTCTTCCTATGACTTAAATTGCTTCAAACTCCGTGTGTCCAGGCATTTTGGCTCGAACGTCCCTTGATTTTGGCCCTGTCACTCTTTCAACTATGGGGGAGGCACTCGCTATAGGCAGTTATGCCTTTTGCCTCCCTCAATCACATAGAAAAAAAAAAAAAAAAAAAAAAACTCCACTTTAAGGCGCCAAGCTTCTTGAACCAATAGTTTTCCCTTTATAGTGATAGGTGACATTATACCTAGGGGATCAAATAATTTACTAACTATGGCTAGTAGCTGTCTTTTTGTAATGGAGCTTGATTGACTGTCGACATATTTCACTGGCTTCAACTTCAATACATCTTCTTTAACGTTCCATAATATTCCAAGAACTGATGTCGTGTCTGGAACTTTATATCCGGGAAAGTCTGTCTCAATTGCAGTGTTCAGCTTTGTATTGTTGGTGACACATTGTCTTAGCGGCATATTAGCATGCTGGAGTTCTCTATTGGCTTCCTTATATATGTATGTCAATTTATCTTCATTCATCACTGTCCCTTGGAAATTGTCTACATAGAAATTGGAGGCCAACATTTCCTTGATGGAGCTTTCTGAAGACTTCAGATGAAAATCTATCGTGGCCTGAAGCAAGAATGGTGAGCTTGTGGCACCAAATAGGACCGACTTGAACCGGAATGTTCTCAGTGGACTATTCACATCTTGTATGTCAATTGGCCATAAAAATCTTGTGTAGTCACGATCTTCCTCTTGTAGCCCAATTCTCAGGAACGCCTTTGAAATATCCGCTGTATATGCATGTTGATTAGTTCTAAATTTGAGAAGCACATCATATAGTTTGCTAGTCCATGGGGGATCTGTCATTAAACAGTCATTCAGAGAGGGACTACCTTTGTTTGCTCGTGAACTACAATTGAACACTATTCTTAATGGTGTTGTAGCCGACTCTTTAACAACTGCATGGTGTGGCAAGTAGTGGGATTGATCATTAGGTGTAGGCTTGGGTACTTCAATGAATCCTGCCTCTAGTTGATCGTCAAGAATCTTCTGGTATATCTCAATCTTGTCTTTTCTCTTCAATTCTTTAACTAGGGAGTGCATTTGTCCAATTGCTCTTGAATAATTGTTCGGAAAATCAGCTTTATTCAACTTCCATGGTAACTTAACCCAGTATTGTCCTGCTTCATATTTCAAAGAGTCCAGGTATACTTTATAGGACATACGATCATCTGGCATTGGCTCAGTGGCATCGATTCCCAACGTGTCTAAATCCCATAGTTTGTGAACCTCAGTCTCTTCTTCAAGGTGAGTTTCCACTCCTTTAAGTGGATCCATATGGTCCGTAATCCTCATCACTAGGACAGACTCCGGTATATCGTGATTAGATCCACTCAATGTGTTGTACTTAGTAGGAATATTAGTATAACTCCATTTATTGGTCACCAATTATTTTGACATATTTGAAGACAGATATGGAATCTATATGCTCTAAGCATCATATTAAAATTAGTTTCAACCCTCGGCAAAACCTATTAAAAAAAACGGTAACAACATGTCTACCTACCGTAAAACGGTTGTCAATACTCTCTTATAGACGGCGCGGCTTTCAGCGACGCCATTTTTTCGTGAACTGGAGAGCTCTATCCTTCAACTTTTGTAATACTATCACGCCATCTGCCAATCCTCATTGGAAATACTGAGTTTCATTTCCTAACTCCTGCGCAATACGTCACGAGACACTTCTGGATTCTTATTGGGGTTTTTTTCTGACCACGTCATTAAACTCATAGATTCCGTCACGCATACAACCAGCAACCTATCAGGTGAGTTTATTGACCTTGATTACATCATTGCACTGCCCCAATCACAGCTACACACCTTCATTTAAGTCTCTCCTCACTTTAGTCATGGACGCCGCTTGTAATGGTTGTTCACCCTCCCACATTCAGTGATTATTGACACTACAAGGAACAATAGTGCAGCCCTTAAGGTTTTTACTGACCATGGTTGTTTGCCTACCTCTGTTTCCTGCAAACTCTGCTCAAACGAATGTTACTATTATGAACCGGCAGACCAGTGGCGATGCGGTCATTATTGGTTTTTAAATAAAACCACTACTCGTCGTAACTCCTCGTCGAAAACGTGGACGCATCTCTTCCTCACCTACTCCCTCCACATCTCAATATGGTATGCAATTACGCTTTCTTATTTTCGCGGGTTTAAAAACGGCGAAAACAAATTTATTTAAGCAAAACTTGGCTCGTGTTTTAAGGTATTTCCGTAATTGTTTAATCGAAGTACTCTTTTTTTTCTAGTTATTAAAAACGTATTCTATGGTGTATTATATGATATATAGAAGCAATATAACTGTTCAAATGACCTGGTAAGTGTATATTAAACCAAATACAAAACTTTGAATAATGAGGTAAGAGATATGTGTTTTTTATCACTTTTCATCCCAAGACCAGCGGGGGTCTGGGGGCAGCAGCCCCCAGGATGCCCAGGTTACCTTAGGTTAGGTTAGGTTAGGTTAGGTTAGGTTAGGTTAGGTTAATGACCAGCTATGCAAATACAGTAGTGAACATTTGGTTTAGTCTGTGCTCAAAAATCCATTTTCTTTAGCAGGCCATACACTAAACAATTACCCCCTTTTCACAGACAAATACACAAACAATCTGTCAAAGATGCAAATAGCGGGGGTGTGGGGGCGGCAGCCCCCACCCATAATACTAGGATAGGTTAGGTAAGGTTGTTAGGTTAGGCTAATGTCCTTTCAAAGGGGTATAGGCTTGTAAACACTATGATAGCTTAACATGAGCCAAAAATCGAAATTAGGTTAGTGTAATTTGTTTACTCTTAAAACTCGCAAAATCAGAGACAATTTTCCCAAAACATGGCTCGGGTTTTATGGCTTTGCAATTTCGGGAAACCTGAGCCAAATTTCTAAATGAGGTTACTGTCATTTGTTTGTCTACAAACTCGCAAAATCCGAGCCAGCTTTGGCCAAAACCTGGCTCGGGTTTTCCAAAATTCGGGTTTTATGGCTTTGCAATTTTGGGAAACCTGAGCCAAATTTCTAAATAAGGTTACTGTCATTTGTTTGTTTACAAACTCGCAAAATCCGAGCCAGCTTTGGCCAAAACATGGCTCGGGTTTTCCAAAATTCGGGTTTTATGGCTTTGCAATTTTGGGAAACCTGAGCCAAATTTCTAAATGAGGTTACTGTCATTTTGTTGTCTACAAACTCGCAAAATCCGAGCCAGCTTTGACCAAAACTTGGCTCGGGTTTTCGAAATATTGGGTTTTAGACCTTTGAAATACCTTCAAACCCGAGCCAAGTTTTGCTTGAATACGTTTGTATCGCCGTTTTACGCATTTACCCCCTCATTTTCCCTGTACTTCATAGCCCTCCCCACTATCGGGCGGCGTGTCTTAAGATCGTTGTATAATGGGGAAAACGGTTTCGCCGAGGGTTCTAATTATTTCTAAACACTATATATTGATGAAAACTAACAGGGAAAAATAAAAAAATCCATGGGAAAATTGGTGACCAATAAATGGAGTTTTTCCGGAATATTTCCTGTTAGTATATATCCAGCAGGAGATTTGAGCAGGTTTATGCCTTCACGTACAACTGTGTGACGTGATATAAAATCATAGTAGTGATCTGCGCCAATTAGTATACCCACAGGTCCTACTTGATCATTGTGGGGTATGGTGTCTGCTAGTTTCATCCCTTTCCTGGTTAAATGTTCCATAGCTCCTGATATTCCAGCAGTCACAATGGTTTGCGGTAACTCATCCACTACTACTGCTGTGATCCTTTTCCTCCGGTTTCCCACCTTTATTATTGGTTTGACTAAGTCATAATTTTGGGTAACAGGTTGGCCCATGAATCCATTAAGAGTCATCTTCACAGACGTCTTTAAGGGTAATTTTGTTTGATTTACAAGGCTTCTAGTTATGACAGATTTCTGTGAACCGCTATCAAAGAACAGTCTAACCTCCCTTTCGTTTCCGCCATGTTCTAGATTTGCTAATCCCGTTGACAGAGCCACTCCGGAGAATCTAGATATTGTTGAACCCGTAGTAACATTTATGTGCGCTACATTGGATGTGGATGAATTACTTTGTTTAGGTGGAGCTATATACTCAGTGGATGAAGTGTTCACCCTCTGACTAGTCTGTTGGTTAGATTTATCAAATGATTTACATAAATTGGTGTGATGTACACCCTTCTGACACCTACGGCAGATTTGTAGCCTGGTGTTACAAGATTTGATGGAATGAGTTCCCATACATCTTGTGCAGAGTTAGAGTTCTTTTAGCCGCTGGATTCTTTCAGTCCCAGTGGCGTATTTAGAGCACTGTGCGTTTCTGTGTGATCCACCACAAAATATGCATGAAGGTTCTGGTTTTGCCTTCGGCTTGGTTCTTGATTCGGTGTTGTAGTAGGTTCCAATGGTCTTTTCTGTAGACCCATCTGATCTTTTCCACTGAGTATCCTGCTTTACACTCCTACTTGCCTTTGCTTGAGATTCTGTTTCCATGTGTGATACAAGATCTCTTAAGCCTTCATTGATCTAAGCTATGGTAAAGTAGTTTGTCTCATACTTTAGATATAACTGCCTGGTGGTTGTGCTTGGTAGTTTATGTTGGAATAAAGATGTGATTATCCATTCACAGCAGGTGTAATCGTGTTTATTACTAAGGCTTCTGGTTAAGTTTAACATTGCTATTCTGAATGTCTCAAGATCTCCTCTGTCATGTTTTGGTGAATTCAAGCTAACTATCGTATGTAACAGACAGTGTTTTATCCTTTCTTCGTCTCCGTATGTATCTTTCAGAGAGTCAAGCGCACTCTGGTAGTCGGCTGTGATGGAGCTATAACCTTCAATAAGATCCAATGCTCTGCCCTTTAAATGAGATTTCAAATACTGGAGTTTTGTAACAGGCTCTAAATCTGAACGGCTGCCTATTTGCGCCTGAAATTGATCTATAAAAGCCTCGTACTCTGTGATGTCTCCAGAATAAACGGGGATTTTGATGCATGGAAGCTTAGGCTTCACTACCGCTACACTACCTTGGTTACTATCTGTGCCGCCTGATGGAGTTGTGGAGTTCTGCGCAGGTTTAGCGGCAACAGCTGTTCATAGCTTGACTATGTGATCTTGATAGTCCGCTTCATGTTTATAATACTCTTCTTGCATTTCATCGATGACATCTTCCTTAGTTTCACTCTCAATTAGTAGAGCCTCTAATTTAGTGTAGCCTTCTTCATAATTGTTCCACTTTGACACAAACGGTCTATAGTTCGCTCTACTTCTACCAAATCCACAGTTGTTGCTTTGAGAAGTTGTTCACAGTTTTGAATAGCTCTCGTGAGATGTCCCTTATAAGCTGTGAGTGATCGTTTAGCTGCTTCCATGGTTGTAGGTAATCTTGTTAGTTATGATCGAGGAAATGTCTGATGGTATTGCGAAATTTATGAATTAAGTGACTCTTAGTCTCGTCGTCAAAGTGTACCCCATCGTTTGTGTTTTGAAAGGGTTTTGCCCCCACACTCAAAAATCTCACGTGGTTCCTGTTCTTATAAAATCTCTTCAGCCTATTATTGATGTTATTGACGATTCGTTTATAATTGGCTGATGTGACATTGAATCGATTATTAGCGGGAGGATTACGATTCTCGATCAATACAACAGCGATATGTGAATTACAATGACTGTGAATTTGTTCTATAACGTATCGGAGATCATTAGTAACGTTGGATGGCACGCAGTTGTCATTTATATCATTTCCGCCCAGAAATAAAATAGTAAGATCATGAGACCAATCAAGAACGCTAGCAAGAGTTTGATTTGATTCAAAGCAGGAAACTTTGGCGCACGGTGAACGAAAAATACGTATTTCAGAACCGCTAACCGGCCCGATAGATCGTGGTACTAAACTATGTCCTACAATTGAAACTGATTTAGATTTACCGGTACTCATATCAACATAAACGACAAGCAATTAAAGTTTATCCGGTTCGAAGGACCATCTGTAATGAAATGTTAACTGTAGCGACCGCCCTAATCGCCCCTCGATGATCAGCAACCTTCACACACGGGCGGGTGCCCGACCCCGAAAGGGGTTGAAATAGGGGAGCTATCCCCCCGCCAAAGGCGGCTTTCTAGGGCCTTTCCTAGCTGATGCTGAGAGGATTGGGTTCTAGTCATGTGGTGATGGGCTGGTCTATCAGAGTGAGAACTGAGCGATCTCTGCCATACCCATAGCTTACTCTGACCGTTCCTTTAACTTATATATTTTCTAGATCTCAAGTGACGGCGTCTTTTCCGTGGATTGACCTCCCAATCTACCAAGATTGGAAGCCAAAACGTCACATTTTTCCCTTGCCCCTCAACTTTCTCTTCATAATTGCTGAGGGGCACAGGGCCCTGGGTGGGGCTTTGGTATCCCGGGCATTTCTGCACCCTCCTCAGCTCCCCGCCATGGAGTGGCTTCGGTCACCCAGGCTTTATTGTGGTCGGCAGGGAGGGTTCTGTGTGGGCGCTCCTATATGGCCTTGGAATTGCTCGGGGCCTTGGGGCTGTTCGGCCAGGCAGCTTGGGGAACAACAACAACAACAACAACAACTATTATTCGGGCTTCACAATAACAAGTTCTATAATTAACTTACGGTTCGGTTGGATCCGGCAAACAAGTAATTCTGTAATAAAGATAATAAATATTAATTAATTTCCGGTCTACCTTATGCCTGTTAATAGTTTCAATCGTAATTATATTTAGATAGCAAGGTCGATCAATTATTGTAACAAAAGAAAAGTTAGCGCAATATACAAAACTTACTTTTTTTTTTTGGAGGGTATGCCTCGTAACGCCCTCCTAAAAGATACCCTAAAATACCTAACTGGCCAGCCGGTAAATACACGGATACTTTATCCTCGGAAAGCGCACGAGCGTTATAATTATCGTTGTGACTGCGATGTGTTGTCTGGGTAGATTCCGTTGACACGTGTCACTATTATGAAGTTATATGTTAACACTTTTACCCAGGCAATCACTATAGATATAATACCGTAGGCTAGACGAACATTAACTTGAGAGGTGTGGTATCCACGGTGTCGTGATAGCAACTGCCGTTATGCTCGGTAAATTATGCCCGGTAATTTTCAGTTCACTGCTTCGAGAGCTTATAATCTATTTTTAGCTATCTTGTTCGGATTCGCAATAATACGTACAGTTGCTTCGTGAACTTCGTAAACTCGGATTCCTTTTATTTATAGCGTGATCATTAATTCATTCGATTATCTTTTTAGATGGCTCGAACAGTTGAACATTATTTATATATTGTATGTTAAGTTTGAGTATCTTCTTAGATGGCTCAAACTAATATTTATGGATATATGTAAACTATATTTTTTGGATATAGAGTGTTATTTAAATATATGTAGGATTTTTTATGCTTGAGAATATTAAAGGAAAGATGTTAATTACCCCACATTATTGATATTATGCGCACATTTATAGATTAACTAACATTATCCGCTGTGGGATAATATTTCCCACATAACATACACGTTACTAAAAATGTTGGCGACTAATTTACCAGTGTCCAAGTTGGGCGACACTCTTACTTCACACTCCGGACACGATCTGTATGCCAACCTACAAGAAAGCTCCCTTCATCAATTTGTTCAATCTCCAACCCACGGTAATAATGTTCTTAACTTGTACTTGCAACAAAATAAGACTTGATCGATGACGTGACTGTTGGTGATGAATTCTGCAATAGTGACCACCGTATGATCACTTTCAGTATAACACTTAATAGCAGTAACTCAATACCAGCAATGAGAAAGTTCCAAATTTCAAGTGAGCAAATTTCCATAAACTCCCAAAAAAAAAAAAAAAAAAAAATGCACATAATAACAAACCTAAATGGTGGAACAGAGAAATAACTGAATGTCTACTCGCTAAAAAGAAAGCTCATGAGAGATTACAAACCTCCGATAACGATGAAAATAGACAGTCCTTCAGAGATCTACGACATAATCCAAAAGGTTAGTTAAACAAAGTAAAAACCCTTTGGAGTTACATGTTGCGAATCAAAGCAAGACGAACTCAAAAGAATTCTACAGTTACATCAGGAAGAAGAAAGTAGTGACTTCAACGATCGGACCCTTGGTAGATAAACATGGAGATTTTACCAATGATGATGCCAAAATGAGTAATTCTCTCAACAACTTCTTTGCATCAGAAGACCTAAGTAACATCCCTACAGTACCGGCAGTACAAACAATTTGGAAGTTCTTAGAAATATCACCATTACTGAGGCAGAGGTACTGAGATGTTTAGATATCCTCAAGGAAAGCAAATCACCTGGACCCGATAAGATTTCTCCTAGAGTTCATAAAGAAGCTAAATGCAAGCTCTCCAAACCCCTGACGCTGATCTTCAACAAATCCTTTTGAAACCGGCAAAATAACTGATGAGTGGAAGCTTGCGAACTTAACACCCATTTTTGAAAAAGGTAGCAAATCTTTGCCTAGCAATTATTGTCCAATCAGCTTGACCTCAGTAGTATGCAAAATACTAGAAACAATAATAAGAAACAGACTCGTTAATCACTTGGAGGAAAATAATATACTAAAAGACACACAACATGGTTTTCGCAAAAAAACGTTCTTGCTTAACAAACCTTTTAGACTTCTTCCATGACATCCTAAATCTATATGACAAAAGTAAAGCTGTAGATATTATATACTTAGATTTCCAGAAAGCTTTTGATAAAGTTCCCACAGCTGGTTAGTGATGAAATTAAAAGTACATTGGAATACAAGGTGGCGTTCTACAGTGGATAGAAAATTGGCTTAGCGAAAGGAAACAAAGAGTAGTTATTAATGGGGAAGCATCAACGTGGACCAATGTACCTAGTGGTGTACATCAAGTATTAATGCTGGGGCCAGTCCTTTTCCTAATTTACATTAACAACATAGATGAAGGTCTCATTGATACAATCTGAAAGTTTGCAGACGACACAAAAATAGCAAATGACGTACTGACAAAAGAACATGTTGAAGATATGCAAAATAATCTAAACAAATCTTTCACAATGGGCTAAAATCTGGCAAATGTGCTTCAATGAAGACAAGTGTAAAGTACTACATATCGGATACTGCAATGAAAAAGCAGACTACTCGATGAATGGCTCCCTGTTATAGAGCGTAGACAGAGAAACTGATTTAGGAGCAACAATATCCAGTAACTTAATTAAAAACCAAGTCAACATTGTGGTGAAGTTGTTAAGACGGCAAACAAAATTATAGGTTTCGTAGGTTGATCATTTGAACATAAATCAAAAGACATTATCCTAACCCTTTACGATTCATTAGCCAGCCCACTTTTGGAATACTGCATTCAGTTCTGGTGCCCTTACTATAAAAACAAAATATAGACAAATTGGAACAAGTTCAATATAGAGTTACCAAGATGATACCCTGTCTTCGGAACAAACCATACAAGGAACGTCTTAAAGAACTATATTTATATCCATTAACCAAGTGCAGATTGAGAGGTGACCTTATTCAAGTTTGCAAGATCATTAAAGGCATCGACAACATGAACTGTTGTAAATATTTTACGATTGACCGACCGATCAAACTACACGCGGGGAAATGGCTCCAAAATCATTGGTAAATCATTCAACTCTAACGAATTAAAAAATGTCTTCTTCAATCGAGTCGTCAACTTGTGAAATGGGATTCCCCGAGATGTCATTGACTGCAACATTCCTTCAAAGTTTGCCTAGACAAGCACCTTGCCCTGAACCCAAGATTGACTGCGTTTGTAATAGAATAAATATTTTCTTTACTAGTTAGTGTTCGTTCAGTAACCTAATAGATCTTAATAGCACTTCCCCTGCCATGGACTAAGCCCCAGGGCAGCACTTCCTTCTCACATCTTTCCCATATTCTCTCCGAAATGCTGCTGCAACACTTGGAACAGCAGTGTTTTTAGGGCAAGTAACCTCGAGGGGTCGCATGACCTGTTGTTGCTTGTTTTCCTTTGTACTCCTTTGTAGTCCTTCATAAACAACCAGGTGTACCATACTTGTTTATGTTATACTGTAATTCATTGTCCTCACTACTACTATCCCATTATCCTCTACCACTGTTCACCTTCACACCTTTCTTCCAATAAATCAGATGAATGAGAAACCAATGATCTCACTGGTTTCCATTTGTTTTTCGGGGTTCGGGGTTGTATAATGACTTTCTCGATACCTGTTTCAGAAAAGACGGAGAGAGAGTGAGAGACAGCCAGACAGAGAGAGAGAGAGAGAGTTTCTTGTTAGGCATTAAAATGAATACCATATGATGTAGGTAAATACTATATACATTATTATCACTCTTTCTCCAGCATTATGCCTCCTAGCTTAAGGACGTGCGATTCATGCTCTGAACGCTTTGGCAACACTATATTTGCAAATAATGAATCATTGATATGCAGGCTTTGCAACCAGTGCACAGACCTCAAAGGAAAGTTTGACAAGGTGACCAAACAAATTGAATCTCCGACCCACAGAGTTAACATTCTTGTATCGTTTGTGGCTGCTAACGTCGGCCACGAATCTCCTCAGCCACCCACCAAGACGGTGTGTTGAAATGTATAGAAAATTGGCTCAGCGACAGAAAGCAAAGAGTAGTCATAAACGGTAAGGCATCTAAATGGACCAATGTAAGTAGCGGGGTACCCCAGGGATCGGTACTAGGACCAATTCTCTTTCTAATTTACATCAACGACATAGATGAGGGTCTCACCTGTACAATCTCAAAATTTGATGACAATACACAAATTGCAAATAGCATACTCTCAAAAGAACAAGTTGATGATATGCAACACAATCTAGATAAATTGTCATGTTGGGCCCAAATTTGGCAAATGAGTTTCAATGCGGATAAATGTAAAGTACTACATATCGGATACCTAAATGAGAAAGCAAACTATTCGATGAATGGCACTCAGCTTAAGAATGTAAACAGAGAAACCGATCTGGGAGTAACAATATCGAGTAACCTAAAACCGAGTCAACAATGTTCAGAAGTTGTTAAGAAGGCAAACAAAATAATTGGCTTTATAGGCAGGTCATTTGAGCATAAATTCAAAGAAGTTATCCTAACCCTTTACAATTCCTTAGTCCACCCTCTTCTGGAATACTGTGTTCAATCCTGGTGCCCTTATTACCAAAAATATATAGACAAGCTAGAACGAGTTCAACGTAGTTACCAAAATGATACCTAGCCTAAAGAACAAACCATACGAAGAGCGTATTAGAGAATTAAATGTATTTCCTTTAACCCAGCGCAGATTAAGAGGTGACTTAATTCAAGTGTTCAAAATCATCAAAGGCATCGACAATATGAACTGTAGTAAGTACTTCACTATCGACCAATCTAATTACACGAAACGGTTGTAAAATTATTGGTAAATCTTTCAACTCACACGAATCTAATAATTTCTTCTTCAATCGAGTTGTCAACTTGTGGAATGGGCTTCCCCGAGACGTTATAGACCGCAGCTCCGTTGATTCATTTAAACTCCGCCTAGACAAATATCTCGCATCAAACCCGCGACTGACTGCGTTTGTAAATGAATAACTTTATTTAATCCCCCCCTCAGTTACTAACCCATCTGTCCCCTACTAACTTCCTAATCCTGCCACGGACATTAGTTCCCTTTCCAATGTTCCCTTACCCACTCTAAACCATTGTTTGGACACTTGATCCTCAGTGTTTTGGAGGACAAGCAGCCTAGAAGGGTCCCTAGACCTGTTGTTGCTTGATTTCCTTTGTACTCCTTTGTACTCCTTTGTACCAATACAAATACATTTTCTCATAATGAGGCCCCTATTATAGATAGGTTGATTTGCTGAAGCTACCGAAGCAGTCAACACAGACAAGATTAGGCCTTCCCCTCCCCAGGACAACGTCCAAGTAGTGCGAAATGGCTTACACCCAAGTAAGGACTCGTCCATCCCAATCACACCATATATCGTAAATACGATAGGCTATGACTCTTTTGTGATCCCGTATGTCTCTGTGCCGTCACGGTCGCTCCTGCAGCACGACGTAGAATGAGTAGATCGTATATTATAAGATTGTAAATAAGTTAAGTTATAAAAGGCCTAATATGCTATTAAGCAATATTGCCATGGTCTTATGTAGTATATATGAATTTATCGTATATATTAATATAATTTATCGTATAGAGCAACCTAGATGCGGTACGATTATTTGGGCTCCTGGCGTTTGCCAAGGCAGCAAGGTGTGCCTCTGAGGAAGAGAGAGCAGAGCCTCCACGAACACCAACCAGTTAACATCTAAATTCCGCCTTCAGTTGATCGGGCTATTGTGCCTCTAATCACAATACACTGACAGCAATACAAACAGCTACACCATCACGACGCTCTCATCGACGCCATGACTGACTGACAGATAAGCATAATATTCATGTCCATTCCCATGTAATAATTTATTCTTTCTTTCACTTGACTAGAGTCTCGGGACAGGTGTCTTGCCTCCCCATTGTCCGCCATATTGGGTAAACGTTCTCCCTTGCCTCATTGCCACGTGGAACTATTGGTGAGTTAATTCCTGGCTAATATTAACCCTTATAACCTTACCCTATATATAAATTTATTGTGTGAGACCTTTGGATATAAATTAGCTTGTTTCAGATTGAATTCAATTTAGATATGGAGTAGTTTTAATTTAGATTGATTTTATTTGATTCATTTTAGCTTAGTAATATTTAACTTCCATTGATAGTTGACCACATTGGTGCCCAGACCCGAGAATTAGCTACCGATAAGGAATTTTAGGCAATGAGCAAGGGGACATATAACAGGATGCAGGAACAACTCAATGATAATCTGGTAGGACTAGCCAAGTGGTGGTTAGAGCCGGAATGCAGGGTCGCATTGTTGCATCTGCCTAAGTCCTGCATCCCACCCATCATCTTCCCCTATTAATTTTCTTTTTTATTTCAGACTTCTTATGACTCATGACCTGACCTAACATTTTTTCTTGTTCAATATGACCCTTTAGTAGGTATTGCTATTTTGTGTACTATTTTGTTCTCCATAACATAGAAGGTCGCCGGTCGGCGTCTCTTAACTAGACTACTATTTTTCCGTTGTTTTTGTAACATTTAGATACATAGCCTATAGGCTTACATGCACAATGAGTAAACAGGAGGAGACACCTTCGGGTGGCGTGCTGATCAAGGCCCCTAAAAATCAAAGGGCGGGACTTCGGGGAGTATTAAATAGGCTAATTGTGGACGTCAACACTTTCATCACTACTGCTGACCTCGAGGAATTGGAAGCTAGATTAGACAACGTCCAGGCTACCCACGGTCGTATTATGGCTCTGAGTGAGGTCATTGTGGCAGGCATGACAGAGGATGAAGAGATAGTTACAGAGTGTGATAATCGCGCCCTCTATGATGAACCTGTCTTTAGAGCGAAGCACATATTACAGCGTGCTGTCGCAAGTAAGAAGGGAGGCGAGAATGAGGCCCATAGAAGGGCTGACCCAAAACACACTGTACACCTCCCAAAGCTCAATCTTCCTACATTTGGGGGCAAATTGACTGAGTGGTTAGCTTTTTGGGACGTATTTCGGTCTACAGTTCATGAATCCTCTTTGGATAATGTCCGCAAGTTTCACTACCTGAAAGGACAAATGGAAGGAGAGGCCTTACATTTGATAGAGGGTTTTGCGGTAGTGGGTGATAGTTATCTTGAAGCAGTACAATTATTAACACCTTACGAGCGGCCTATGCGGTTTATTTATGTGTACCGCACAGCGGGGTGTTTTTAGCCAAAATAGGGCTGTTTACGTGATCATTTTCATGCCTAAATAAGACCCAGAACGTAAAACAAGTAACTATCCCTGAAAGGGCATAAACAGAGCTTTCGAATGACACCATAACGATCCTTGTATGATGGATAGTTTTCTTGCAATAACCGTGCAACGCGAGTGCAAAAAGCAGGTAATTCGGTACTTTCAGTACATAATTGAGTATGTAGCGAGTGAGAGAGGGAGGAGGGAGCTGAGATTTGTGTCAGTAGGTTCGCCGCGGTGGTCTGGAGCAGTCATACGCTCGCTAGTCTCCTGCCACCACTTGTCTCTCTCTCTCAGCCACATTACGTGCTGAAATTGCCACTCGAGTTATGTCGAGCGCCGCCACATAGTCCAGCTTTATTTAACTCGACTTATGTTGCTCGCCGCTAATTATGGGTTAAAGTCCACATACGGGGATCAAGAGCAGTTGAAGATGGCCCATGTCGTTGCCTTGTTAAAGCTCGCAGAACCACATTATAAGGTTGAGGAGTTAGCAAATTTTAGGGCAAATATGGAGTGCCATACTCGATTGCTAGACACCCTAGGGCTCACCACACAGGAAATGATAGTCATTATCTTACGTCAGAAGCTTACTATGGCAATACTTGACAAGGTTAGATCATTTGATCTGGGGGAGTTCAAAACTCAGTTCAGTAAGGAAATTAGCAATCTACAGTTGAACAAAGGGAGAATGTATGTGTCCGGAGGCAGTGAGAATGTAGAGATGAGGGGAACTGTAAGCATGACGGTGGGGACTAAAGAAAAGAAAGAGGGTACGTATAAGAAACCTGCTCAGATTCTATGTAAGCTATGTAACAACAAACATAAATGGAGTTTCTGTGTAAAATACCCCACAAATGAGACAAAACTAGCACAGGCAAAGAGGTTGAAGCTATGTGTAGGTTGCCTAAGTAAGGAACATGGTAAGCAGGGACAATGTACTGCTACATACTTAAGGCCCTGTCGCCACTGCAAAGGACATCACTTTGATAAGTTATGTCCTACAGCAGATAAAGTCAAAGACGTCAAACCAGAGGGTACTACAACTGTGACACTAGGTAGCATGCAAGACACCACTATATTGCCCACAATACAGATTCCCATGGAATGGTAATGACAGTAACAAAGTTTGTCGGGTGCTTCTAGATCAAGGGTCTCAACGTTCCTTTATAAAGAGGTCCGTCTTAGTGGGACTGAAGCACCGAATCGTAGGGGCTGAGACTCTTCGATTGCAGGGCTTCACAGGGCTTACTGACAAACAAGACTACGAGATAGCGGAGATTTCATATTTCTACCGTAAAAAACGGTACTTTATGACATGTATCATAGTAGACACCCTACCAGAATATGTATCTGTAGGAGTGAAAAAAGTGGAACACGCATTACGTAGCAAAGGGGTTAACTTGTCAGATCCCATGGGAGATCAGAGTGAGGTGCATATTCTACTTGGTGTGGATCATTATTATGATGTAGTATACCCTGGATTTAAAAAGATGTGTGGTGTAATTTTAATCCCCACTAAATTTGGATATTGCATGAGCGGAAAGGTGCATACTACACAATCAAAGATCCTGGTCGACACGGTCTCGATATATAGAGTCAATGTAACCGCGGCAGAGGAGTTGGGAAGGGAGGATTCCCAACCTAGTGACCCTAAAAAGACTGCCGAGTTCGACCTGGAACGACTGTGGAGATTGGATCACATAGGCATTAATCCTATGGAGACTGATTATGACTCAGAAGTTGCGCTACAAAGGTTTGACGAGTCTGTGAGCTACTGTGCCTCAGACAAGCAATATAAAGTTAGTTTACCCTGGAAGAACAGTGAGATAAGCCTGCCTACCAACTATGGTTTGGCATTAGGTCGCTTGCGCGCATTACAGCGTAAATTGTCTAACGAACCGAACACGCGCCAGGCGTATGACGATGTATTTCGGAGTTATGAAGATACGGGCTTTATAGAGAGAGTCGATGTCAAGGAACCGATTAAGAAGGGTAGGGTTCACTATCTGGTCCATCATGAAATCGTTCACGTATTGTGGGATAGTCAGGTCGCACTCAACTGGATACATAGCAAGAAGTCTCTGCCAGTTTATGTGAGGAATAGGGTAGATGAGATTAGGGCCCTATTGCCAGACGTTGCTTATCATTATGTAAATACAAAAGAAAACCCTAGGGATCTCATAACTAGGGGTATAACGGCTAGCCAGTTAATGAAGTCCGAATTGTGGTGGCATGGTCCAAAGTGGCTGATCCATGAAAATGAATGGACGATTTGGCATGCTGTTGGTGAGGGACTTCTGCCACTGGAAACAGTGGCAGTTACAGCCCAACCAAATGAGCCACTGGGTCCAATCATAGAGTGGGCAAGATTCGGTGACTATAATAAACTAGTCAGAGTTGTCGCTTGGGTATTGCGATATGTATCCAATATCAAGCTTAAAGTAACGGGCCAACTCTGCAACAGGGGTCACAACATTGATGCTCATGAATTTAACACCTTACGAGCGGCCTATGCGGTTTATTTATGTGTACCGCACAGCGGGGTGTTTTTAGCCAAAATAGGGCTGTTTACGTGATCATTTTCATGCCTAAATAAGACCCAGAACGTAAAACAAGTACCTATCCCTGAAAGGGCATAAACAGAGCTTTCGAATGACACCATAACGATCCTTGTATGATGGATAGTTTTCTTGCAATAACCGTGCAACGCGAGTGCAAAAAGCAGGTAATTCGGTACTTTCAGTACATAATTGAGTATGTAGCGAGTGAGAGAGGGAGGAGGGAGCTGAGATTTGTGTCAGTAGGTTCGCCGCGGTGGTCTGGAGCAGTCATACGCTCGCTAGTCTCCTGCCACCACTTGTCTCTCTCTCTCAGCCACATTATGTGCTGAAATTGCCACTCGAGTTATGTCGAGCGCCGCCACATAGTCCAGCTTTATTTAACTCGACTTATGTTGCTCGCCGCTAAATAAGGGTTAAAGCAGCTGAAGTAACTTTGATCAAATGGGTTCAAGTAGAAACCTTTTCCAATGAATTAGAATCCTTGCAAAGCTCGAATAAGACATTAATGCCTAATATAGTGCGTCAACTAAGGTTGCACCTAGACAATGGCCTCATCAGGTGTGAGGGTCGCCTGAAGTGGTCGGGTGTAACAGACGGCACAAACCGCCCTATACTTATGCCAACAAGACATCACGTTACTGATCTATTGATCATACGTGCACATAGGGAAGTAAAACACTACGGGGTATGTCATATTATATCAAATTTACGTCTCACATGGTGGATACCCAGAGTTCGACAAGTAGCTCGACGCGTAGTAAGAAAGTGTGTAATATGCCAGAGACTAAAAGGTAAACCATATGCAACTGGACCAGCTCCACCTCTACCTGAATGCCGTGTAAAGCACATAGAACCTTTCCAAGCTGTAGGGTTAGATTACACAGGGGCATTGAAGACGAGAGAGCATGAAAAGGTTTATATATTATTGTTTACCTGTGCAACATCTCGAGCGGTGCACCTAGAACTATGTGATAATTTGTCTAGCGAAGAATTTATGCTGGCGTTTAGACGGTTTTGTGCCCGTCGTTCATTCCCTCAACTCATTCTTAGCAACAATGCTCCCACTTATGTCCCGGCATCAAAATATCTAAAGGATATGAGTAGTGATCCTACTATCATCACTTTTTTGGGAGAGAAGAAGTGCGAATGGAGGTTCATTCCAGTTAAGGCACCTTGGTTTGGTGGAATGTGGGAACGGTGTGTCGGCATAGTGAAGTCAGGACTCAGAGCGGTATTAGGACGTGCTCTATTAAAGAAGAGTGAGTTGACGACAGTCCTCACAGAGATAGAGGCAGTCGTGAACGATCGTCCGCTTACACATGTGTACACCGACCTGCAAGAACCACTACCATTAATGCCAGCTCACTTGCTATATGGAAAACCATTGGCTGCGTTTCCATCTGATTTTCAGTCCATAGTAGAGTTAGAGGATCCCTCGTTGTACTCTGAGGTAGCGGTGTCTAAGAGATACCAGTATATATCGGGGATAATGGAAGATTTTAGAAAACGGTGGATTAATGAATATCTGCTAGCATTGAGGGAAAGGAGTGTTATTCCCTCTGGTAGACCAACGGCACCTACTGTTGGTGAAATTGTTTTAATTAAAGAAGATAGTCCTCGTTTATACTGGAAATTGGGACTCGTGTTGGAGGTATACAAGGGGGCAGACTCTGTAGAGCGGGTGGCGCTATTGAAGACAGCCACTGGAACTACTGTTCGTCCTATCGCACGTTTGTACGCTTTGGAGCTCGATTCCGCATTGCAATCTGATACTCCACCTGTTATTGCTGGGTCCGAGGATTCTCAAAGTAATGACTCACCTCTTACTGATGGTGATCATTCTCGGACCGGGATGCGTCCCAGACGCGCTGCGGCTGGCGCCGTCAACATGTGGCGTCAGAAGATAGCCTCTGGGCAACTTTAAGTTTAAGGTGGGGTTCAGGTATTTTTTTGTGGGGGGAGTGTATCGTAAATACGATAGGCTATGACTCTTTTGTGATCCCGTATGTCTCTGTGACGTCACGGTCGCTCCTGCAGCACGACATAGAACGAGTAGATCGTATATTATACGATTGTAAATAAGTTAAGTTATAAAAGGCCTAATATGCTATTAAGCAATATTGCCATGGTCTTATGTAGTATATATGAATTTATCATATATATTAATATAATTTATCGTATAGAGCAACCTAGATGCGGTACGAATATTTGGGCTCCTGGCGTTTGCCAAGGCAGCAAGGTGTGCCTCTGAGGAAGAGAGAGCAGAGCCTCCACGAACACCAACCAGGTAACATCTAAATTCCGCCTTCAGTTGATCGAGCTACTGTGCCTCTAATCACAATACACTGACAGCAATACAAACAGCTACACCATCACAACGCTCTCATCGACGCCATGACTGACTGACAGATAAGCATAATATTCATGTCCATTCCCATGTAATCATTTATTCTTTCTTTCACTTGACTCGAGTCTCGGGACCGGTGTCTTGCCTCCCTATTGTCCGCCATATTGGGTAAACGTTCTCCCTTGCTTCATTGCCACGTGGAACTATTGGTGAGTTAATTCCTGGCTAGTATTAACCCTTATAACCTTACCCTATATATATAAATTTATTATGTGAGATCTTTGGATATAGATTAGCTTGTTTCAGATTGAATTCAATTTAGATATGGAGTAGTTTTAATTTAGATTCATTTTATTTTATTCATTATAGCTTAGTAATATTTAACTTCCATTGATAGTTTACCACACCATATAAATCTTTCAAGATTCTTGCAGACAATGAAAATAACAATAATAAAATAAGACACATAGGATAAGAGGAAAGTTGAATGAGTTTTGTGGAAGGACGACAAGAAGCAGGAAGCGTTTCTGCATCCTAGTTGTGGGCCTGGATGATATCATTTCTGCTATCGATGAGGTCTCTAATCCAGCAAATAGGACCCTCTACCTCATTCATGCAGGGATCAATGACATAACCCAGACAAGGTCAGAAGAACTCCTTGAAAAGTGCCGAAATTTAAAAGGCAATTTCAGGAGAAGACGAGCCAAATAAGGATATCCGTATTCTTCCCAGGATTGAAGCTGAAAGTAATTTTATGACAGGGCCTTCAGCTACAACAGCAGATAAAATCCTTATGTTTGGAAGAAAGGATATATTTTGTCAATGCCTTGGATTGCTTTTTCCAGCAACCACATCTGTTGCTCCACTTGACGAAGTGGGTTCGGCCGAGGCCACCGAGAGTACCAGGCCGCACGGATGGGACCTTTAAATTCTGTGATGTACGAAAAGGTAGGGCTCATTTTTCCGCACTACCCTCACAGGTCAGTATACATTTGAGTGAGATAGGGGGAAGATCGCGCTGTTTCCAAATTATTTCCCCCTTCTAAATACTTTATAAGTATATTAAAACTAAGTTTACCCATACTTGACTAAAAGGTCATTTTAAGGAATTTTGAAGAAATTAACTATGAAGAAGTTAAAACAGATGAGTAAATTGATTTTGGTTTATATCATACGAATGTTGAAGTTTGTAAGGGGGATATATAGATAGATTGATATTATAGATTGATTGATAGATATAGTTAAATATATATATACTATAGATAGTTAAAAACAGAGTGAGAGTGAGTGCGTGTGTGTGTGTACTGTATGTGTGTGAGTAGTGCGTGTGTGTGGTGAGGAGTGCGTGTGTCCTTGTGTTTGTATGTGTCTGTTGGAGAAATTACAAATTATTGCATAACAGAACTGAAGATGGATTACATACTAACAGGAACATTTCAAACAGACCATTTGGAAGCAAGATTTGGTCACTATCGGCAGTTAGCAGGAGGAAATTACAATATTTCTGTACGCCAAATATATGAGTGTGAAAAGAAGATACGGATGATGTCAGCGTTAAAACTAAGTTTACCCATACTCAACAAGAAGGTAATTTTAAGGAATTTTTTAAGAAATTAACTATGAAGAAGTAAAAATAGATGATGAAATTGATTTTGGTTTATGTCATACGAATGTTGAAGTGTGTAAGGAGAATATTGATAGGTGTAAAGGCATCATCACAGTGATAGTTTATTTAGCTGGCTATTGCTGTTACTCTGTGATAAAGAAAATTAAATGTAATGCACATAAAGAAATTATTACGTGTTCAGATAGTGATGAAGACATCCCTGAAAATCTAAGTTACATTGCTGGAATTAGCAGAGGTTCCCTTATTTACCCAGATAGTGTGACAGCCGTAACATGGTCATGTATAACTACAGTATACATTATTACTGGTATTAACAAACTTGTTAAACTTCCTGCCTTTCGAAATGCTACTAGCCAAAGAAATATAGCAACACAGCTCACAGTTACGGCTTTAGCAGATGCTGATCTCCTGTTCCCTAGTGAGATGTGTGAAAATGGTCATAACACCGACAAAATAGAAAGTATATGGTGGTATTTGCTTCTACAAATGCAATATTAAATAATTAGTGTGCTAAAGAAAATAACATCCCAGCAGCTACCAGAGCTAATAAGAATGTAGGCATGAAGAGAAAGCTTCAAACCCTAGACAAATAGACTATGTGTACTGTATTGTATAATTATTGTATTGTGTGAGTGTGTGTGTTTGTGACTGCAGGTGTGTGTGTGATTGTGATTGTGAGGGTGAGTGTGTCTGCAGGTGTGGTTAAGTAAGGGAATCGGATTTAAAAAGTATAATCCCGGAAGGAGATTGGATTATGCCTAGTACAAAGGTAATTCCTTTATATGTGTGTTTGTGTGTGTTACATTAATTATATGTTTATATTAATTTATATAGTAATAATTTATATAGTAATACATTTAGTTAGTTACTTATATGTATTTGTTCATGAATAATAGTGGATGTCGCTTATATTGTCTCTCCAGTGAGGCTCTCATTATTGGCTGTGTATAAAATATAGTAATGTATAATAGCATTTTGTATTATATTTTCCAATAGGAAAAAAGTAATAGTGATATACTTGTAATACGTTTTCATCTTGTACAAATACTTGTTCAAGGTATGAGTGTAATTTGCAGTAAATACCAAAGTATGTTGTTATAATATCGGCATCATAATAATTATATAATAATATAATTTTGCGTACACAGTAAAGATATATATATTGTTATGTGTACTTTAATTTAAAATTAAACTGATAAAATATAAAAGGGAGAGTAATTATAGACTTGGGAGACAGAGCGGTCCGTGAATTTAGCACCACCTTGCTGACGATGCGGCCTGGTACTCTTGGTAGCCAAATAAGGATATCCGTATTCTTCCCAGGATTGAAGCTGAAAGTAATTTTATGACAGGGCCTTCAGCTACAACAGCAGATAAAATCCCTATGTTTGGAAGAAAGGATATATTTTGTCAATGCCTTGGATTGCTTTTTCCAGCAACCACATCTGTTGCTCCACTTGAACGAAGTGAGTTCGGCTCATTTTGGCCAAATCCTAAATGATTTAGTTCTTGTTTACCACTAAAAACATGTAGTCAGTTGGGAACACAATCATGCAGGTCACTGTAACACATAACAAAATCAGTGCCTCACCTCAACTTAGCAACAAAAGCTCAAAGTACAGTCAGCGGCAAAAGTCCTGGCGCTTTTCCTGCCTCACCGTAACTCGCGATATTTATAGACTCTAGAATGTTAGTGTAGAAAACGTGCATATTTCTACAACTAGATGGCTCACTGTGAGGTGTGAGGTTGTGAGGGCGGAGGGTGATGGGGGAGAGGAGGGGGTTAGAGTTGTTGGGGGGATATAGGGGGACTGAGGCAGGAGTGGAATCTTGTGTAGTTTGATCTTTAATTATCAGATATACATTAACCATATATTGATTAGTGGCCAATCATGTACAGTAAATCAGATGAAAGCAAACAGGATGTATTGACTGCATTCACTCAATTAATTTTCAATGATGTTATGATTATATTTTTGTTTTAGAATAATGTATGGGTTGCTTTTCCATTTATAACGATAATCGTTTTAGACTTACTCAATATTATTAGCAGTAATAATAGTAATAGTGGTGTGGAGGAAGAAGGGCGAGACAGTGGTGGAACGAAAGGCACTGATTTATAATATATATGTGGATGAACGAATGAAGAAATATGTGCTGGATGCTATAGGGTGTATAGGGGTATTGGAGGGGGTCTGTCTGACCATTATGTAGCAATAGCTTGAATTAGGATACAAAAGAAGTGGGTGAGGAGAGCTGGAGGGAGGCGTGAGGAAGGTGGAATTGCGAGGAGTGTGGAGAGGTTGCAGGAGAAGGAAATCAAGGAAGAGTTCAGGAGAGCAGTAGAAAGTCGACTAGGTAGGTTTTACCTGGAAGATATGGAGGAGGTGAGCAAAGTGTTTAAGGAAAAAATGTGTGCAGCATGTGAGGTGTGTGGAGTAAGGAGAAGAGGGAGGGGAGTGAAGGGTACAGCATGGTAGATAAAAGGTAAAAATAGCTGTGGAAGACAAGAAGAACGCGTTTAGAGAGTGGTTGGGTAGTAGAGGGAATGAAGATTTGGAGAGACAGAAAAGAGCGAGGTACTTGGAGAAAAAGTGAATGGTGAAGAGAGTAGTGAAGGAAAGTAAGAGAAGATTAGATGAGGAATTTGGAAGGAATCGGAGTATAAAATGGAGGGAGTGTAAGAAACTGTTCTGGAAAGAAGTCAAGAAAGTTAGGGAAGGTAGCAAGGGAAACAACAACAACAACACAAACAGATGGCTGGCCAACTGTCTAGAAGGCAGATGTAAGATTTGCTGGCCAGTCATTGAACATCAGAAATTTTACAAACGGAGTCCCTCAGGGATCCGTCCTGTCACCAACACTTTTCAATCCATACATGTACAACCTACCCATACCCCACACACACCAGATACACACAACCTCTTACACAGACGACATAACACTCACATGTACACATCGAGACGCAAACACAGCCGCACATCAACACAGTACAGGACTGGTTTACCGCAAACAGACTCAAAATAGCTCCAGCCAAATCTACAACGACCCTTTTCACAAACTGGACAGTTGAACATAGTCACATCCCTCACCTCATCTTAACCCCTTCTGTACTGGTGCTGTTTTTTTAGATTTTGTTATCTCTATATTTAGACAGTGTTGTGCAGTTTTAGAAGGATCTGTGGTAATAAAAAGGGTTAAGTGAGATAGTTTTAACCCTGTTAACTGCTGGAGGCCCTTTTTAACTGGATAAAATCGTCTACATAGAGGTAGAATAAAGCTGAAAAGATGTCGCCGGTACAGAAGGGGTTAAAACAACATCCCTATTACAAACACATACTCACACACACACAAACAAAAATTATCGATGTCATTTCAACAACATATTAAAGACATAAAAAACAAAACTGAAACCAAGACAAAACGCCCTCAAGTCACGTCTTTCCCATACAACATTTGGATATAACAAAGAAACTAACACCGCAGTATACAAACAATATATACACCGCAGTATACAAACAATATATACACCGCAGTATACAAACAATATATACACCGCAGTATACAAACAATATATACACCGCAGTATACAAACAATATATACACCGCAGTATACAAACAATATATACACCGCAGTATACAAACAATATATACATTCAGTGATGGAATGTGCTAGTCTTGCTTGGGCCTCTAACCTCTCTGAAACACATTACCATACCCTACAGACCATACAGAACAAATCTCGCAAAATTATCACTGGATGCACAGCTACCACACCTAAAGACCACCTACACCAGAACACCAAAGTCCTTAAAATCAAAGATCACCTTGATATGAGAGGCACACAATTCCTCGCCGGAACTTCTACAAACCAACACCACCCACTACACTTCATGGCAGAACATCAACACACACAAAGAATTATAAAAAACAACACCTAGAACTCGTTATCATACACAAATACTGTCTTCACTCCGCCCTGCCTGCCCCTAGTCAGCCTCCAGAAGCATATCCATACTCAAATCACCCACCAATCCATCCAGTCACTCAAAGTCAACACTATATACCCAGCCCCCTGAAGTCCATCCCTCAGAAACCCTCCTTTTGCGTGAGTCCACCAGGACTAGACTGCGATGTCAATCTTCTGAGTCAGCCCTTCTGAGTTATCAGAAGAGGCTGGATAACTCTATCCAGAACACCTGTCCGGGCTGTAACAAAACACCGAACAGTATCAAACACATTATGGAAGAACACACACCCCTTGAGAACTTTGTGGGAAAACTCAGTCTTGGCCATGGCCTTCCTCAGGAGCTGGGGGCTGTCTGGCCAGGCTGCCTAGGGAACGACTACTACTACTACTACTACTACACTCCAGTCCATATATATTCTGACCTGGCACTCAGCAGGTTAATATATCTCCTAGATATTATTTATAATATTTTCATCAAGTACGATGAAAGTAAAACAGTTCACATAGTCTACCTTAACTTTCAGTAAGCCCCTGACAAAGTTGCCCATAAACGTCTCATTGTAAAACAAAAGGTTCATAGTATATAAGGGAACGTGCTCCACTAGATCAAACATTGGCTAATTGGGTGAATGCAACAAGTAGTAATAAATGGTAAAGCATCAGAAGTGACTAATGTCACAAAAGGTGTACCCCAGGGGTCAGTGCTCGAACCTGTCCTCTTCTGTATTTATATATAGGACATTGATGACAGTCTCTCATATATTATTTACAAATTTGCAGATGATACAAAAATAGCAAGCATGGTAGTGTCTGAAATTCAAATGCATTACATCCAAAATTATTTAGATATTACTGTCTAACTGGGCTCAGGCCTGGCAAATGAACTTCAATATCAATAAATGTAAAGTACTCCACGTAGGTTATAGGAACAATAAAGCAATTTATTCAATGGGTGGTATTCAAAAAAGAAAAAGTGTTGATAAAGATACTGATTTAGGAATAGCAACTACAAATAAAATAGAATTGCCGTTTTCACGTTTTGGATATATAACTGGTTACCCAATTCTGCGAATTTGGTGTTATCTCTTCACAATTGACTATTAAAGACATTCTCAAATATATTTCAACATTTTGTTTTGTTTTATCAGCTAAACATTGAATACGAATATATTAGAAGCCTGATTAGAAACAACAAAACAAAACAAAAAATATATATTCACACACATCAAGGTCGTTCAGAATAAGACCCAGAGAGCAAGGCCCGTTGGGGGCATTCCCAGGTCCCAGACCTCCTGGACAGGTTCTGGTTTCAGCAGGCAGACACGCAGCGGAACACACTACAATGAACGCCCACATCACTTCCAGGCATGGCCCTTCATATATACACCGGCTCCCCGGACAGAGCTCATGACGGACTATTATCTAGTGACTAGTCCAATTGGCGCCTGACCCCCACTCCCTACTACCGCGTTATCACTCATCTATTCACAATCATTCTCCATTAATTCCCATTCATCACCACTTCTCATGCCTGTTCTTCAGTCATCTCTCTCTCTTCCAACGCTTGTTTCACACCATCTCTCCATATCTTCTGAGGTCTTCCCCTCAATTTTTTCCCTTTGTTTCTGACTCACATATTCTCTTTGTAAAGCACCCGTCACACCTAGCCGATTTTAGGCCATAACTGTCCGCGACCTAAGGGTCGTGGACAGCCTGGGTCTACGTCACCGCGAATCATGGGCCATCGCCAACATAACAAACAGGTCGGGATGGGTCTTCACATACCCCCTCAAAAGTTCAACATGCACAACTTTGAAAATCAAGTCGGCGTGGAGTGAGGTAAAAAAATGGGACGTGAAGGGGACGGGAGGCATATGGCGTGTGACGGCGCTTGACGGCGCTTGACGGAAAAAGGTAGGCGTCAGTGCGGCGGCACACGGCACCATAAATGAGGTCTGCGTAAGGCGGCGTCACCATAACAACCTGCGGGGATGAGCGGCGGCTTGCGGCGACCCAACGATGCCCTAACGGTCCTGGATTTTGTAATCCGGAGGGGGGTCGCCATCAAACGGCGTCAGGCGTTAATACATAGGCAACGATGGTTGGCGGCCATCACCTCCAAGCGGCGTAAAAACATACCGGGGTCCCCGGTATGCGCAGCCATGCGGGGACCCCCTCCTGTAGCGCGGCGATGTGGTAACGTCGCACGTGGCACCAGCGCAGACGGTGTGACGTGGCCGCCAACCCCTATAAAAACAAGGCCCACCCTTTGGTGTAGCTTTTGTATACCCCACCTTGAGTTCGGTTGCCGTCGTTCGGGTCATGCGGGCCGGGGTCGCCGTCCATCAGCACAGTAATGCATATTGACACCGCCCTACCTCCTGTCGACGCCGTTCGTCGGGTCGTTGTCAACGCACTACGCCGCAGATCGGCACTCCAGCGGCGACCTAGGTCTCACCTTCAGTCCTGCATGGGCGCCGCTCTACCCCGTTAGGTGGCCGTCAGGCGGCGTGGCCATCCATACTGCGTCCCGTCCAAAACTCACCCCCCCAAATCCTTAAGCTCTCCGCCGAAGGTCGGCACTCCTGACCACGACTAAAGGTCGTGGTCAGTCGTGGCTCAAGTCGGCATGGTGTGACGCCTGCTTAAGCCTATCACCTCCCATTCGTTAAACATGTCCATACCAGTATAGCACAATTCTTAGGAGAAATAATTAGCATAATAATACCATTGAACTTATGCCTTGATGATTTTAAATATTTATCTGAAATTTGGAGAGTACATAATTATATAGAAATCAAATATATAGTAAAACCAAAAAATTACCTTAAAATTGAGCTTCGCCTTCGATAATTATTACCATTAGTGCTTCTCTTACTGTCGAATACAAATTACAGGTGTATATGTAAATTGTGATAAGTGCATATCCATAAGTTATTGAATATAATATAAAAACAATAATTTTCATCTTTTCCTTTGAAATATAACATCAAACTTTAAAAACAAATTATGATTGTTCTTTAAAACTCTCTCTCCCCCCTTCTCTCTCTCTCTCTCACTCTCTCTCTCTCACTCCCTCTCTCTCTCTGTATATATATATATATACAGTTCAGTATATATACATATATATATATATATATATATATATATATATATATATATATATATATATATATATACTGTACAGTATATATATATATAAGACATCAGTAGGTGGCCGAGGGCACTGCAGTTTCCATAGCAAGAGGACGAATAGGGATAGAGCTGCGCCATACGCCATGTTTATCAACGAATGTTCGGCATCAACAAGGTGCCATCCTCAGGTTATAAAGACTTATCCTAAAAATATACAAAATAAGTACTATACTATAGGAAAGAAAATGGATCTAATTTAATACATTCTATCACTTAAGAAGCTGAAAAATACCTAGTGAAATGGTTCCCAAATATATAAATATATATATATATATATATATACAGTATAGTTATATATATATATATATATATATATGTATATATATATATATATATATATATATATATATATATATATATATATATATATATATATTATTATACATGTACTGTATATATTTATATATGCGTGTATACAGTATATACTGTATATATATAACTACCACTTGCAATACCTGAACTTTTACCTTGACCTGTATGAGAGAAATATTTGTTCATTGTTTGATAATCTAATTGACAAATCAAGCATGTATGTACATTTTGATGACAAATTATTGATTAGTTTAGGACAAGTTATTGGATTTGACCTTTGAGCTTATCTTGACCTCTATGGAATGTGTCTGGTAATATGCAATTCTCATTTATGTACCAAAGTCTACTGTTTCAGCGAATTTGGTAAAATTTGAATTAACCATAGAGAAGTTATTACATTGACCTAAACATTTGGCCTTGCTCTATGACTTTGACCTTTACGTGTTATCAGAGTTTTGTACTTGCTTATATTTGGCAATTTATATATTGTTGCAACGTTTGGCGAAAATCTATCCATTAGTTTAGAAGTAATACTAATAATGTAATACATTAATTTAACTCCCAACACCAAACACCTCCCAATGAAATTAATGAAAGCATGTGATCCTCCCGGGATTCGAACTTGGGATACCACATACAGATATTAAACACTTTAATCTTACACCATCAAGACAGTCAAAGGTTCAGTACATGACTACGATTTGATATCCAGTTATTGAATACTGGATATCAATCTAATCATGTACTCAGGCCCAACTGCACATTGAATACTGTAATGTTTAAGTGAAAAGAAAGAACAGTTTATGGGGCACAGATCTCTAAGGACCGACCTCGCTATCAAATGTTCCTGAAATTATAGGAATAATCTAATTAATTAATTTCACTCCCAACACTAAACGCCTTTCAATGAAAATAATGGAAGCATGTGATCCTCCCGGAACTCGAACCTGGGATACCACAAACAGATCTTAATCATTCTAACCATTACACCACCAAGACAATTAAAGGTTAAGCACATGACTACGATTTTTATCCATTTATCGATTACTGGATATCAATCTAATCATGTACTCAAACCCAACTGCACATTGAATAGCTCAATGTTTAATTAACCCGTTGAATACCAGCGGCGTGTGCTATAGCTTACTCTAACTATATCAAGACAGTTGTGTGCAGTTTAGGAATGATCTCTAGTAATACCAGCGGCGTGTGCTATAGCTTACTCTAACTATATCAAGACAGTTGTGTGCAGTTTAGGAATGATCTCTAGTAATACCAGCGGCGTGTGCTATAGCTTACTCTAACTATATCAAGACAGTTGTGTGCAGTTTAGGAATGATCTCTAGTAATACCAGCGGCGTGTGCTATAGCTTACTCTAACTATATCAAGACAGTTGTGTGCAGTTTAGGAATGATCTCTAGTAATACCAGCGGCGTGTGCTATAGCTTACTCTAACTATATCAAGACAGTTGTGTGCAGTTTAGGAATGATCTCTAGTAATACCAGCGGCGTGTGCTATAGCTTACTCTAACTATATCAAGACAGTTGTGTGCAGTTTAGGAATGATCTCTAGTAATACCAGCGGCGTGTGCTATAGCTTACTCTAACTATATCAAGACAGTTGTGTGCAGTTTAGGAATGATCTCTAGTAATAAGAAGGTTTCAAATTATCTCAACCAATCTTTTTAGCTACCACAGATCCTTCCTAAGCTGCATAATATCGTCTAAATACAGCTACAACAAAATATAATGCACGTCACTGGTACTCAAAGGGTTAAAGGAGAAAACTATTTATGGGGCACAGATCTTTAACGACCAACCTTGCTATGGAATGTTCCTGAACCTATAGGAATAATCTAATTAATGAATTCACTTCCAATACCAAACATCTCCCAATGAAATTAATTAAGGCTTGTGATCCTCCTGGCTTTTGTACTTGTGCAACGTTTTTGCGAAAATCTATCCATTAGTTTAGAAGTAATATTTAAAAACTGATTTTTGACATGTGGCCTTGACCTTTGAGTAGTATATATATATAATATATAAAATAATATATATATATATATATATATATATATATATATATATATATATATATATTTATATATACATATATATATATATATATATATATATAGATACCGGTATATATATATATACGTTTTTGTTATTTCTAAACTTCTGCATACGCTTTCTGGATATATAATACATTACTCTTGGTGAGAATGTATTGATCAGTTCAGAAGAAATTGAAATCAATCTGTTTTTGACATTATTCCTTGGAAAAATTGCAATTTGAAAAACCCATACACAACATTTAGGAGAGTGACATTGGTGAAATTCAAATTATTTTATCACCAGTTTTAGTAACTGAACTTTGAACTTGATCTGTGCCCTTGACCATTAAGAGAGACAATATTTTCTATTGCATGATCATTTATTTGACAAATCAAGTACGCATGTTAATTTTGATGACACATTAGTTTTGATTAGTTTAGGAGAAATTAGGAATATAATTGAAATTGACCTTTGACCTTTATCTTGACCTTCGCGCAATGTGTCTGATAATCAGCAATTATCATCCTAATACCAAGGTCAATCATTTAATCAAATATGGGAAAATCTTTATAAATCAGATTAAATACAAATTAATGCAAATTATGTTGACAACAAGAAACAGAAACTATATGAACTAATACAACATTAATAAACATGAACTGTGAGACAAATACATGGCAATTACAAAAAATACAAAACCTAAACTCCAAGAACAAAACACCCACCCAATAAACTGACAAACATAAAACAATTTGTGAAAGGTATTGTCATGTCGGTGAAATAAAGTGCCCGTTCAATATGGGAAGTGAAATGTTGTGACAGTTATATGAGAGAGAGAGAGAGAGAGAGAGAGAGAGAGAGAGAGAGAGAGAGAGAGAGAGAGAGAGAGAGAGAGAGAGAGAGAGAGAGAGGGGGGATTGGTAGAATATGTTATATTTGTAGATCTCGTTTGTATATGCTAAATTAACGTTATTTACCAATTAGAAGTTTATAATCAAAACCTTATAATAATATGAAATATATAGACAAAAAGGTTTGTATAAATCCAGGGTAATGAGAATGACGTCAACTATGGAATTACAATTTTTAGTTTATTAACCCTTTCCCTGCGAGAGACGCTCCGGAACGCCATGGCAGTTTACACCAATTTACATGATTTTAAAACCTCTAAAAGCCTGTAAAATTGAGTGCGAGGGAGCAGGAGAGCGACAGGCCACGCATCTTTCTCCCAGCCAGGCGGCCGCGGCACTGAAGGCTTTGAGTCAGAGTCTTGAGAGATATACAGTGCTGCCAAAGGCAAATGTAGCGAGACATTAGTGAGAATTGTTTATTTTAGCGAATGTCTATGGTAGTGCTACGGGTGAACCCCGCGAGCTACCAAGCTCGTTTTGGTGTCATTTTGAAGATTTTTCTTATAGTTTTTGGCTGAATGCATCTCATTTCATTCAGATACTTGCCTAATCAATCAGGAGTGCCTGAATGAGCCCTAATATGGCGGAAATATGCCTGCAGAGAAAGGGTTAAATACACAGGGTTTTCCATTTTAGCAAATAAATATAAACTATCATAAATCTGAGCCATCATGTTTGTGTTTGTGAATATATTATTTGCTTAGTTGTGGGTCTACTAATTCGATTATTATAGGTTTCTCTTTTCGCTATATTTGTTCATAGCATACTCGAGAGCAATGGCTTAGGGAATGTTTATGAATATATTTTACGGAATTTTAGGTATTAATTCGTGTAGGGTATGTCGTCTCCCACACACCCCACACCACATGTATCTCTCTCTCTCTCTCTCTCTCTCTACACACACACCTAACACACACACACCACCACCACCACCACCACCAAATCAAACACCGGAAGGCTAATTAAACCAGACTTTTGATGTACTTCATTATGTTGACTCATAACACTTGATTAGTTGAGAAGGAGCGAAAGAGTTAAAACGAGTTACAAGGAATAGTTACTCTCCAACTTCACACCAGAAATTCAAAACCTCATCAGACAACGCGACATACAGAAACACTCCCCAGCACCCCACACACAAGACATCACACAACAAATTCAAGCACTCAACACCCAAACTAACAACAAAATACAAGAACAACAAAAACTAAATTGGAATAACTTCCTACAAACACTTGATCACAAAACAAACCCCAAAAAACTCTACAAAACACTAAACAGCATCACACTTTCCAACAGCAACACAACAAAGGCACATGCTGCAATCACAACAACAGACTCTACTCATTCATGTAAACAACAAGCAAACACTCTCATCAATCACTTCTCACATGTCAGCCACCTAAAACCTCACAAAGACGACCGACGTGTCATCCGACGTAAGAGACAATTCCCCACAGACCCTGACTATACACCCTTCACCAATCACCAGACAAAGCATATCATAAAAAATCTCAAGCACTCACCCGCCTGTGGCCTAGACAACATAAGCAACATACACCTCAGACACCTGGGACCACAAGGCATACAAGCACTCACTAACATATCAAACTACAGCTATTCACACAACACAATACCAGACATTTGGAAGCATGGTATCATCATCACATTCCCCAAACCCAACAAAGACCCCACGCTACCCTCCTCGCACCGCCCCATCACACTCCTTTGCTCCCCCTCCAAAGTCATGGAACACCTAGTATTACAACTAATTACACCTGACCTACCCCTAGCTCCAACACAACATGGCATTAGGCCACTGCACTCCACAAACACTCTTCTCACAGACCTTACACAAAGAGCTTTTGACGGCATCAACTCAGCTAGACCACCACACAGATCACTATTAGCCACACTCGACATTAGTAAAGCCTTCGATGCCATCCCCCGCCACAACCTAACAAACAAAATCTACAACACAAACATGCACAACAACACGAAAAGGTGGCTGGCCAACTTCCTAGCAGGCAGATGTGCACACGTATCTTTTGCCGGGCAGTCATCTAAAATCAGAAACTTTCCAAACGGAGTCCCACAAGGATCCGTCCTATCGCCCACACTCTTCAATCTGTACATGTACGATATAACTACACCCAATACGCCCCAAATAAACTTAGTCTCCTATGCAGATGACATAACACTCACATGCACACACCATGACCCAAAAAGAGCAACACATCTCCTTCAACCCTATCTCAACATACTACATGGCTGGTGCACTACAAACAGACTTAATCTAGCCCCAGCCAAATCCACCGCAACCCTGCTCACAAGCTGGACAGGAGAACACGAATACATCCCTCAACTCACCATAAACAACACACCCCTAACACATACACACACACCCAAAATCCTAGGAGTAACATATGATACTCATATGACATTCAAACAGCACACCACAAACATTAAAAAGAAACTGACACCCAGACTTAACGCCCTCAGGTCACTTGCTCACACAAAATTTGGACACAACAAAGAAACTACCACCACAGTATATAAACAATACATAAGATCAGTGATGGAATACGCAAGCCCAGCCTGGGCTTCTAACCTAGCTGAAACACATCATAAGACCTTACAGACTATTCAAAACAAAGCCCTGAAGATCATTACAGGCTGCACAGCTACTGCACCCACAGATCACCTACATCAAGAAACCAAAATCCTCAAAGTCAAAGACCATCTGGACATGAGAGGCACTCAATTCCTGGCAGCAGCCTCCACAAACCAAGACCACCCACTAAACTACATGGCAACACACCCACAGACACCAAGAAATATCAAAACAACACCCAGCACACGGTATCACACAGAAATACTCTCCTCTCTCCCTCCCTGCCCAACCCAAACCAACTTCCAGAAGCACATCCATATTCATATCTCTCACCGATCCATCCACTCACTCACAGACAACACGCAGCTGCATGCACGACCTCCCGAAATCCATCCTTCCGAATCCTCCCTTCCTCGCGAGGACAGAGTCCACCTGGCCAGGCTGAGATGCGGACACCATCCAGCTCTCCTGAGCTATCAGAAGAGACTGGATGACTCCGTTGTCGACGCCTGCTCGGGATGTAACACAGCACCCCATACCATTAAACACTTCATAGAAGACTGCATTTCACACAACCACTTACGCCAACAACACAATCTACACTCAATGAGAGCTCTGTGGGAAAGCCCGATCGTGGCCATGGCCTTCCTCAGGGACTCGGGGCTGTTCGGCCAGGCAGCTTAGGGAACAACAACAACAACAACTCTCTCAGATACCTTGCATCCATTCCGGTGAGCTACTGTAAGGGGAAGAGAGAGATTGTGTAGTGTACCACACTTATTGCAGAGTTTGCTACATACTATCTACTCTCTGCTTGAGCTGCTCTACTTTAAAACTATGTACAACTTCTGAAGGAAGTTTGTTCCAGGTAGAACAGGTTATATTTTTTGTAAAAAATTTCATACATACTAGTGCTAAGCCTTTTTAATTTCAGCTTCTAGTCATGATTATGTGTTGTATTCATATTGAGACTAAAGATTTTACTATATTCCACATGTGCAAGCCCATTAAATGATTCAAAATATATACAACATAATTTATGTATATCATATTGTGACAAATAGCATAGCTCACCAAAAATAATGTTATGTTCTTATCACACTACAAAGCATGTTAATACGACAAATAATGCACATATGTTTAGTTTTTGTATAATTATATATTTTACTTTAAAATTTCAAACCAATCCAAATAGGATGATTCCTTTTTAACGGAGTGTTGACATCATAAAGGGTCTCCGAGGAAAACCATGACGATACAAAGGCTGGTTCAGAAAAACACAGATGTATTAATCAAATTAACTTAATTGTTGATAAACACCCCTGCTTCAAACAACAGCTAAATTAACCTTTGTTGGGTATACGAGAGAGACTCGCCACATTCTCACCCTCTTCTTGCATCCCCGCATTCAGAAGCTCTGCATTATTATTATTATAGCATCCTACTCAATGAAAGCACCTGCAATGCCAATCATCGAGAACCTGGCACTTTTGATGTTGTTATGCTTTTCATCCCCCAGGCTGGCTACAGAGCTTACAAATCAGTTAGCCACTGAGCCTACACAACGAAAATACGAGTCTCGCCGAATACAGATAGATGATAGAGACAGATGATTGGCCGAAATCAGATAATAAAGAATAGCCTGCCAATGATTGGCTAAGATGAGCGCCCTGGCAGGAGATTGAAAAATACCCAAGGAAACACTGAAAATATTGGACCAGCTCCAACAAAAAAAAACTCCCTCTTCTCATTCCATGCCCTCGCTCCAGGCGTCAGACATGCCGCATGACCCCCAGTTAAGTAGAGTGCCCCAGAGTAACAAGTCACCTCTAATTCCCGAGCCAATCGCAGAGGAAGAAGACCCTCAAGACTCTGAAATACATGTTTCTACGTAAGTGCCAGATCCAGACCTAAAAGAAGAGTTAGAAGAATAAATTATACTAGTTAGCCCATTTAAGAACTCCTGTTTCAAAGACCTTGAAGAAGAGTGAACAGCGTGCCAAGTAACCACCCTACACAGTTGGAGAGAGGGAAAAGAGAATAAATAATAAATAATAAATGCACTGAACTATCCAACTCTAGTTCTTCCCAAGCCTTCTGGCATCTAGCCAAAAACCTCTCCAACAATTTTTCTTCTTCGTCTTATTTTCCACTCTGACGGCACCACCATCACTTCTTCCTCTGTTGAAGATGAACTCTTTGCTAACACTTTTGCTAAAAACTCCATTTTGGATGATTCCGGTAAAATTCCTCCCTCTCTATCCTCCTCTCCTCTACTTATGCCTAACATTATAATATTTTTCAAGGATGTACTTTCCACCCTCTCTGGGCTTAATACTAAGAAGGCGTATGGACCGGACGGTTTTCCTCCTATTGTACACTCGGATACCATAGTTTCTAGCCCACTCATAAATATTTGTGGACCTCACCATTTTTTATTTATGGAATTATATCTTTGGAAGCGAATTTATAAATATATATTTCTGTACATCAACTACAAAACTATAAATACTGATTATGGAGAGGAAAAATATATATCAACAAGTTTATTCAGATAGTTATAATTACATAAAGAAAAACACAGGTGGCCCATGAACGCTGAGGAGTGGGCTAGAGAATATGGTATCCGAGTGTACTAAGAAACTGTGCTTCTGTGCTGACTCCCTGCCTAGGCAAACTCTTCCATCTCTGTCTCTCCTCTAACGTCTTTCCTTCTTGCTGGAAGTTTGCTCTCATTCAACTCTCAACCCTCCAAATATAGTCCAATTGCTCTCATTGCATGAATTTATAAAACTTATGAAACTATTCTTGCCTACCATAACCAACTCTCAGACCGCCAGTATGGCTTCCTTAAGGGCCACTGTACTCGTGATGTTCTTTCTTATCTTACTAACTCCTGGTCATCCTCCATTCGGGATTTCGGAGAGACTTTTTCGTTTGCGCTAGACATATTAAAGGCCTTCGATAATGTCTGGCATAAATCCCTCATTTCCAAACTACCCTCCAACAGTTTCTATCTCTTCATCTGTGCCTTTGTCTCTAATTTCCTTTCCGGCCGTTCCATAGCTGCGGATGTGGATGGCCACCGTTCACTTCCTCAACCTATTAACTCTGTTGTTCTTCAGGATTCTGTCATATCTCCAATTATCTTCCTATTATTCATTAACGACCTTCTCAACTGCACCTCCAGCCCCATTCACTCATATGCTGATGACTCTACATTACACTATTCAATTACTCTTCCACAAAATTATTCACAGCACAAACTCCAAAACTCACGTAAGAAGACCATAACAAATCTATCTTCTGATCTGTCGTCTATCTATAATTGGGGTAGAGAAAACCTTCTGACTTTCAATGCTTCCAAAACTCAATTTCTCCATCTGTCTACTCGTTGCCCACTTGCAGAAAACTATGACCTACTCTTCAACAACATACAAATTTACCCTTCATCTTCTCTTAATATTCTTGGTGTCTCTTTTTCTTCTGATCTCTCTTGGAAAGATCATATTACCACTCTAGCTAAAACAGCTTCCCAGAAGCTGGGTGTGCTCAAATTACTCTTCAGCCCTGCGCTGCTTCTTGCTCTGTACAGGGGCACAGTGCGTCCATGTATTAAGTATTGTTCACACTTGTGTGGAGGATCCTCTCTCAAAGAAGTACTAGACAAAGTAGAAAAGGAAGCCTTCCGTCTCATTAACTCACGTTCACTCACCAATTCTCTGCAGTCTCTCTCTCTTTGCCGCAACTACAATAATCAATGATCCTCAGAACCCTCTCAGTGTATACCACCCCATCTTCAGAGAGCACACAGCACCCGTCTTGCAACACAATCCCACCCCTACTCTGTGCAACTCTCCAACCCAAGAGTGAAACGTTACTCTGTCTTTCTTCCATTCATTAGCTGAGCTCTGGAACTCTCGCAGAATCAGTCTTTCCCTCTTCCTATGACTTAAATTGCTTGAAACTCTGTGTGTCCATGCATTTTGACTCGAATATCCCTTGATTTTGGCCCTGTCACTCTTTCAACTCTGGGGGAGGCCACTGGGCGATATCTGAATTTTATTTTTTTCAAATGTAGTAGTCAATCCTCGATGCAGTTAGATAGATAGGCAGTGATAGAGAAAATATATTAATATAATTTATTAGTAACATAATTTTACCGACTGTGGGCTCCTTATAGATGGCTTTACATCCCAGATGGGGACATTCCACCTATTTTCGCCACATCCGTAGCCTTGACCGAGTTCCAATGAAAAGATTGGGTCGAATTCTTCCCATAATAGTCTTAAGTCATTCATTGTCATCCTCCTTACTTTGTACATATTAAGCGAGAGTTTCCTTGTGTTCTCTTCCCTTGCGGGCCATTTATTAAGCATATAATAACCTTCTTTTTCTCCCACTTTCGTATTTTACACTTGCGATAAATCGCAAAATGCTATTGTATCAAGTTTTGTGTTAAAAAAGACAGTATATGCTATGGCTTGTAACATGAAATAAACCTCACATTCATACCTGGTATATAGCTGTCACCAATAAGTGTAGGCTAACCCTGTTATTGTTGTATTTCAGCTTCTAAAATACCTCTTGTTTGAACACAGACCCTCTTACAACCAATGCATGTAGCAAGACCTGGCTGTTCGGCCAGGCAGCTTGGGGAACAACAACAACAACAACAACAACAAGACTGATATAAGTAAGAGTAGCAAGCTTAAAGCTCATGGAAGTGCCTGGCTACCAACTCAGCCGTTATTTCATAACAAATTGCAGTCAGTCTTGATAAAATATGAATTATCAAGTCTAAAATTCATATTTTCACCAACCCACCAATTAACTTACATATATACCAAATTAATAAAATCAATGAAACTAATGAATATAGGAAGCTTTTTTTATTTTATTAAGAACTTTTTAGATTATTTCTATTTTTTACAGTAATCGGCTTTTAACATGCGCATTTAGGTATGCGAAATATGCACTAATATTAATATTTAGCAGACCTTTTCATTGACTATATAAGATTTTTACTATGTGAGTGAAAAATTCATAGTTAGTTCATCAGTCAATATTATTAATAAACCCTGGCTTTCTGAGTGTTTTAAAATTGTCCATCCCTCTAGCAAATGCCATTACCGAGCGGCAGCGGTGCAAATTATTGTGTCACTTCATTGTATTATTATGTTCTATCCCACAACCAACTCTACTCCTAAAATCGATTAATGAAATATTACAAACACATGTGGCAGTCCGTGGATTCGAACCCAGGACGCTCACACCGAATATCAACACCTTATGCACCACACCACGAAGGCAGTTAAGGAATGGTGGACACTGCCTACGATTTATTATGCAACTTCGAATCCTGCATATCAATCTAAGCATGTACACACATCCCAACTGCAACTCACGTAGGCTATGCATATGTGAATGGAAAGAGCAATTAATGGGGCCTTAACCACTAGGGAAGGCCTCTCGATAAATTACTCCTGAACCAATATCAATTATTATGTTCTATCCAACAACCAACTCTACTACTAAAATCGATTAATGAAATATTACAAACACATGTGGCAGTCCGTGGATTCGAACCCAGGACGCTCACACCGAATATCAACACCTTATGCACCTTATATTAGTAAAAGTCATATACGTTTCACTGTATTGGACAAACTTTCACAAGGATAGAAAGTAACTTTGAAAAAAAGTTATGGATATTGTAAAAGAAACTGCAATATATAAATGTATCTTTATAATTACATAGCTAAACAAAATGGTTGTATGGTATAAAATTACGGTACGGAAATTCGAAAAGTGGATTGAGTTCCGTACCATACCGTACTGCTAGCCTTGGCAGGCGCTAGCAATAATCGGTGCATGACCGCAACGCTGGGATGCCACAAGTATACAATCAGGTATATATCAGCATGAGTGGGCAACCTTGCACCGTCAGTATGAGACGGCAAGCCGTCGGTATGAGATGGTAGGGAACGTCAAGGGCCCATCTTTATACATGTGACACGCCTCCCTCTTTGATCTGTCTGGATGCATTCGGCGATTGCACATCGACTATAGTGAGACCAAGTGGCTATCAGTCGGCGCCCTATCATCTCTGTGCGGCGCCCGCTTGCAGCCGGGTCGTTATGCGGTATGCGCACGAAGGGAGGGGTGCAGTCCATGATGCCCTCAGTCCTTGACCATTTTGTTCTTACATTCAGGAAAACGCTGGATTCATCAATATCTGGGATGCCCTCTACCATGAAGATCATCTGCTTGGAGCGGATGGAGTCCATCTGAACTAGGTGGAAGCAGCACGATTTGGCCGCCTGCTTCACGAATCAGTAAAGGATTTTCGGAAAAGAAGCAGAGCCAACCAAGGACCACCCGGAAATAGGATCGAGGACAGCAAGGACCGAGGACCACCAGGGACGAGGATTGAGGACTGTGGATCACCAGGGACGATGATCGAGCACCGAGGACTACCAGGGACGACGATTGAGGACAGCGAGGACCGAGGACAACCAGAGACGATGATCGAGGACAGCGAGGACCGAGGACCACCAAGGACGATGATCGAGGACAGCGAGGACCGAGGACAACCAGGAACGAGGACCAAGGACCGAGGACATAAATGGTACATAAATGTAGTTCCGACAAGAACCAAGGACTTGAATAAAGAGCGTTCCGTGAATTTTAAGTACAAACTTTAAAGGCTTTTTATGCAAATGCTCGTAGCATACGCAATAAATTTTCAGATTTAGAGGAACTAGTGTTTACAGAAAATTACGATGTTATTGGCATAACAGAATCGTGGCTCAATACAGAAGACAGTGACCTATTAGCAGAGTATTCACTTCCCGGTTATGTAATGATTGAGAAAAGCTGAATAAATAAAAATGGAGGTGGCATTTTACTTTTTATCAAAGAAAGTCTTAGCCCGACCCTCTTTTCAAAACTTCAAATTGTGAATGTCTACACATCCTTTGTGCTAATAAAGAATGATAAAGGTACAAAAATAATGCTTGCATTAATATACAGACCTCCAGCTCAATCAGTGCAAACTGATCGAAAAATTTATGAGAAAATTGCAGACGTAACTCACATGATACCATCATTTTTGGCGACTTCAATTTACCTGTGACCAAGTGGGGAGATAGTATTACTTCACACTCTGGAGAAGACCTGTAAGCAACCTTGCAAGAGTTTGCTATAATAATTTGTTAGATCTCCAACCCGTGGAAATAACATTCTTGACATTTTACTTTCAACAAAAGAAGAATTGATAGAGAATTTGAATGTCGGTGATGATTCATTAACAGCGACCATCGTACGATAACTTTCAGTTTAAAGTTTATTGGTAACGAACCAAAGAGCAGTATTGAGAAAGTCCCTAATTTCAAGAAAACAAACTTTCGTAAACTTAGAGCAATGTTTAAAGAAACTGACTGGAGCTTTCTAATTAACAATAACGACATTAATACATCTTGGGAATTATTCACAAACACTTACCTAAAAGCAGTGCAAGACTGCATACCATCAACAATACGTCGTACAGGCCATAATGATAAGCCCAAATGGTGGAATAAAGACATTTCAGACTGTTTGCTTGCTAAAAAGTTTGCTAATGATAGATTAAAATCCTCACAAAATGACGAAGAACGGGTGAAATTTGTAGAACAACGACGCAAAGCCAAAAAGTTAATTAAGGAAAGTAAAAAGACCCAGGAGTTACATGTTGCGAATCAAAGTAAAAGAAACCCGAAAGAATACTATAGTTATAACAGAAAGAAGAAAATAGTTACTTCAACTGTTGGACCGTTAGTCGATGAACATGGAGAAAACATCAAAGACGAAGTACAAATGAGTAATGTCCTCAATATAATTTTTGCATCAGTTTTTACTACAGAAGACCTCATTGATATCCCTACAGCATCGCTGGTTCAGATAGGTAATTCTGATGTTCTAAGCAATATCACCATTACAGAGAGAGAAGCATTGAAATGTTTACATAAACTCAAGGTAAATAAATCGGCCGGACCTGATACAATCTCACCTAGAGTTCTAAAGGAAGCTAAGGATGAGCTCTCCAAACCATTGACATTGCTATTCAATAAATCCTTTCAGTCTGTAACTATGCCTGATCAGTGCAATCTAGCCAACGTAACACCGATATTAAAATAAGGCAGCAAATCCCTACCCAGTAATTATCGTCCAATTAGCTTAACCTCAGTTGTATGTAAAATGCTAGAAACACTCACAGGAGACAGACTCATAAATCACTTAGAGGAAAATAACATGCTTAAAGATACTCAACACGGCTTTTGTAACAAACGTTCCTGCTCAATAAACCTCTTGGACTTATTCCACGATATCCTCAACCTCTATGATGAGAGTGTAGATATTATATACCTTGATTTTCAAAAGGCCTTTGACAAAGTTCCCCACAAACGTATGGAATACAAGACGGTGTGTTGAAATGGATAGAAAATTGGCTCAGCGACAGAAAGCAAAGAGTAGTCATAAACGGTAAGGCATCTAAATGGACCAATGTAAGTGGCGGGGTACCCCAGGGATCGGAAATAGGACCAATTCTCTTTCTAATTTATATCAATGACATAGATGAGGATCTCACCTGTACAATCTCAAAGTTTGCTGACGATACAAAAATTGCAAATATTGTACCCTCAAAAGAACAAGTTGATGATATGCAACACATATCACATATCACATATCACAACACATATACTCTGCGTTTGTTAGGAGTTACTCTTGATCCCAAACTTACTTTTGAAAAGCATATTCGTTCTTTCTCCTCTTCCATTTCCCAAAAAATTGGTCTGCTTCGCAAGGTTTATAAAACATTTGCTTGTGACGCCACAGTTATCAAGTCTTTTTATGCTTTTATTTTGCCACATTTCGAGTACTGCTCACCTGTCTGGTTGTCAGCAGCTGACTGCCATCTCAAGTTGCTTGACAGGTCGCTAAATTCCATCAGTTTTATTCTACCTAATTTGTCTCTTGATCTGTGTCATCGACGTAAAGTTGGTGCCCTTAGTCTTTTATTTAAAGTTTGTAACAACCCTCTGCATCCCTTACATGGGGTTCTGCCTGGGCCCTATGTCCGGGCTCGTGCAACTAGATTCACAAGCAATCTTAATTATCTTGCCATGAGCCGTGTTAATTTTTCTACTACACAGTTTTCACGGTGTTTTGTGCCGGCCATGGTTGACTTGTGGAATAAGTTGCCAAATGAGCTAGTCAATTCAGCTAATATCTCCATTTTTAAGTCTAGAGTTAATGCTTTTTTGCAGCATTAATTCTAATTTTTAAACTTCTTTTATTCTATTTTATTCTATTATATTTAAGCTTGATATCCTCCACTGCATAATATGTTATCTGTGTTTAATATGTGTATATGTGCAGTACAATATACAGTGTATGTTTTTATTTTTTCCTAAGTTGCCATAGTCTCTCTCCAGTGCCTCCGGGTGTTTTGTGTGGATTGATCTTGATGGTGTTTCTGCACCCTGGTTGGAGACTTCGGCATCTCATATAATAATAATAATAAATCTAGATAAGTTGTCATGTTGGGCCCAGATTTGGCAAATGAGTTTCAATGCGGATAAATGTAAAGTACTACATATCGGATACCGAAATGAGAAAGCAAACTATTCAATGAATGGCACTCAGCTTAAGAGTGTAGACAAAGAAACCGATCTGGGAGTAACAATATCGAGTAACCTAAAACCGAGTCAACAATGTTCAGAAGTTGTTAAGAAGGCAAACAAAATAATTGGCTTTATAGGCAGGTAATTTGAGCATAATTCCAAAGAAGTTATCATAACTCTTTGCAATTCCTTAGTCCACCCTCTTCTGGAATACCGCGCTCAGTCCTGGTGCCCTTATTACCAAAAAGATATAGACAAGCTAGAACGAGTTCAACGTAGAGTTACCAAAATTATACCTAGCCTAAAGAACAAACCATACAAGGAGCGTCCTAGAGAATTAAATATATTTTCTTTAACCCAGCACAGATTAAGAGGCGACTTAATTCAAGTGTTCAAAATCATCAAAGGCATCGACAATATGAACTGTAGTAAGTACTTCACTATCGACCAGTCTAATTACACGCAGGGAATTAAACGGTTACAAAATTATTGGTAATTTTTTTTAACTCACACGAATCTAAGAATCGAGTTATCAACTTGTGGAATGGGCTTCCAAGAGAAGTTATAGACTGCAGCACCGTTGATTCTTTTAAACTTCGCATAATCAAATAGCTTGCATCAAACCCGCGACTGACTGCGTTTCTAAATTAATAACTTTATTTTATTCCCCCCTTAGATTCATCAAAGGATTATTGCATTTATATATTGCTAAGACGTTACTCTCTTTTTCCCAGATACACGAAAGATCCTTATAGCTGTGTTATGTTACTAACCCATCTGTCTCCTACTAACTTCCTAGTCCTGTCACGGACATTGGTTCCAGGGCAGTGGTTCCCTTTCCAATGTTCCCTTGCCCACTCTGGACCACTGTTTGGACACTTGATCCGCAGTGTTTTGGAGGACAAGCGGCCTAGAAGGGTCACTAGACCTGTTGTTGCTTGATTTCCTTTGTACTCCTTTGTACTCTTTTGTACCATATATTGTATGTGAACGATTTTGAACTGACTATTAATGAATAATATAATGGGATGAACATGTTCTCAAATGAAGTAAGTAGGATCCTGAGTAACGACGATGTTGAAATTTTTCTAAGATTATGTGCTTTCATATGCTGACGATACTAATGTAATGGCAGAATCCGCTGCAGATCTACAAATGGCTTTAAACTCAGTGTGTGAATATTGTAATAAATGGTATTCAACTGTTAATACCAGTAAGACCGAAATTGAAAATCTCTCTAAGGGCAAAGTAACTACTCAATACTCGTCCATATTTTTTCTTTGGAAAAGATTGAATAGAAGTTACATCTGACTATGTATATTTAGACACTATGTTTATATACAATGGTTTCTTTGATAATGCACTATCTAAACAAATATATCAAGCTAGGAGAGCAACGAATAAAAGCTAGAACAGTTTAATTTCCCATTGATATCCAGTGAGAATTGTTTGACCAATTAGTGGTTCCAGTATTATTATATGTATGTGCATAGACTACAGTAGATCTGGACTTGACACGTAAATAGAACTTTGCAGTAAGAGACCCAACCTCGGAGAACGAACCTCGAAACCGCGAAACAATCACATTTTCGCGGTTTCGAGGTTCGAACTTGGGGGTTCGTTTTCGGATATTGGGTCCCTTACTGAAAAGTTCCATTTTCGTGTCAAATCCAGATCTACTGTAGTCTATGGTATGTGAAATGTGGGGCTATCAAAAACAAGATATGATTGAAATGTTCCACAAGAAAAATATCGAACAGTTGTTAACATTAAGCCTAAATACTGTAAACTGCATTGTATACGGCGAACTTGGCCGATTTAGTCTGAGTAACGTTGTCAGTAATACGAAGATAAATTATTTTCTTGGTATAGTTAATGGCATCAAACATAAAATATATCACACTATGTTTAGTTTAATAAAACAGCTACCTGTCATGCTTGAATACCAATCAATTGGATAGTTAAAATTAAAAGTATTCTCTTGACAAATGTGGATAATCATATATTTTGTGAGATAACTATGAAAATGTAAATAGTGGTTGAATCAAAAGTACTATGAAGCAAAACCTAATAGATATCAACCTTCAATATTGGCACAGTTAACTGTACAACAACAGACTCAAATTATAGAATCTTCAAAGATGACCATACACTCGAGAGTTACCTCATAAAACTTAATCCAATGGAATATTTCATGCTCTGTATATTCCGTTGTGGAAATAATAAATTACCTATCAGTAAAATGTCGATATCTGGAAGCTAATGTCCCTAGAACTAGTAATATTTGTAACCTAGGAAAGCAAGGTGCCGAGTATCTTTACACCCTATTATATCCTGGCCTCAACACAGAGCAACAAATGTGTATAATACCATAATATACGGTAGAAATAGGCATATTCAAGATGAAACAGTTATTTAATACAAATAGTACAAAACTATTGTCCAACCTCGTAAACTAAGATTATGATGTTAAAATGCTAGCTATCCTATCCTTGCCCTACACAGTATATATTATTATCATACTATCTACACCGGTCCTGCTTATCACCGTATACTCTACCACTCCCACCATTACCTCCACCCCCCCCCCCCCTCCCCCAAAATGTTACTACCCCCATCCCCCATATGTGCAACTCCATCACTCCCCCTCCCTCGTCACTACCCTCATCATACCCGTACTCCACAACTCTCACCTTAACCCCCTTCCTCTCCACTACCCACATCCATCCCATATTCCACCGTCATAACCTCCCTCCCTATCACTACCTCTATCCTTCCCTTTACCACCTCCACCTCCGTCACTCTGTACCTCTACACCTGGTACAACCTCGGTCATTAGTGCTCATCCAAATATCTTCGATGCTACTTGAGGTTATAAGTAAACACGGTGTCGATTCATTACCTGATGTTTGTGTTTCCGAGATAAATTGTTTAAGCTTCAGAATGTGTCAGGGTTGGTGACCACGCGTACTGTGTGTACTGATTACCTTTACCTCTATTCCGGTTATCTGCAGGTATATACAATTCATATCACATTTCTCTGTTACAGTTTATTGGATTGAAAACTTCTATATTCCACTATTATTTTATGTACTTTGACATGTGATTATTTGAACCTATGGTAGGATTACCACGGTAATACGTGAATACTATACTATGTATAATGTTTAAAGCTCCCATAGCCTAGAAGGGGTCGTAAAGTAAAATCAAATCTTTTGAATTTTTTCACAAATAAAAACAAATCTTGTTAAATCCCCCAAAAAACCAAAATGTCTTATATGTAATTATATGATGAACCCAGGCTCCTAATATTATATGATGAACCCAGGCTCCTAATATTGCACATTGAAAATTATGATTCTGAGGATATATGGGAATAGCTGAGCTTTGCTCTTTAACTCTTTTGCTGCGGTAGATTATTATACGGAAGGACAACCTACTGCGTTGTCTTTCAGCTAATTTTTGTTCATTATAACTACCCCTACCATGATTACTATAGAAGCGAGCGAAGTGAAGGTTCGCTGTTAGTGTGCATCCCCTATGACCTTGTGAAGACTGGTGATGGGAAGGGATACTTACCACAAAAGATCGATGCAATCGAGCAGTAATTTCTCACTCGTTTACATAGTTTTTCAGCCGCGATAATGATATGGAGTGCCCATCTAGGTTAACAAGTAATGTGTTCTTAGACAGTATGTGTTAAGGCCTATAACATTTAATTAACCTCACACATATACACATGAAAATACCTGTTTATGCTTGATTTTCAGCTTTCAAAACACTTCTTACTTGATAAACACGTTCTCACTACAGCAACTCGTAGAACACTGATGTTGCAATGAGAGTGAAGCCTTAGAGTCTTATCTTGTGTCTGGCAACAAGCGAAGCTGGCTCATTACTGCTAAATTTAGCCGGTAATACCAATATATGTGGGATTGTCGCCTGCTACAATGTATTTCTTACACAGGACTTATCAGGATGTTGCCCACACTGAAAGGGTTAAGGGGGGTCACCGTTTTTTTTTTATCTTTCTCTCCTTTTTTTCTCTTTCCCTGGCTTGTATCCATTCTGCCAACTGTTTTCAGACATTTATCCCCATCCAGGTGTTGATTTCTTCCTGGCGAGCAATAGCGAGCCAGCATTGTATGGAGAAATCCGGCTTCGCCGGAGAAATTTTTCGATCGAAAAATGTACAAATTTAGCTTGCTGTCATAACAAACAATATATACATGCTGCCTCGCTACCGCTTGCCAGGAAAATATTGGCACCTGCATTGGGGTAAACGTCTTAAAACAGTAGGCTGAATGGGGCCGAATGAATACAAGCCAAAGAGAGAGGGAGAGAAAGAGAGACAAAAGCGAGGTGGGCTCCCTTAAGATTAATGATGGATAGGTAGGAATGTAGGGAGAAAGGGATGTAGTGAGGGACGGAGAGGAGATAGGTAAGCACGAAGGTTAATACTGTAGTAATATAGGTAAATATAGATACAGACATAGTTAACCCTTCTGTACCGGCGACGTAATATCTATTTGATTTCAGCTACATTTGGATGATTTTATATAGCTTTGGAAAGATAAATGGTAGCTAAAAGGATTAGTTGAGATAGTTTGTAGCCTTTTAATGGATAGACATCCTTCCTAAGCTAGATAAAAATGCCCAATAGTTACCAGCATATAATAAAAAGTACGCCCCCGGTACTGAAGGGGTAAACAATCAAAACATAATATACCTCACTATCAATAATTCACATACCCCACATTATACACAGAACATAGAAGTAGAAGGCTGGATATTAAGAGGAAATATGCTTTCTATTATGAACACCCTTCTCCTTAACCCCTTATTAGCGGGGCCCGACTTAAGTCCGTATAGAGAACACCTGCCCAAAGAGCGGGGCCCGACTTAAGTCTGTGTGCAATTTTGGAGCAATATTGCCTCTGAGAGCGGTGGGCGGAGCATAGGTCGGGCTCTGACCGTTCGCCACGGGTCCCGTGGGCCTACTGGCGTTTACTCCACACACATGCACCCTCCCTCCCTCACTACACAGGGTATTATGTCAAGAAATTACCGTATTTTAGGGATTTATCCTTCGTCTTGCACGATCGTTGCAAGATAACGCGTGGTCGTAGGAGGATGGTTCTGGTGTCATTGGAAAGCTGAATTAACGCCCTTTCAGGGATACATAATTGTATTATGCTCTGGCTCTTGTTTATGCACGGAAACAAGGCCATTTAGGGTAAAACCACCCGCTTGGCGGGTAGTAGAAATTCCTTACGGGCCCGCTCGTAAGGCGTTAATGTTCAACATCATTAGTTTTCAAATGTTATGACTTTTGCCCATTTCTTTGTCAATATGAAGACCCTTCGTGCCATTTAGGTGTCGTTTTTTTCCGAGCGAGCGATAGCGAGCCTGAAATTTAGGAGGAACCGGCCTTCAGCCAGGACGTTTATCTACGAAAAAATTTACAAATTTGTTTCGTAGGGGGGTCTTTTGGATTTGTTTGTTATAAGTTTGATAGAAGTCTTGGGAGAAAACTAAAATATATGTACTGTATATACCGGTAATAATAAATAAGTTAATATATATAATAACATCCCCTTAACCCGTAAAGTGCGATAGGCCTCAGGGAAGGCACAGTATTTAAACATGTGTAAAAAGAACCCTTCAAATACCATGCCAGTGTCGGGAAATGTTTCACAATTGTATGACACGTAGAAAGTAGTATTATCTCCCTATACCACATCCTCCACTCCCCCTCTATACTCAACCCCCCCTCCCTCCCTCATCTTGACCTTTTATTTTGTCCATTATTGCGCAGTCCATGGGTTAATACAATTTATTGGTGTTTTTTATTAAATGTGGGGACCCAACAGATTTATCAAGACGGTCACACTCTCATAAGGCTATAACCAGAATGGCCACAATTTCCTAACATGACCTTACTCTTTATTGTAATCGAAATATAACTGAACTAACCGAACCTAGCCTAACCTAACGAAACCTGATCTAACCCAAGATAACCGATGCCTATTAGGATGTGACCGTTCATTTAGATATATAAATTAATAAACAGGGCATGTGGATGAATATGAGGGATATTATGATGTAAAGAGAATCAGAGGAGACAAACAGATTAAGCAATAATTAAATAACTAGAATGATAATGGATAATTGAGTAAATTATATATATATATGGCATAAAGGTGAGTTTGACTGGAATTATTATGTTAGAAAGATACAACACAATAATGGGGAAAGATTGATAGATAAACAAGTAGTTGGAACAACATAGGGCTCCGTACATTGATAGCTTGATGAATGTTGTAATTATATAAATGTATAAATAAATGCTCAAACAGTTTACTTAATGGGGGACGGGCGTATATATTTGATTATTTACTTATCTTATTATCATGTTTATAGTTTCGTCCCTAGACCTCCATCAATCTTTAAAAAACAGCCCCAAGACCCCTCTTTAAGATAAATTTGTCCAATTTTCGATCATTACAAGCTCGCTATTGCTCGCCAGGAAAAGATCGACACCTAAATTGCACGGAAGGTCTTAATATTGATAAAGACTTGGGATGAAAAGTCTTAAAGTACCCAAACTACTGGGTCAAACGTCTTAGAATGTGAAAACTAATGAAGTTAAACATTAGGGAGAAGGGGGGGGGGGGGGGCAGAAAATCAACCATTCCCCCATAAGTCAATGTTAGGATAATGTGAAAGAACAGATCCTCGTAATGCTGCCATAATAATAATGCATATATAAAGTGTCATGTAGTTTTCCAAATATTGAACAATATATATAATCGTTTAACTGGCATCATTATTAAATGTTGATAGTTATTGAAACACTCCATCACTTTTGACATATTAATACAAAAATAAATTATTGTTGGTCTCAAAAGTTGATGATTATTACTGTGTACACTAGATAGCAGAGAGAGAGAGAGAGAGTACAAAGGAAAACAAGCAACAATAGGTCATGCGACCCCTCGAGGTTACTTGCCACCAAAACACTGCTGTTCCAAATGTTGCAACAGTATTTTGGAGAGAATGTGGGAAAGATGTGAGAAGGAAGTGCTGCCCTGGGGCTTCGTCCATGGCAGGGGAAATTATATTCATTGCCAAAGAGACTTACCCTATATTTCTTGATACAGTAACAAATATAATTAACTTATCTCTAATGGAAGGGGTTTTCCCTAAAGAACTGAACACCGGAAAAATGACACCAATTTACAAAAGTGGTGATGCCATGCTGGTTAACAATTAAAGTCCTGTATCTGTCCTACCTGTGTTCTCAAAAATATTAGAACGTGTTATGTATAATAGATTGCTTTAATTTTTAAATAAACATGATATTTTGTACAAATATCAATTTGGATTCCGGAAGAACTATGGAACAGACCTGGCATTAGTGATTTTAGTTGATAAAATAGCCAAGGAACTGGATAAAGGTAACTTTGTACTTGGAGTGTTTTTAGACTTTAGTAAAGCCTTTGACACTGTTAACCATTATATATTATTAGAACAAAATACAAATTATGGGATCAGGGGAATAGCTTATAACTGGTGTAAAAGTTACTTAAAAAATAGGTTGCAATATGTAAGTTACAATGGGGTGTGTTCTTCAAGTTCTTCTGTTAAGTGCGGGTTACCACAGGGCTCTGTGCTTGGTCCTCTATTATACCTCTTGTATGTCAATGATATTGTCAGTGTCTCTCCTAACGTATTACCTATTTTATTCGCAGATGACACAACAGGGGAAGAGGGTTGTAGGAATGCTGAAAGCAGTAACAAGAAATAGGGTGGTCAGTATGGAAGTGAAGAAGTCCTTGCATGACAGTGTGGTAATCCCGACACTGACTTACGGAAGCGAAGCATGGACGTTGGTTGAGAGACTCAGACCAAGAGTGAGAGCAGTGGAAATGAATTACTTAAGGAGAGCGTGCGGAGTTACATGGAGGGATAGACAGACTAATGAGGAAGTAAGAAAGAGGTGTGGTGTGGAGGTAGATGTGCTGGAAAGTGTGAAAAGGAACAACTTGAGATGGTTCGGCCATATGGAACGTATGGAAAGCGAGAGAATGACTAAGAGGGTGTACGAGAGCGAGGTGGAGGGACAGAGACGGAGAGGTAGACCGAATGAGAGGTGGAAGGATGGAGTGAGGAAGTACATGAATGAAGGCGGTGCTGGTTGGGGGGAGGGGCGTCGACTGACTGGGGACAGAGGTGCATGGGGGCGGTTCGTTCGTGGCCACACCTTCGGGGATCACGGCGTCAGGCAATAGATAGATAGATAGATGACACAAATGTGTTCTTAAGTGGAAATAACTTAGATAATATAGTAGAAACCATGAATGCTGAGCTAAATAAATGACTTGTATGGACTACTGTAAACAGGTTATCTCTTAATATAAAAAAGAAACGCAGTGTATGGTATTTGCTACGAAAGGAAAGAAAATACAATTACATATAAATGTATTCATAAACAATAAAGTAGTTAAACGGGTAGAGAGTACTACATTTCTGGGAGTGACACTTGATTCAAGGCTAACATGGAGTGAACATATTAAAAATATTAAGAATAAAATGTCAAAAGGCATTGGAATAATATGCAAAGCTAGAAAATCATTGAATGTCCAAACTCTAATTACTCTATACAATTGCTTTATATATCCTTACATCACATAATTATGGTATTGAAGTATGGGGTGGAACAAATGAGTGTTACCTAAGATCAGTTGTTACTGTACAGAAGAGGGTTGTTAGGATCATCAAATCAGCACCATACAGAGAACATACAGGACCACTCTTTAAATCCTTAAATATACTTAAGTTTAATGATGCATACACATACTGTATAGGAAAATTAATTTTTAAAGTTAAACATGGTAATGTTCCTGGAGTTATTAGTGAAATGTTCCCTGCTAATTATACAATACATGATCACTTAACCAGACAGAGAAACAGGTTACGTGTACCAGTTTGTAGAACATCATTGGTGACAAAAACATTTCATCATAAGGGAGTTAAAATATGGAATAACCTCATTGTAAATGTTGATGATAATTGCAGTTTTGCATTATATAAGAAGCGATTACAATTATATTTGATGGATAGTTAAATTTTGCTCTGAATTCTGGGAATTGTTTTGCTTGTTAATTTACAGTATGTGTTGTCTGTTGTGAATGAATGTGTCTTTGAATGTAAAATGAGTATATGTATATCATTATATTTTGATTTCTGTATTATTTTTTATTGCACTTGTGTATATTTCTTTCTCTTGTTGTCTTGTTACACTTGATATGCATATGGTTATATGAGGACATATATGCCTGATGGCATCAAATCCTCTTTGTAATGGATATACCTTAACTTTGTATAATTGCATTTTTTTTGTAAACATGTAAACCTATATCTATGGCAACAAATTTGTATACACTTTTATGAACTTATTTATTAGGTTATTGAACGACCACTACTAAAGAAATCATTTATTCAATTACAAATGCAGTCAACCTTTGGTTCAGGGCAAGGTGCTTGTCTTGGCGAACTTTGAAGGAATCAATGCAGTCTATGACATCTCGGGAATCCCATTCCACAAGTTGACAGCTCGATTGAAGAAGAAATTCTTGGAATCGTTAGAGTTGAATGATTTACCAATAATATTGCAGCCATTTCCCCTCGTGTAGTTTGATCGGTCAATCAACAAATATTTACTACAGTTCATGTTGTCGATGCCTTTAATGATCTTGAAAACTTGAATAAGGTCACTGCTCAATCTGCACTTGGTTAATGGATACAAATTTAGTTCCTTAAGACATTCCTCGTACGTTTTGTTCCGAAGACAGGGTATCATCTTGGTAACTCTATGTTGAACTCGTTCCAATTTGTCTATATCGTTTTGATAGTAAGGGCACCAGAACTGAACGCAGTATTCCAAAAGTGGGCGAACTAATGAATTGTAAAGGGTGAGGATAATGACTTTTTATTTATGTTCAAATGATCTACCTATTAAACCTATAATTTTGTTTGCCTTCTTAACAACTTCCGCACAATTTTGACTTGGGTTTTAAGTGACTATATTGTTACTCCTAAACATTTTCTCTGTCTACGCTCATTAGCTGGGTGCCATTCATCGAGTAGTCTGCTTTTTCATTGCGGTATTCGATATACAGTAAAGTACTTTACACTTCTCTTCACTATAGACTGCTGATAGTCAAGCAGGCTATATAAAAGATCACACAATTAAGTTGACTTAAAGCTTCAAGGAAAAGATAGATAACGGAATTAAATTGCAGAAACAATTTAATAACAAACTAGAAGAAAGTACATTTAACATTACGTTAATTAATACAACTAATCACCCCTGCGTGAAAGAAGGTGAAAGCAAGCAGTCCTCAAAACATCGTACAGGTAGACAAGATGCGGGTCTGTAAACTGCATGCGGCTACTGTAGGATTTGATGCTTAGCAAAGAAAGTAAGTTACGGATTTAGAGAACTCTTAACTCATAAGCAGGAATAAATACTAGTGATAGGCCATACAGTGTATAATGGCATAGGTATAATTAAATAAAGGCAGCAACTCGCAACATAACCACATACAGGTGTGCTTCTCACTCTTAGTCAGGCAAGCCTGCTCGGACAGAGTCTCTAAGACACACCCTGACTCACAATGCTCACAAAAACGGTAAACTGTGGCACAAAAACAAGCATGCAGAGATGATAAACCCCTAGCTGTTAATCTGCCAGGTGGCAGAGGTCTAGCCGGAAGGATATAGGCTTCGGATACCCGGGCTGAGCCACCTGCTCTAGCCTAGGGACGTTCCCAAGTCTGTGCGCCAAATTACTCTAATTGAAAGGGTGCTCTCTTGAGAGACTCAGATCGCAAGTATCTGACTCTCTCCTGGCGACCCTAAAACAAAAGCAAGACGTGCTAGCGCAGTGCTGAGTGGACTAGGCAAGGGCCCTCACACAACACAACACTAGACACACAGGGACACAGACACGAAAATGCCCCCAGACTCCCACGGGTATCCTAGTAAAGTCGTGCGGGTCCACAGGACTCGCACCAGCAGACTTTACTTAAAGGATCGCAAAAAGCCTCCCCTCCGGTCTAGCCCCTGCTAACCTGATACAAGAACACACTAGCAAGCATGAAACCACCAAATATGAGACAACAAAAAAGCTTCCTAGGTCTCATTAACAATTACGTCTCTGCATAAGGCCCAAAATCCTATCTAGTTATCTGAGAGCTCGTCGTTAATACAATAATAGATATAAGGTCTATCAAGGGGATGGGATAATTAAATAGATTGGTGAAGTAGTGGAAGGAAGGTATACAAAGTAAGAGAGAAAGTTTCTAAATGGGGTTGAGAGGGATAGATATCAAGGGGGTCCGAAGGGTACGACAGTGAGGTGAGCTCTGAGTCTTGAATCTGTCTGGACCCCACCCTAGGCATGCAAAATACATCCCATGCTTGGCAACACACAACACAGTTGCCGGGTCAAAATCCTCTACCCCGTGCGTGAGTCGAAACTAAGCCTAACGTTGCGATCAAATGCACGTGGCAACATCAGGCTCGTCCCAAGCTGGACTCTCCGCGCGAAGCAACGTCCCCCAGCCGGTCTCTCTCTCCCGCTCGTCTCCTCCCACTCTCACTAGACTTACATCTTAAATATTATAATGAAACAATCAACTATCGAGAATAAAATATACTAAGATGCGTTGGTTAAGAATAAGGGCAGCTACAAGCTGTGAAACAACATAAGAATATCCCAGACATTAGTTACGTTGTCGTAGGATATATACTAAGGAAAAGCCTGCCGGTCGGCTGCCACCAGCCAGTTTCTAAGCGGCTGGGCAGCCGACGCGCGCGCATGCCCGCACGTGGCTACTATGCAGAAGCGTCACAGTTTCCTTTCACTAAGCCAATTTTCTATCCAATGTAGAATGGCGCCTTGTATTCCTTGTGCTTTTAATGTCATCGCTAACCGTCTGTGTGGAACTTTATCAAAGGCTTTCCGGAAGTCTAAGTATATAATATCTACAGCTTTACTTTCGTCATATAGATTTAGAATGTCATGGAAGAAGTCTAAAAGGTTTGTTAACCCCTAAAGATCGGGGTCCGACTTAAGTCCGAATCGAGAAAATTGGACTAAATGGCGGGGTCCGACTAAAGTCCGTGGGCGTATTCCCGCCCTAATTTAGGAACTTGGTGGTCAGGCGGTGTACTACAATCAGAACTGTCTAATAGGCTGTTGAATGAAACCATGGAAGGTCTGGGTGAGAGTTTTTATAGTGTGGATGACTCGGAAGACGAAAATATGACGATCATAGGCTTTCACCCCAAGCATAATTTGCGTGTCGCAAATGTTGGGGGTTGATGTTGCACAGACCGTTGAGCAAAATGGAGACGTTCCTGACGAAGAACATACTGGTGTGGGTGTTGGTAAGTACAATTTACATTTTATAATTGCTTGAAAGTTTGATTGCAAGCATTTTATCACCTTACGAGCGGGTGGTGGAGTATATTTCACTGTGCCGCCCAGCGTTTTTTTTTTAACCCTAAATGGGGTTATTTCCGTGCTCTTTTTCATGCATAAACAAGACCCAGAGCGTAATACAAGTATGTATCCCTGAAAGGGCGTAAATTGAGCTTTCCAATGACACCCGAACCATCCTTCTACGATCACTGGTTGTCTTGCAACGATCGTGCAACCGAAGGGCAAAATCGCTAAAATACGGTAATTTCTTTATATAATTACGTATGTAGCGACGGAGTGAGGGTGGATGTAAGTGGAGTACATCTCAGTTGGTCCACGGCGGCCGTGGCGAGCGGTCATGAGAAGATTGTGGTCTATAATATACATTTTTTATAATTGCATGTGACCTTGTAATTGCTTGAAAGTTTGATTGCAAGCATTTCATAGCGTATTATTTGCAGGCGTTTGGTAAATTTCTCACGATAACCAGGGTGTACGGTATATTTCTCACGATAATACAAGCAACAACGAAGCTTGGCGAAGATTGTGGTCTACAATATACCTTTTTATAATTGCATGTGACCTTGTAATTGCTTGAAAGTTTGATTGCAAGCATTTTATAGCGTATTATTTTCACGCGTTTAGTAAATTTCTTACGGTAATACAAACAACGAAAGATTGAATATTTGTGCTTGGCATTATATGATTGTGGGGAACATATGTACCGTATATATTATTTTATCATATATATGATACATATGTAAAATTGTTATATTATCACGACACTCTCTCTCTCTCTCTCTGTCTCTTCCTCTCTGGGTCTACCTATACATTTATAATTGTATGTGATCTTGAAATTGCTTGAGAGTTTGATTGCAAGCATTTTATAGCGTATTATTTGCAGGCGTTCGGCAAATTTCTCACGATAACCAGGGTGTACGGTACATTTCTCACGATAATACAAGCAACAACGAAGCTTGGCGAAAATTGTGGTCTACAATATACCTTTTTATAATTGCATGTGACCTTGTAATTGCTTGAAAGTTTGATTGCAAGCATTTTATAGCGTATTATTTTCAGGCGCTCAGTAAATTTCTTACGGTAATACAAACAACGAAAGATTGAATATTTGTGCTTGGCATTATATGATTGTGGGGAACATAATTGTACCGTATATATTATTTTATCATATATATGATACCGGTACATATGTAAAATTGTTATATTATCACGACACTCTCTCTCTCTCTCTCTCTCTCTCTGTCTCTTCCTCTCCACCTACCACAAGTCCGTATTGCTAGATAGCGGGAAGAGGAGATACCTGCAGGACCGTGTCACAGGCAAGAGGACTGTAGTTGTTATCTCCAAACCTGACGCTGTCCTGGAGTATAATGTGAACATGCGGTTGGTGGACAAAAGTGATATGCAGATCACTGCTGTTGACTGCCTGAGGAAGACCTGTAAATGGTACAAGAAGGTCGTACTCCATCTTCTTGATGTCACTGTCTTCAACGCATACAACCTGTGGATGACGCACACAGGAAAGAAGACCTCTGTAAGGCTGTTCTCCAAGGACATCATCGAGGCCATCCTCCGTAAGCACGGAACCACACGTGCGGCACCAGTTCCGAGGGCGATCGTGGATTTGCCCAGCCGCCTTGAGTGCTGGGACTATCTCTTGACCCACAGGCTTGTGACTGTACCTCCCAACCCTAACCAACTTGCTGCTGGCCGGGTGGCCGGAAAGAAGGTGTGCCAGGTCTGCAGTCACACGACAAGGAGGCCCCGACATAGGAGGGAAGTCGCGTCCAAGTGTAGTCGGTGTGATGTGGGACTCTGTCCTTTCCTTGCTACACCGAGTACCACACACTGGAACACTTCTAACCTCCTCCCTTCTTGCCAATCATTCATAACTTCATTCAATCATTCATTCATCTATTTCAAAGTACCTCATGAATTTATGTAATTCATAACTTCATTCAATCATTCATTCATCTATTTCAAAGTACCTCATGAATTCATGTCATTCAATCATTCATATGGTGGAATAGCACACTACCCAAACACAAGTGCATTAATCATCATCAGCAACATCACCCATTACATCCATAAGTTTCGAATCTCATCCATCCATCTGGTTCTTGGCCCACCTCATACATCCATGTCATTCATTCATACATACATTCATACACTCGCTATAGGCAGTTCTTCCTTTTGTCTACCTCGATCACATTCATACACCCGCTATAGGCAGTTCTGCCTTTTGTCTACCTCAATCACATTCATACACTCGCTATACTATAGGCAGTTCTGCCTTTTCCCTACCTCAAGCACATAACTGCTTTTACCTACCTCAATCACATAACTGCCTTTTGCCTACCTCAATCACATGTGGATTACACCTCCTGGGAACACCACAAACAAAAAATAGTCGTCAACACTACTCCATAGGGTGATTTGGAAATGTGTTGAAATAATATTATATACTGGTATAAAAAAAAAAAAATCCTGCAAAGCAAGCGAAACAGAGAGAGAGAGAGAGAGATATAATGCAGAAACTGAACTGAAGAAAGAGTGAAAAAGATATAATAATACATAAATATTACGAGCAAATAAAGAAAGAGGGATTAGAGAAAATAATAATGAGAATTACATATACGGATGAGGAAGAGAGAGAGAGAGAAAGAGAGAGAATACAGAAACTGAACTGAAGAAAGAGAGTGAAAAAGATATAATAATACAGAAATATTACAAGCAAATAAATGAAATAGAGGGATTAGTTACAGAAAATAATAATGAGAATTACATATACGGATGAGGAAGAGAGAAAGGGAGAGAGAAAGAGACAGAGCGCGCGAGAGAGGGAAAGCGAGCGAGCCAGAGACAGAGAGAGAGACAGACAGACGGGAGGAGTGAGAGAGATTAGAGAAAATAATAATGAGAATTACATATTCGGATGAGGGAGAGAGAGAGAGACAGAGCGCTCGAGAGAGGGAAAGCGAGCGAGCCAGAGAGAGAGCGCGGGAGGCCGAAGTCAGGGCAAAGCGAACGCATCCAAACGCGCCCGGGAAATAGACCAAAAAGTACCTCCTCTTCCTCACCTCTTCCCACCCTCACACTCGCTCATAACATCCATAATAGACTTATATGGGGATACGAAGAGTTGCTCTTTCCAAAAATGATCGTTTCGTTCGCATTGGAGCCATATCAACGGCGCTAGGGCGAGTGAAATTGAGCGAATATTTCGGGATTATGCCCGCTGGGCCGCACGGTGTAAAATACCTTACCACCCGCTAAATAAGGGTTAAGCAGGAACGTTTTTTGCGAAAATCATGTTGTGTGTCTTTTAGTATATTATTTTCTTCCAAGTGATTAACGAGTCTGTTACTTATTATAGGTTCTAGTATTTTGCAAACTACTGAGGTCAAGCTGATTGGACGATAATTGCTAGGCAAGGATTTGCTATTTTTTTTTAAATTGGTGTTATGTTTGCAAGCCTCCAGTCATCAGGTATTTCCTCGGTTTCCGAGGATTTGTTGAAAATCAGCATCAGTGGTTAGGAGAGCTCGCATTTAGCTTCTTTAAGAACTCTAGGAGAAATCGTATCGGGTCCAGGTGATTTGTTTTCCTCGAGGTTATCTAAACATCTCAGTACCTCTCCCTCAGTAATGCTGATATTTCAAAGAACTTCCAAATGGTTTGTCTGTGCTGGCGGTATTGTAGGGATGTCACTTAGGTCTTCTGATGTAAAGACTGATGCAAAGAAGTTGTCGGGAGTTTTACTCATTTTGGCATCATTGATAAATCTTCATTTTCATCGACCAAGGGTGCAATCCTTGAAGTCACCACTTTCTTCTTCCTGGTGTAACTGTAGAATTCTTTTGGGTCCTTCTTGCTTTGATTCGCAACATGTAACTCCAAAGTGTTTTTACTTTGTTTAATTAACCCTTTGGATTTACGTCTTAAATCTCTGAAGGCCTGTTTATTTTCATTGTTATCAGAGATTTGTAATCTCTCATGAGCATTCTTTTTAGCAAGCAGACATTCAGATACTTCTCTATTCCGCCATTTAGGTTTGTAATTATTTGCAAATCTTCGTTTTTTTAATGTATGGTATGCACTCGCATACTGCATTCGTGTAAATTTCTGTGAAAATTGTCCATGATTGGTTTATCTCATTAATGTTTAGAAAACTCCAATTTGCTTCTTTACATTTTGGTCTTAGTTTATGAATTTTTTGCTCGCTTGAAATTTGAAACTTTCTCATTCTTAACCCTTAATTAGCGGCTCACCACATAAGTCGAGTTAAATAAAGCTGGACTATGTGGCGGCGCTCGACATAACTCGAGTGGCAATTTCAGCACGTAATGATGCTGAGAGAGAGAGACAAGTGGTGGCAGGAGAGTAGCGAGCGTATGACTGCTCCAGACCACTGTGGCGAACCTACTGACACGAATCTCACCTCCCTCCTACCTCTCTCACTCGCTATATAAGGAATTGTATGGGGAAAGTGCCTAATTACATGCTTTTTGCACTCGCGTTGCACGGTTATTGCAAGAAAACTAGCCATCATAAAAGTTTCGTTATGGTGTCATTCGAAAGCTCTGTTTATGCCCTTTCAGGGATAGATACTTGTTTTACGTTCTGGGTCTTATTTAGGCATGAAAATGATCACGTAAACAGCCCTATTTTGGCTAAAAACACCCCGCTGGGCGGTACATATAAATAAACCGCATAGGCCGCTCTTAAGGTGTTAACATTGAGTTTATTGCTATTAAATGTTATATTGAAAGTGATTGTACGGTGGTCACTATTGTAGATTTCAACACCAACAGTCAAGTTATCGATCAAGTCTTCTTGTGTTGCAAGTACAAGGTCAAGAACATTATTACCGCGGGTTGGAGATTGAACGAATAGGAGCTTTCTTGTAAGTTGGCATACACATCGTGTCCGGAGTGTGAAGTAAGAGTGTCGTCCCACTTGGTCACTAGTAAATTAAAGTCGCCAAAAATGATAGTATCGTGTATGTTACATATTTCAGGCTGGGGGCCTGTATAGTAACTAAATGACTGCTGGTTTTCAGTCATCACTGCGGCACTTGTTATATGACAATTGCCAAATTTCTGCCTTGAACAAGGACTGGGAGACATGCGAGCGAGTATAAGTAGCGCGGAATGGTCCCATCCATAGCGCCCTGTGTCTGGGCCATCACTAGTGGCAGTGGGAGACATCTCCATCTCCCTTACAGACTCGGGGATAGGAAGAACTGCTCAAACTCGCTATTTTTTACCGATTTAGCGTCACCTGTGCAATATCGTTGCACGGCAACCAGTGGTCGTACAGACATGATTCAGAAAAGGTCTATTCCTCTGCTTTCAGGTATATATAATTGAAATACGTTCTATCTCTTGTTTATACATGAAAATGAGCAGGGAATGAAGGTTACTTTTAGCCCAAAACTCCTGTATGGTACAGTGGTGACCAAGCAATTGTCATATGACAAGTACCGTAGTCATTGTGTTAATGCTAGGATAATTTTTGTTACTTTATTATTTTTCATTAGTACATAAGATTAATCAATATTTACTTTTTGATGTTTTGACAAGATAATTAGGCTAAGAGTTTCTTTGATGAAAAATATAACGCCGCCTCCATTTTTATTAACTCTGCTTTTCTCAAACATTACATAGCTGGGAAGTGAAAACTCTGCTTAAATGTTTCTGTCTCTCAAATTTAGCCAAGAATCTGTTATGCCTATTAAATCAAAATGTTCTGTAAACACTAGTTCCTCTAGTTCTTAAAATGTATTGCGTATACTTCGAGCCTTCACATAGAGGACCTTTAGAGATGTGGTTCCTGTTATCATTTGATGTTCGCCACATGTATTTGATGATTTTGCTTGTCTTAACCCTCCCTCCCCCCACCCGGGCTAGCCTTCTAAATGACGAATAGGCCTACCCGAGCAATCTGGCCAAAAAACGTTGTATGTTTAATAGTCCCATTTTTTTTATTTTACCTGCTAGAGAATTCACACAAGTCTCAAACCGTAGCCCTGTTTTTGTATCTGTAGACTGGCATTGAGTAGAGCTCTCTAGATCAACTGGTTCAGTTGTGATGATGATTTCCGTGGAGAGAGTTTTGATGAGGTTTTAGCAATATCGGACATTTACAGACACTAATTTCGTTCTAGCAGACAACAACAACAATGATCCGACTTCTTCTTGTTTTTGAAGCTGCGCGTCGCTCCGACCGGCTTTGTTTACAAACGTTTCGTCGCATGGCTTTCAAACCACGCTTAATAAGCTTTTAAGCTTACGGATTTTAAAGGACACCCGGGCTCCTGCCCTTCGCAAGGAATGACACCCTGACAGGAAGGGTTTAGTTTGCATTTCTTCTGAGATTTGTCATCCCACTCTGATGACTGTTGGCCCCGTTTTTTTAACGAAGGTTCTTTACGGCATAATTCAGCAGATGGCCAAACCAGGCAGCACCTAACGGGTTCAGGTGAACACCGTCTCTTGAGAACAAATGTTGATCTTGGTAAAAATTATCCCAAGTGTTGATGAAGTCGATGTTCTCTTCCCTGCAGAAGTTGGCGAGTTGATGATTTACTGTATATTCGTGGCTGTGAACCAGAAGAGATTCTTTGCGTTAATCCTGGGAATGATGCCTGAGATAACGATCCTGCTAGATTTTTCCTTGTACGTCTAGATCAACTGCTTGTATTTGTTCAAGAGTTCCTCTGATCATGTGCGCTGGACGTTGTTCGATTTGACATGTATGACATAGGTTATGTTTGTGAGGGCCAGCCTGGTCACCTCGTCCACAGCAGCAGCGACATCGTTTACGCCGCCACCCGGGATACAGTATCGCCTTCTGGTCCTGGGAGACTAGGAGCAGAAATCCTTGAGCTGGCCGTGCACCATGGAGTCCTCCACAAGCCGGACTTCTTTCGTTTCTTCTTCTTCATCGGTAGTGAGAATTTGAAAACTGTTTTGATATATTGTTATAGGACATGAGCTGCGGCGATCGAGTGGAGAGCACACTCACGTGTGAATCTGCTTGACCTGGGTTAGATCCCAGCCATGGCGGAAATTTAGTGGGTGTGGTAGTACATCCTAGGATGCATATGATCATGTTCGCACCCAGTCGGGGGACACCTCAGCGACATATACAGACTATTAACACACATACCAAAACCATTCCAACAACTTCCTCTATCTACAACACCCTTTCTCTGCTATCTACACTCTCCCAGCCGTATGGTCCTAGTATGCTGTCTGATGACGTTAATGAGTTTCCAAATGTAAGGATGACCTTCTTGGTAGCAATACCTGGGTGTACACTATTTCTTGTGAGCTGAAAAATGTCTTCATTAGCAACTAGGGATGGGGTATTGTCAGAGGTCTGGGTGTTGATTGAGGTCTGAGGTGGCGCTACATCCAACCTTGGCGATTCTGAATCTCTGTGTCTTGTTGCTGGCAGGGATGCTTCATTTCCGACGTTTGCGCTCAGGAACTCTTCAAGGGTATTAACTCTGCGAGTTAACATATCAATTAATTGGAGAGCTTTTCCTAGCTTCTCATCTTGTTCTGCCCACTGCACACAGAACCTGCAATTCGTCGCGCTCTCGTTCTCGAATATTGTCGTACCGAAGGGTCCGTTACACGACCGTAGTCACGTAGATTGGGCACCGTGCTGTGGACTGCACAGTGACGGTCAAGGCAAAACAAATTTGTTTGAGTGCTTGGAAATACACTACCAGGGGTGATAGCCCAATCAAAAACAAAGATTTTGGAAGAAAATATAACAAAAATAGGCTACCAGGGGTATTAGCCTATTCAAAAACAAAAATTATGGAATGTGTGGCAAAAGGCCACCATGGGATAGCCTAGTCAAAAACAGAACAAGAGAATTCCATAAACTGCAGTAATAGGCTACAAGGGTGCAGAATAGACGACTGGGTGTGATACGCAGGAATTGGCCGACTGACGTAGCTAGGTCACAAAAGCAAAAATTCTAAAATACGCAGAAATTGGCTGACTGACGTAGCCTAGTCACGAAGAATAAATTGCTGGAGTGATAAAAAAAACTTGGCCGACTGATGTAGCTTAGTCAGAAGAAAACAATACAAAAACACACACACACTAAACAAAATGCAAACTGGAATACGCAGAAAATGAGTGACTGACCCCTAGTCACAAACACAGAAATTCCCGAATACGAAGAAATAGACCTATTCACAGAAGAAAAAAAATCTGGAATGCTGTACACACAAATAGGCTAATGTATCATGCAGCTACTTACAAAATATTAGCTGGCTATAGGCTAGGCTAGGTTTGGGTTAGGTTACAAGCTTGGCAGGTTGGGTTAGCTTGGTTAGGCTAGGTTAGTTTTTTACAAACACCACCCTACTTAAGCAGAGCCAGTCTGAGGAGAAAGAGTCAAGAATATATCTGGGGGGGAAAAACAAATAAATGCACTTAGATTTGGTACAAAAATGGCTGGAACCCCAAAAAGGTTTGTTTACAAAATCGCGTTGGCGTTCGTCCCTGTACACAGGTTAGTAAACAATGTTGTTACTATGCAAAGCCTTACCTACATAGTTACAAGACAGTTTAACCCACTGGGCACCAGAGCCTCAGCATATGCGTCGGCAATGTATGTAACACTAAACCCCAGAGCCGCATAGGGTGCGTCAGCAATGTTGATCTTATTTACTCTTGTCCTATGGTAGCTAGAGGGTTTGTATGGGATATACCATATGATGTTGCCAAACAGTGGTGGTACTTGGCAACCCCAAAATCCAGCCGTGCGGATGGGGAACGCCACTTTACCCACTTATCTCACCGCCACTTTCGACTTTATTTACTCTTATCCTATGGTAGCTAAAGGGTTAGTATTTGTATGGGATTTACCTTATGATGTTGCCGAACAGTGGCAATACTTGGCAACACCTAAGTCTAGCCGCGGTGGGGAGGGGGGAGTGGGATGCGCGGGAGGAGGGTAGAAGAGTTATCCCGTTGACTTCGCGAGTGTCTGATCTACCTCTTCGCCTCGCGATGTTGGAACAAAGGGAATAGAGTGTGTATCGCTCCCCCACTGCTCGCCATGACATAGTTGACTCCCCACCAAGTGGGGAAGAGGAGGAGGAGGATGACCCAGACCTCATGGCATTCCTCAAAATTCCGCCAGGCCATCGTATGGGTCAGAAGAGACCAGCTGAGAATGAGAGGTGTCATGTTGCTACACAACACACATGCGGTGCGGTTCTCCCCCACGCCTGCCTTCACCACCACCTCACACTCTCCCAACTAAAAATACAATGTGAAAACCCATATTTCTAAGTCAAAAGTGCCTAAAACAAAGTGTGTGAGAGAGGCATAATAAAAGTGAAAGTGAACAGGGAGTGGGATGTCAATCACCTGGCCGTGTGTACATGCGTGCGTCTTGGACCAAGATGGCCACCCATCGCCATAGTAACCAGGATGCGCGTGGGCCTTGTCACTCGTCGGCATATATAAAACTTGAATCTATGCACTTATCACACTGTAACTTTACTTACAATGACATTATGTGATACATGTTGCTAATATATGAACTATGAAGGCACACAGATGCTCGGGTGGTGTAAATAACCGCCACTCGAAAACTGGTGGCATCGTATATCAGCCATGCTGCCTTACCCAGCTGTGGTGTGCTGGCGCGGGAGGTTTGAAGAGGCGCCCGGCACCAGTTAATGGCGGAGCCCCCCCCCCCCCCGCTTATGACCCCCAAATGGCCGAGGTGAATGTTTTTTATTTTTCCTTCATTTATCACCTATTTAAGCTGTTTCAAGAAATAAAAATCCTTATTCGATTGGTCCTGGAGTGTGCATTTATTATTTATAAGCTAGTGCCCACTGGGTTAATAGATAATTACTACAATACAATAGGAGTGCAGAGAGAGAGAGAAAGTTACACAGATACTCAGACCACACAGACCTTGCGGTCCCTACTAAGTGGTCCGGCCCTAAAACTGCTAGATATGGACAGTTTTTAGTAAAAGAATAGGACAGCAAAGTAGAAGGCTCTCTCCCCACCCTCCGATTGAAAAGCTGTACCGGAAAAAGAGATGAAAAACCTTATGGGTCAGGAAATGCCCACAAGGAAAGTTTTTAGACTATAGACATCAATTAGTTTGAAAGGGAAATTACACATACCTACTGATTAATTATCCATATTATTCCAGTCTTCATCAGATGATCGTGCAGTCTTTTCTTAAACGTATCAATTGAATTACTGTCGACCATCTCCCTATTCCACTATTCCACTCTTTAACCACACTGTATGTGAAGAAATGTTGTGTCACATATAGGTATGCCATTCTTCTAATTAATTTTATTCCATTACCTCGGGTTGCAGCATTGTTATTAACCCTTAAAAAGCGGCTCACCACTTAAGTCGAAAGAAGGGTCATGAACCGTGCACTGATATCTACTCTGTCAAATCTTTTAAGTATCTTAACGCTCAAAGAACGGGTGGTGGAGTATATTTCACTATGCCGCTCAGTGTTTTTGTTTTACCATAAATGGGGTTGTTTCCGTGCTCTTTTTCATGCATAAACAAGACCCAGAGCGTAATACAAGTATGTATCCCTGAAAGGACGTAAATTGAGCTCTCCAATGACACCCGAACAATCCTTTTACGATCACTAGGATCGTGCAACCGAAGGGCAAAATCGCTAAAATACGGTAATTTCTTTATATAATTACGTATGTAGCGAAGGAGTGAGGGTGGATGTAAGTGGAGTACATCTCAGTTGGTTCACGGCGGCCAAGGCGAGCGGTCATGAGGTAACCCATGCTCCTCCCGTCACTCGTCTCTCTCTCAGAGCCAATATTGCGCCCAAATTGCACTCGGACTTAAGTCGGGCCCCGCCACATAGTCCAAATTTTTCGATACTGACTTAAGTCGGGCCCCGATAGACAAGGGTTAAAACACTCGATAAGTTGGCCTCGCAACCTCCTTTTCTTTAGCAAGAACAAATTACATTATTTTATTCCTTCATAATATGGCATGTTTTTCAAAGGGAATTAATTTAGTTGTTCTACGCTGCACAGACTCGAGTTTTTCAATGTCTTTCTTTAGATACGTGGACCAGAAGTGAACGCCATATTCAAGATGAGGTCTAACAATACTTTTGAATAACGGCAAAACAATGTTTCAGTTTTTATACGTAAAATTTATTTTGATAAATCCAATGTCTGTGTTGTTGTTGTTGTTGTTCCCTAAGCTGCCTGGCCGAACAGCTCCGAGTCCCTGAGGAAGGCCATGGCCATGATCGGGCTTTCCCACAAAGCTCTCATTGAGTGTAGATTGTGTTGTTGGCATAAGTGGTTGTGTGAAATGCAGTCTGCTATGATGTGTTTAATGGTATGGGGTGCTGTATTACATTCCGGGCAGGTGTCGACGACGAAGTCATCCAGTCTCTTCTTATAGCTCAGAAGAGCTGGATGGTGTCCGCATCTCAGCCTGGCCAGGTGGACTCTGTCCTCGCGAGGAAGGGAGGATTCAGAAGGATGGATTTCGGGAGGTCGTGCTTGCAGCTGCGTGTTGTCTATGAGTGAGTGGATGGATTGGCGAGAGATATGAGTATGGATGTGCCTCTGGAAGTTGGTTTGGGGTGGGCAGGGATGGAGAGAGGAGAGTATTTGTGTGTGATACCGTGTGCTGGGTGTTGTTTTGATATTTCTTGGTGTCTGTGGGTGTGTTGCCATGTAGTGTGGTTGGTTCGCGGAGGCTGCTGCCAGGAATTGAGTGCCTCTCATGTCCAGATGGTCTTTGACTTTGAGGATTTTGGTTTCTTGATATAGGTGATCTGTGGGTGTAGTAACTGTGCAGCCTGTAATGATTTTTAGAGCTTTGTTTTGAATAGTCTGTAAGGTCTTATGATGTGTTTCAGCTAGGTTAGAAACCCAGGCCGGGCTTGCGTATTCCATCACTGATCTTATGTATTGTTTAAAAACTGAAACTGTGGTGGTGGTTTCTTTGTTGTGTCCAAATTTTGTGTGAGCAAGTGACCTGATGGCGTTAAGTCTGGGTGTTAGTTTCTTTTTCGTGTTTGTGGTGTGCTGTTTGAATGTCATATGAGTATCATATGTTACTCCTAGGATTTTGGGTGAGTGTGTATGTGTCAGGGGTGTTTTGTTTATGGTGAGTTGAGGGATGTATTCGTGTTCTCCTGTCCAGCTTGTGAACAAGGTTGCGGTGGATATGGCTGAGGCTAGGTTAAGTCTGTTTGTAGTGCACCAGCCATGTAGTGTGTTGAGATAGGGTTGAAGGAGATCTGTTACTGTGTTTGGGTCATGGTGTGTGCATGTGAGTGGTATGTCGTCTGCATAGGAGGCTAAGTTTATTTGGGGTGTATTGGGTGTAGTTATATCGTGCATGTACAGATTGAAGAGTGTGGGCGATAGGAAGGATCCTTGTGGGACTCCGTTTGGAAAGTTTCTGATGCTAGATGACTGACCGGCAAAACATACATGTGCACATCTGCCTGCTAGGAAGTTGGCCAGCCACCTTTTTGTGTTGTTGCACATGTTTGTGTTGTAGATTTTGTTTGTTAGGTTGTGGCGGGGGATGGCATCGAAGGCCTTACTAATGTCGAGTGTGGCTAGTAGTGATCTGTGTGGTGGTCTAGCTGAGTTGAAACCGTCAAAAGCTCTTTGTGTAAGGTCTGTGAGAAAAGTGTTTGTGGAGTGCAGTGGCCTGAAGCCATGTTGTGTTGGAGCTAGGGGTAGGTTGGGTGTAATTAGTTATAGTACAAGGCGTTCCATGACTTTGGAGGGGGTGCAAAGGAGTGTGATGGGGTGGTGTGAGGAGGGTAGCGTGGGGTCTTTGTTAGGTTTGGGGAATGTGATGATGATACCATGCTTCCAGATGTTTGGTATTGTGTTGTGTGAATAGCTGTAGTTTGATATGTTAGTGGGTGCTTGTATTCCTTGTGGTCCCAGGTGCCTGAGGCGTATGTTGCTTATGTTGTCTAGGCCACAGGCGGGTGAGTGCTTGAGATTGTTGATGATGCGCTTTGTCTGGTGATTGGTGAAGGGTGTATAGTCAGGGTCTGTGGGGAATTGTCTCTTACGTCGGATGACATGTCGGTCGTCTTTGTGGGGTTTTAGGTGGCTGACATGTGAGAAGTGATTGGTGAGAGTGTTTGCTTGTTGTTTACATGAAGGAGTAGAGTCTGTTGTTGTGATTGCAGCATGTGATTGTGTTGTGTTGCTGTTGGAAAGTGTGATGCTGTTTAGTGTTTTGTAGAGTTTTTTGGGGTTTGTTTTGTGATCATGTGTTTGTAGGAAGTTTAACTTGTTTGTAGTGTTAGCTTTATTTTCTGCAGCCACACATTGCTCTGAGGATTTTAGGTTATCTGATAATATAATCCCGAGATCTTTAACCTTAGAGTCTGCTATTATTGGTTGGCCATTCATTTGATAATCATACTTTTTGTTTTTGAACCAACGTGCAAAATTTGACATTTGTCAACATCAAAGGGCGTTTGCCACTTTTTTTACCAATCTACTATTTTGCTAAGTTGGACTGTAGGCTATTTCTGTCTTCCTCACTCAAGATTATGTTTCTGATTTTTGTATCGTCAGCAAATTTGGAGATAAAGTTATTCAGACCTACATCAATATAATTTATATATATATATGATAAATAAAACCGGACCAAGGACCAAGGACCAATCCTTGAGGCACACCTCTTTGATATTTTACCATTAACACCTACTGTACCATAGGGTACTAGCATAGATGTACTCCCCAATCCCAAGCAATGTGGCCAAAATGGCTTCAGAGGCAAGATATAAGAACCTCCCACCTCAAAAGATGGAGGAATACTGCCTCTCCCAGCATGTGGGGGCTTGGATATAAGCTCAGAAGTGTTGCCAAGGTCTTAGAGCAGTGCTCAAACATTGTGGTACCAGGTACTGCCTGATACTGGCACTTACAAGGATCGTATATTAGTGACGACCGGCAGCCGTCGCTGGGACTGGGGAGTGATTTATTTACTGGCGGCTCTCTGCCGTCGCTGGTCCTGAACGGGTTAATAACAACTCTTTGCTTTCTGTTTGTAAGCCAGCTTTTAATCCATTGACATATATTACCCTTTATTCTGAGCATTGTGAATTTATTGTGAGGTACCTTGTCGAATGCCTTTTGAAAATCTAGGTAGACTATGTCAAGGGGAGGTGTAGTGGAGTGGTCTTGCCACTGGACTGGTAATCCAACGGTCTCGGGTTCGAATCCTGATGTATAAATGGGGAGATATTATTGGGATGGAATTTTTGCTGTACCTAGTATCAGTGTATTACTATAAACCCCACCGAAACGCCAACAAAATACCCTCATTGATCCCTGATTAAAAAGCACTGTATGAATATTCCCATATTCAAAATATGCTACAGGGGGGCAATGCCTAGTGAGTTAATTGCTCAATAGCTGGCGTTCTGAGAGTGAGGGTCTGAGTCTTGGAGGTGAGACAGTGAAGCACTAAGGCAAAGCAGCTCCATATCTAAGTGAAGGCAAGATGGCAAAGGTTGGTAGCAGCTTCACATGTCTCACTCCCAAGACTGGAACAAGACCTCACGGGTTTCACCGTGTTGAAAAGTTGAATGTACAGGCTCTCAGCCTAAGCCCGAGGGGTAAGGAAGTTGGAATATAGAAAAAAAAAAAACTTAGTTGAGTCATTAACCCCTACTGTACCAGAGGGTATTACTATAAATGTAGCCTCCAGTACCACGCATTATGGCCAAAATGGCTTTAGAGTCGAGAGAGAGCAACCTCTCACCCCGAAACTTAAACAACTACTGAGCCAGCTCGCCTGTGGGACATTATATACACTCTGAGAGGTGTTGCCAAGGACTCAATGGAGTGTTTACAAGTCAAGGTTCCAGGTACAAGGACCGCATATTACGGACGTATGGCGTACGTCGCTGGTACTGGTGAGTGACTTTTTTACTGTGCGTCGCTGGTATAGTGAGGGTTAAGAGTAAATAATTAATTATATAATTCGAGGAGGATTGTTAAGCACGATTTTCTAGTCCTAAAACTGTGCAGGCCGTCTCTTATTAATACATTAGATTCTAGATACTCACCTATTTTATCTCTTAAAATGGTTTCAAGAATTTTGCCAATTACTGACGTTAAGCTTATTGCTCTGTAATTACTAGCTTTGGCTCGATCACCCTTTTTGTGAATGGGTGCAATGTTGGCTGTTTTCCAATCATTAGGGACGCTACCCTGCAGTAGTGATGAGTTAAAGATAAGGTCAGGGATTCGCATATTTCTTCTTTTACTTGATTTACTATTCTATCATGGAAACTATTGGGCCATTTTTTTGTCTTTTTCTTTACTTTGTTTGAAAAAACAGAACAAAAATATTTGTTAAGTTTATTTGTAATATCTATGTCGGTTGTCACTATTTGATCATCTCTAGGTAATGGGCTATTCGGCTTAGTATTTCTCTGTTGTTATTTACGTAGCTATAAAATGCTTTGAATTGTAGGTGCTTTTTTTGGCTATAGAAACTTCATAATCACGTTTAGGGGATCTAATCAGTTTCTAACATTTCTTCTAGCAAAATTGTATAATCCCTTTACTTGCTCGTTAGTACAATATTTTTGTTTAAGCTTAATCATTGTCTTTCTATTTTTGATTGCATTACGAATGTCACTGTTGAACCATGGCGGTGTTTTTATTTTCACTCATTCGTTTAACTTTCTTCGGTACATATTTGTTTTGTGTCATCATTAACATGTTCTTAAACTGTTCCCACATATCATTTATTTCGATATAGATATATATATATATATATATATATATATATATATATATATATATCAATGAGTGTGTGTTATGCAGAGCTTGCCTAAGTTCGTCAAAATCAGCATTGTTTAAATACGGCACCAAGATTTTTTGTGTTTTATATATAGCTGCAAATAACATCGAACCTAATGATTCTATGGTCGTAATTTGACAGATGTTCACCTACTTTTAAACTAGTAACTATATTTTCATTGGTAGTTATGACAAGATCAATACTATTTTGTTCACGAGTTGCTTCCTTTACACACTAATAGAGTATATTATCCTCTATGAAATATACCATTTTGATTGAATTAACAATATTTCAGGGAACACGATTCCATTCTATATTAGGTGACATTATTATCGCCTAGAAGAATACATTTATCCAAATGAGTTATATTGAGCACCTCGTAAAATCGTACATAGTCGCTTTCTTTGCAGCTAGCCTAGGTGGTCTGTAAGCTGTTGTAATATGAATTTTTGTTGTGCTGATATTAATTTGGGCACATACTATTTCTAGATTAGTAGGTGGGAGAGTGATATTACTGGCATCAAATTAGATGAGATAAGCATCCCAACACCACTGCCATTCTTTGTATTCTGAGATTAGGTCTTTGTTATTAAAATTAAAATTAGTTTCGGTGATGCATATAATATCAGGTTGCTCAGTTAATAATATACACCATAATTCATTGATCTTACTTCTAATAGAGCGAGAGAGAGAGAGAACAAAAAAGAGACTTACAGCCTTAAAGGAGCTTTCACACATACAAGATCTTGGTCACGACTGTAAATCATTGTGAGTTGGGGAATATGGGCAATATTTTAGCGTGGGACGACTGTGGGAAAACGGAAGAAAGAAACAATGCAAATCATTCCCTCATAATTTTTGTTACTCTACTCTATAATGTTGACGCAAGAAAGGAACGGGTGGGAGGAGAACTTACCTACACTGTTGTCACATATAACTGAGCTTGTTTTGGTACACAGATAGGGGATTTTACATAAAATATGTTTTAACCCATTGGCTGCGGGAGACGTTCCTGAATGCCATGGCAATTTATAGGAATTTACAGGCTTTTAAAGCCTGTGGAGACGAGTCCGAGTGAGCGCTAGCACGGCAGGCCCCAGTCCGCTCTCCACAAAGGCGGCCGCGATACTGAGGGGTATGAGGTACAAAGGAGTACAAAGGAAATCAAGCAACAACAGATCTAGTGACCCTTCTAGGTTGCTTGTCCTCCAAAACACTGAGGATCAAGTGTCCAAACAGTGGTTTAGAGTGGGTAAGGGAACATTGGAAAGGGAATTACTGCCCTGGAACTAATGTCCGTGGCAGGATTAGGAAGTTAGTAGGGGACAGATGGGTTAGTAACTGAGGGGGGGATAAAATAAAGTTATTCATTTACAAACGCAGTCAGTCGCGGGTTTGATGCGAGATATTTGTCTAGGCGGAGTTTAAATGAATCAACGGTGATGCAGTCTATAACGTTTCGGGGAAGCTCCATTCCACAAGTTGACAACTCGATTGAAGAAGAAATTCTTAGATTCGTGTGAGTTAAAAGATTTACCAATCATTTTGCAACCGTTTCCCCGCGTGTAATTAGATTGGTCGATAGTGAAGTACTTACTATAGTTCATATTGTCGATGCCTTTGATGATTTTGAACACTTGAATTAAGTCACCTCTTAATCTGCGCTGGGTTAAAGGAAATATATTTAATTCTCTAAGACGCTCTTCGTATGGTTTGTTCTTTAGGCTAGGTATCATTTTGGTAACTCTACGTTGAACTCGTTCTACCTTGTTTATATCTTTTTGGTAATAAGGGCACCAGGATTGAACGCAGTATTCCAGAAGAGGGCGGACTAAGGAATTGTAAAGGGTTAGGATAACTTCTTTGGATTTATGCTCAAATGACCTGCCTATAAAGCCAATTATTTTGTTTGCCTTCTTAACAACTTCTGAACATTGTTGACTCGGTTTTAGGTTACTCAATATTGTTACTCCCAGATCGGTTTCTCTGTTTACATTCTTAAGCTGAGTGCCATTCATCGAATAGTTTGCTTTCTCATTTAGGTATCCGATATGTAGTACTTTACATTTATCCGCATTGAAACTCATTTGCCAAATTTGGGCCCAACATGACAATTTATCTAGATTGTGTTGCATATCGTCAACTTGTTCTTTTGAGAGTACGCTATTTGCAATTTTTGTATCGTCAGCAAATTTTGAGATTGTACAGGTGAGACACTCATCTATGTCGTTGATGTAAATTAGAAAGAGAATTGGTCCTAGTACCGATCCCTGGGGTACCCCGCTACTTACATTGGTCCATTTAGATGCCTTACCGTTTATGACTACTCTTTGCTTTCTGTCGCTGAGCCAATTTTCTATCCATTTCAACACACCTTCTTGTATGCCATGCGCTTTTAGTTTTAGCAGTAAACGTTTGTGGGGAACTTTGTCAAAGGCCTTTTGAAAATCAAGGTATATAATATCTACAGCTTTACTCTCATCGTAGAGGTTGAGGATATCGTGGAAGAAGTCTAAGAGGTTTGTTAAACAGGAACGTTTTTTACGAAAGCCGTGTTGAGTATCTTTAAGTATGTTATTTTCCTCTAAGTGATTTACGAGTTTGTCTCGTATGACCGTTTCTAGCATTTTACATACAACTGAGGTTAAGCTAATTGGACGATAGTTACTGGGTAGGGATTTGCTGCCTTTTTTGAATATCGGTGTTACGTTGGCTAGTTTCCACTGATCGGGCATAGTTCCAGACTGCAAGGATTTATTGAATAGTAATGTCAGTGGTTTGGAGAGCTCATCCTTAGCTTCCTTTAGAACTCTAGGCGAGATTGTATAAGGTCCAGGCGTTTTATTTACCTTGAGTTTATCTAAACAATTCAATACTTCTCTCTCTGTAACGGTGATATTGCTTAGAACATCTGAATTATCAATCTGAATCGGCGATGGTGTAGGGATATCACTGAGGTCTTCTGTTGTAAAAACTGATGCAAAGAAGGTATTGAGGGCAATACTCATTTGTTCTTCGTCTTTGGTGTATTCTCCATTTTCATCGACTAACGGTCCAACAGTTGAAGTAACTACTTTTTTCTTTCTGATATAACTATAGAATTCTTTCGGGTTTGTTTTACTTTGATTCGCAATATGTAACTCTAAGGTCTTTTTACTTTGCTTAATTAACTTTTTGGCTTTACGTCGTAGCTCTACAAATTTCAGCCGTTCTTCGTCATTTTGTGAGGATTTTAATATATCATTAGCAAATTTTTTAGCAAGCAGGCAGTTTGAAATATCTTTATTCCACCATTTGGGCTTATTATTATGGCCTGGACGCCGTATTTTCGATGGTATGCAGTCTTGCACTGCTTTTAGGTAAGTGGCTTTGAATAACTTCCAAGATGTATTTATGTCGTTATTGTGAATTAAAAAGCTCCAGTCAGTTTCTTTAAACATAGCTCTAAGTTTATGGAAGTTTGCTTTCTTGAAATTAGGGACTTTTTCGATGCTACTATTTGGTTCGTTACTAGTAAACTTTGAAGTGAAAGTTATCGTACGATGGTCGCTGTTACTGAATTCATCACCAACATTCAAATTCTCTATTAATTCTTCTTTTGTTGCAAGTACAATGTCAAGAACGTTATTACCACGGGTTGGCGTTCGAACAAATTGATAAAGCGAACTCTCTTGCAAGTTCGTATACAAGTCATGTCCGGAGTGTGAAGTAAGAGTATCGCCCCACTTGGTCACAGGTAAATTAAAGTCGCCAAAAATTACGGTATCTTGTGAGTTACTTACATCTGCAATTTGTTCGTAAATTTCTCGGTCAGTTTGCACTGATTGAGCTGGAGGTCTGTATATTAATGCAAGTATTATTTTTGTACCTTTATTATTCTTTATTAGCACAAAATATGCGTCGACGTTCACAATTTGAGGTTTTGACAAGAGGGTAGGGTTAAGACTTTCTTTGATATAAAGTAAAACGCCACCTCCATTTCGATTTATTCGGCTTTTCTCAAACATTACATAACCGGGAAGTGAATACTCTGCTAAAAAGTTTCTATCTTCTGTATTGAGCCAAGATTCTGTTATGCCAATCACATCATAATTTTCTGTAAACACTAGCTCCTCTAAATCTGAAAATTTATTGCGTATGCTACGAGCGTTTGCATAGAACACCTTTAAATTTGTTATTTTAGAACTCACGGAACGCTCTTTAATATAATATTTTTGGTTCTTGTCGGATCTACATTTATGTTCATGGCTGTCCTCGGTCCTCGCTGTCTTCGGTCCTTATCGCTGGTGGTCCTCGGTTGCCTCTGTTTTTTTCTTGGCGTTGAATGATTTAGGTCACTGCTGCTTCTTCTCGGATGGCGTTTTTTGATCCACGGCTGCGGACTGCTTCGTGTAGGAGACGACCCATGCGTGCTGAACCCACAGGGTTTAGATGAGTGCCATCCTTGCGGAACAGAGTAGGCTGGTTGTAGAAGTTGTCCCAGAGGTTGATGAATTCAACTTCTTCCCTCAGACACAAATATTTTAGTCGGCTATTTGTGCTGAAGGCCTTGTCGTAGAATTTGTCAGGTGCGTCGATCTTGGGGAGAATGCCTGAGATGATGATATTCCTTGACTTGTTTTTGTAGTGCTGGATCATCTTGCGATATTTCTCCATCAACTCTTCGGATCTGGTGCGCATGACGTCATTTGAACCAGCATGGATGACAAAAAGGGTATTTTCATTTGCATCCTTTGTGGTATCTTCGAAGGCTTCCACAATGTCGTCCAGTCCAGCTCCTGGGATGCAAAATCTTTTTCGTTGATTTGGGACTCTGTCGCAGAACTCTTCGACCTGTCCTCGTAGGATGGAATCCCCAACAAGCCTGGTCTCCTCTGGTTCGTCTTCCATCTCTACCAATATCTCAAATCTGTTTGACATTGTGACTGGTAGATGAGACCTTTCTGCGTTGGCCGTGCACCGTTCCTCACTGGTGTAAATCCGGAAACCTGTGGTGGCGGGACTCTACGTACAGGTCGGGGAGAGGAGTGGTTAGAACGGGGGCGAGGGGTTGGTACTGTTCGTGCTAGCAGGCTTCTTGCACGAGGAGTGGGGGAGAGACTAAGGTGAACAGGGCGGCTGTCCTGGTTTGATGTCGGCTCAGGTTCGTCAGAAGCATCTGCTGCAGTGTCTGCTGCAGGTGTTGGATTGTTGGCAGATGCCGTTGGGGCGGTGGTGGATGCTGGAGTTGAAACAATTGGAGTTAGTGATACTCCAACGTTGAGTGTTACAAACTCTTGGAGTGATTCCAGCTTCCTGGTGAGGGCGTTGATCTTGTTGTGGGCTTCATCCAATTTTGCTGTCAAATCCTCTCGTTGCTGGCAGAGTCGGCAGACTTGTGAATCGACAGGAGCAAACATCGAAGCACCAAACCTACCGGCGCAGTTCGTACAGGCACGAGGCATGGTGACGATCACTTTCTTCAGATCACTTCACTTACTTAAAAACACTTAACTCACTTTATAAACACTAAACTCACTTTAAAAACACTTCACTCCCTTCAGGTCGCTTCACTTACTTAAATAGGCCTAACCGAAAACAAAAATGTTGAAATACACACAAATAGGTTATCAGCGGTGATAGCCTAACCGAAAATTAAAACAAAACTAAATTAAATTTGAAAACGCAGTGATAGCCGAACCGAAAACAATTTTATGTTTATTTAAACAGAAATAGGCCACCAGGGGTTATAGCCTATCCTAACCGGAAACAAAAATTATGAAATACCGGTAAGCAGAAATAGGCCACCAGCGGTGATAGCCTAACTGAAAATTTAAAAATTGAAGTACGCAGAAATAGGCCACCAGGGATGATAGCCTAGACTAACCGAAAACAAAAATAACTGAAAACAAAAATTATGAAATACCGGTACGCAGAAATAGGCCACCAGCGGTGATAGCCTAGACTAACCGAAAACAAAAGTAACCGTAAACAAAAAATTATGAAATACCGGTACGCAGAAATAGGCCACCAGCGGTGATAGCCTAACTGAAAATTTAAAAATTGAAGTACGCAGTAATAGGCCACCAGGGATGATAGCCTAGACTAACCGAAAACAAAAATTAAGAAATACCGGTACGCAGAAATAGGCCACCAGCGGTGATAGCCTAACTGAAAATTTAAAAATTGAAGTACCGTACGCAGAAATAGGCCACCAGGGATGATAGCCTAGACTAACCGAGGGTATATCCAGCTAGACTCAAGCAGCGCTGCCAAAAGCAAATGTAACGTGACTTTAGCGATATTCGCTCAATATTAGCGAATGTATATGGTAGCATTGCGGATTAACGCCGGGCGCTACGAACCTTGTTCTGGTGTCATTTTGAAGGTATTTTCTTCTAGTTTTTGGCTGAATACATTTAATTTCATGCAGACACTTGTTCAATCATTCAAGAGTGAACCCTAATATAGCGGAAATATGATTGTAACATAAGTATTAATCAATCTTTATGTCCTTTTTGCTAATCATGAGTTCGGTGAATTCATATTTTTGTTGTTGTTCTTGTTGCTGTTTCCCAGGCTGTCTGGCCGAGCAGCCCCAAGGTCCCGAGCAAGGGCAAGGACATAACCGAGCGTCCCCACAAATCCCTCCCTGCTTACCACTAATAAAGCCCAGGTGACCGAATCCACTCCAAGGCGGGTGAGCTGAGGAGGGTGAAGAAACGCCCAGGAAACCAAAGCCCCACCCAAGGCCCTGTGCCCCTCAGCGATTATGAAGGGAAAGTTGAGGGGTAA
>CM064566.1:38389830-38704830 GCA_032716605.1 Paralithodes platypus
TTATTATAAAATTCTATCAAATTTGTTAGGCATGACTTACTAGACCTGAAGCCATGTTGGCTATCTCTGATTTACTTGTTTGACTCCAGATAATCTACTTTCTTGTCTCTTAAAATTGTTTCCATAATTTTTCCTATGATTGACGTTAAACTGCTTGGTCTATAATTACTTGCTTGGGCTTTATTTCCTTTTTTAAATATTGGTGTAATATTTGCAGTTATAAAATCACTAGGTACGGTTTCCTGATTGAGCGACAAGTTAAATATGTTAGTTAAGGACTGAGCTATTTCTTCTTGCACGTTTTTCAGAATTCTTGGGTGGATATTATCCGAACCAGGAGTTTTATTAATAATTAAATTATTCAGCTTACATAACACTTCACTTTTGCTTATGGTAAAGTTTCCTATTTCATGCGTTGCTACATTTGTTTCTAAAGTAGTGTTATTTTCTTTTTTAGTAAAGACAGAACACAAATATTCATTAAGCAAATTAGCAATGTTTTTATCTCCTGTTACTGTCTGGTCATTATTTATTAATGGCCCTATTCCGGTTTTAATTTTTCTATTACCATTAACATAACCGTAAAATTGCTTTGGAATGTTTACACATTCCTTTGCTATATAACTTTCGTAATTACGTTTCTCAGTCCTAATTAATGCCTTTACTTTTGTTCTACTGCAAATATTCTTATTGAACCAGGAAGGCTTGTTTTTACTACTATTTACTTTACGTTTAGTGGGTATGTAATTATTCTGAGCACTCATGAATATATCTTCAAATTTATCCCATACTTCACTTGTTTTGTCAATATTGCTAAGCTGAATATGCAAGTCACAGAGGGCTTTCCTAAGTTCGTTGTAATTTGCATTTTTTAACCCTTAAAGAGCGGCGCTCGACTTAAGTCGTGCACCAATTTGCAGCAAGTTAGGAGCATTATTAAGGCTTTTAAAGGGTTAAAATCGAGTGCAAATGGCCGGGAGCGCAGCAAGCCACACGTCCGACACCCAGGGCTTACCGCCACCCACTGACTCATGCTCCCTCTGTTCTCGAGAGGACGGCAGTGTTACCATTAGTGAGCGTAGTGGGAAAAAATATACCGCTAAACGCTAAACTCCCATGTTGGTGGCACCACTGCATGAGAACCACGAGTGCTACGTATTTCGTTCTGGTCTTATTTTGAAGCTTTTAGCGCCTAGTTTTTTGCTGAATACATTTCTTTTCATGCAGATACTTGATTGATCATTCACGAGGGCCTGAATATGCCCAAAATAGCCCAAAACACCCCGCTAGACAAGGTTAAATCTGGTATCTTTATTTCCTATTTTTAAATAGTATATTTGCAATTTATGTCGATTCTAATGAGCTTTTTGGTCAGAGGTGGATAGGTACTCACCGATGGCAAGTTTATATATCAAGTTTATATTTGTACTGATAATGAGATCTAGTATGTTGTTTTCCCGTATCGGCTCTAAAACATTTTGATGTAGAAACTTGTTTTGTATGAAATTAACAATTTTTCGCGAATTATAACTATTTCCGGTTATAAGGCACCAGTCAATGTTAGGTAGATTATAGTCTCCGAGAGAGAGAGAGAGAGAGAGAGAGAGAGAGAGAGAGAGAGAGAGAGAGAGAGAGAGACTCGTCACCTCTCACACGAAAACGAAGGTGCCAGTTCACGTTGGTGGTTAAATCATTTTCCTTCGCGACACCTCAAAACTTTTCTCTTTAATGTTGGTTGCACACCACCTCTCTCTTTATCTATCTATACATTTATAAATTTATCTACCTACCTTTGTTGTTTTTCATGAATGATATGTTTATAAATTTGTATCAGAAAGGTAGATTATTGGGCAATTTTAGAATTAAACCGTTATTTGAGATTGATTACTCTATCTGTTTACATACACGCACACTTAGTCAAACATTCAGTCAGACAAACAGTATGTAACTGCCGAAAAGTTGATTTATATGTGAGATGACGGGGTCCGGCCAACAAAAGCCAAAACCAGTCAAGCACCTGCTCCCGTCTACAGATAATAATCAAATCATTCAATGCCGCATTGCTAACATAAAAAGAAATAAAAAGTAAATCACTCGTTCTCAGGCTCCCCCACCCCCAGCCTCAGCTTGAACAATACCCTGTGACTAACGCGATGGAAAACGCGCCCCTCACCCTCCACCAAGACCTACCCAAATCTGAGTCAGACTTAAACTATAGCGAAGAACAATGTATGCAAACTCGCCATCAACCCCCTCAATATATTCACTTCCAGCCTGATCATCACAAGCGCAATAACGTCAGCAGAGCGAGCAAACAAACCAAATTTTCCTATTCCCCTTCCCTCCAAGTCACCTCCATACAACCTACAAATTACCTGCCCATACCCCAAACAGAAATTCTTTTTCCATCACCCCAATGAGACATTTCCAAGCCCAAAACAAATACCAACAGACGGAGAATGTCCACCCCGTCACAAAGATACCCTTCGCATAATTTTAGTGCGACTCCTAACCTCAGGATAAATCAGAAACCCCATAACACCATGCCCCTACTATGCTGAGAAACCAGCTCCCAAACCCCAGCCGAAAAAGGAATAGGACTTTCTCGTGCCCAGGGTAAACTTAGGCAAACTGAATCAATTTTAGGTGAGTACCACTTCTTAGGAAGGACGTGCTTAGCTAGTAAATTCAGTTCGGATCGAGACTTCCGTAGGGGTTTGCCAAATATCCCCTTAAAAAATTATAAACCAGTGCAAACCAGTGTATACCAGTGTAGCTAGTGACCCCGAACAAAGAAAGTAAGAGAGAGAGAGCATCGCCTACCAGTAGTGTGTGAAGTCGCCGAGCCCCTTGTGCAAAAAGGAAGGACAACCGACGCTGTTACCACGTGCTCGACAGATACTCTACTAGGCTCCTATCTTTCTTCTCAAACCTTTAAGTGATCTTTGTTTTGTTAAGTGTAACGATGATTGCAACAAGGGTTAACAAGATATGTCGATATTCACGCTAACGTAATAAGAAAGATGTTCCATTCTTTTCTTCTTCTAGTATTCGTTGCTCGATTTCTAGAGAACATAACACACTTCCATCAGTGGGATGAATATATATATATATATATATATAATTCTTCAGATATAGGCTTCTATATTCTTATGAAGAGTAATACATATATTTGTTCGGGAAATTATACATACACGTTTTACACGTAACACTAGTGAACACTTATTCAAATCTTGTTTGTATGTAACATCATCATTTGGGTACGTAATTCATAGATAAGTTGTTCACAGAGTGTTTTACTATTCAGTCTCTTAATTTGACTATTGTTATTATCACACTTCTTGACTTATAATTCATGTTGTGTACTATTTGAGTTATTTGCAACTCTTTAACTTCTCACCCGGCGAGGATATTCAGTCACACATACATGACTAATATATTTGTTTAACCTTTTTGTGAATTTATATTCATTATTATTACTCTTTGAGTTATTTGAGTTTAATATCCTGTCTATATTGAATTAACGTAAAAGTTATTCATAAATCAAACAGTATCTTAATTTCCATAAACTCAGTGCTGTGCGTATGCTATCGCAGTAACTATTATTTACCCTCAGTGGGAAGCTACCTCTCGTTTGCCATTTTCTATCAGGATACTGTTTATTGTTTTGAGACTAACATCTCAGTGTATATTTATTTGTGGGTATTGTAGTAACATTGTATTTATTCATATGTATTATTTATAATCTGACTTTGTGTATTCCTAGAACTCCATTATTCTAGGATCACTTATATTCATCATTCTATATATATGCTTGATCGCAAAGTTCATCCCCATATATGAGACTCGATCTAATTATAAGTTTATCTAATCTATGATTGTACCCTAGCTGTTGAGGAATAAAACTTGTGAACCTTGATTGTGTATTCTGTGTCCATTGATTATAATTGTTGTGTAACTTATAATATTGAAGTTCGTTGTGTACCAGTGAGAAGTTGTAATTCCCTTCTTTCCTAAGGTGGAAAACGGAATTACCATAAAGCACGTTAAATTATAACGTCGCATAACAATATGATACTATAGTCCATTCATTATAGGTAGGCCATAAATCTTTACCAATAACCGCAATAACTTAAACCCGACTGGAATGATGAAGCTATTATTACCACCTTTTAGGAAGAGTCAGCCACGGAATAACTGTGGACATTTACAGCCCATTTGCTCTAGCCATTTTTGAGTTATAATGGTTAGGTGTCAACATTTCTGACCTACTAAGTATAATAATAGACAGACTATTGTACCATATACTGATATAGACAGAACTATTTACATTATCCCATAATATTGTACTGCGATAGGAAACTTTTAAATTTTGTTCATCGCTTTAGGACGTGGACTAACTCTGTAATGAAATCTGTCATCAAGCAGACAACACAAAATTGTCCAATAGTTCAGAAATATTTGCGTCAGTTTGTAAAAAACGTAGTGGAACGACAGAACCAAAAAAAAAGCAAGCCACAAAAGTAGGTTTTATGATGTGTTGTTATTTGTATTTAGAAAGAATCGTGTGTGTATGTGTGTGTTTTTTAATATAGTTCACATTAAACATTTGCTAGACTAATACGAGTGACATATATTTTATCGAACAAAATAAATGTTAACAATATAAAATTATATATATATATATGTATATATTCAGGCACATACCTAGAGCCCGAACAGAAACAACAAAATATAACAGTAGGCAGACACGCAGCGGAAACACACCACTTTACTTCTAGGCATTGCCCTTCACAATATACACCAGCTGCCCGGTCCAGGCGCCTGACAGACTGTTATTTAGTCCAACTGGCGCTCAACTTCCTCTCCCTACGATCACGTTATCCCTCATCTATTCACAAGCATTCTCCATTCTTTCCTATTCATTACTTCTCTTTGCGTGTTCTTTAGTCATTTCTCTATCTTCCAACGCCGTTATTACACCATCTCTCCATCTCCTCCAAGGTCTTCCTCTTAATCTATTTCCCCTTGTTTCTGACTCATATTTTCTCTTTGTGAGCCTTTCGTCTCCCATTCGTTCAAAATGTCCATACTAGCATAGCACCCTTCTTTCCACTCTAGCCGATAAGGGTTCCTGTTGTCCCAGTCTCCTACGTACCTCTTCGTTCCTCAATTTGTCTCTATGTGTTACTCGACACATACTCCTCAAGTAGCTCATCTCCATCACATCCAACCTTCTTTTCTCTTGTACATTCAGACCCAATGTCTCAGCCCCATACCTTACCTTTTGATGTGTTCGCCACTCTTCTAGCGGCACCAAGGAGCGCGACGCCCCTCGTTATGGGTGGTGATTTGGTGCAGTAGACTGTTTGAAGCGACAGCTCGCTCCCTTGCGAGGATGGGCTCGTCTGGCACTTTTTGCAGTTCGACATCTAGGGCTCTCTTGAAGTTGTCTAACGAGATGTCCCTCATGTCTCTTACTCGCCGTGGGAGTTTGTTGAAGAGACGTGGGCCTCTGTGTGATAACCAGCCCTCTCGCAGAGAGCCCATAGCACCCCCGTTATTCATCCGGGGGATTTCGCATTCCCAGCCTCTCCTATCACTGAATTTCATAACTATCGGAGTATGTAGGTTTGGTACTAAACCCTCTGCGATTTTCCACGTGTATATTATTAGGTAACGTTCTCTTCTACGTTCCAGTGAGTACAGATTCAGTGCTCTTAAACGCTCCCAATAGTGTAGATGTTTTATCGAACTTATATGCGAAGTGAAATTTCTTTGTACACTCTCTACGTCATTTATTTCACCTGCTTTGTATGGGGATGTTAATACGCTACAGTATTCAAGCCGCGGTAGCACTAGAGATTTGAAGAGCGTTATCATAGGCAATTCACCGCGTGTTTTAAAAGTACGCAGAATCCAACCCGTTAGACGTTTCGCAGCCGCCACTTTGACCTGGTTATTCACTTTGAAACCCATACTTTCAGACATTAATACCCCAAGGTCTTTCACACTGTCTTTCCGTTCTATTATGTGGTTAGATTCTGTTAAGTAATTTGTAATTTCTTTAATACCATTATTATCTCCGTACCGTATTAATTGGAATTTTTCCTCATTGAATTGCATGTTGTTTTCCCTGGTCCACTGGAACACTACATTCATGTCTTCCTGCAGTCGGCCCGTGTCCTCTTGTGTGTTTACTATCTTGCTTAATTTTGTGTCATCAGCAAAAGACGACACCGTACTGTGTCTGGTGTTGGTATCTATGTCGCAAATTTTTTGATACATCACTGTTGATACAACTATCCCTTCATACATTGCACTTATAGCTTTCTTTCAGAGATTTCTCAACTTCCACATACTTCCCATTTCTCCAAAATTTCCTTCCTTCACACGCTCTCTGTCTTACCTCCATTCCTGCACCAGCGTCGCTGCTTATCACTCCTTCTCGATATTTAAACCTCCACTTGTTCCAGCATTTCCCCATCCAGTCTACCTTTATATGTACCTTACTTCACTTTACTTTTATTGACATGCACCCTCAGCTTCGCCCTCCCATACATACCACACCAAAATCTTGTACTACTCGCTGCAGCTTCTCCACAGAATTCGCCTCCAATGCTGTGTCATCAGCAAACAGCAATTGACTCAACTCCCAATCACCACCATTCTTTCCTACTAAACCCAGTCCTTTACCAATAGACCTCATGTTTACCTCCCTCACCGCACCATCCATATACTGTATAGGTTAAGCAGCCACGGTGACATTACTCAACCCTATTGCAGGCCTACATTTTACCTCAAACCATTCATTCAACTCATTCCCTATCAAACACACGCTCGACTCTCTTCATAAAAACTCTTCATTACTCTTAACCCGGGAACGGCACTGAGACTCTTAAGAGGTTTTACTGGGCAAAGGCAACGGGACTCTTAAGATTCAAGACTTAAAACAAAACTTTTAGAAGACCCCAGTGGCACTCAAAACAAAGAAGTAAAAAGGAAATCAAGCAACAACAGTTCTAGTGAGCCTTCTAGGCTGCTTGTCCTCCAAAACACTGAGGATCAAGTGTCCAAACAGTGGTTTAGAGTGGGTAAGGGAACATTGGAAAGGGAACTACTGCCCTGGAACTAATGTCCTTGGCAGGATTAGGAAGTTAGTAGGGGACAGATGGGTTAGTAACTGAGAGGGGGATACAATAAAGTTATTCATTTACAAACGCAGTCAGTCGCGGGTTTGATGCGAGATATTTGTCTAGGCGAAGTTTAACTGAATCAACGGTGGTGCAGTCTAGAACGTCTCGGGGAAGCCCATTCCACAAGTTGACAACTCGTTTGAAGAAGAAATTCTTAGATTCGTGTGAGTTAAAAGATTTACTAATAATTTTGCAACCGTTTCCCCGCATGTCATTAGATTGGTTAACACCTTACGAGCGGCCTATGCGGTTTATTTATGTGTACCGCACAGCGGGGTGTTTTTAGCCAAAATAGGGCTGTTTACGTGATCATTTTCATGCCTAAATAAGACCCAGAATGTAAAACAAGTACCTATCCCTGAAAGGGCATAAACAGAGCTTTCGAATGACACCATAACGATCCTTGTACGATGGATAGTTTTCTTGCAATAACCGTGCAACGCGAGTGCAAAAAGCAGGTAATTCGGTACTTTCAGTACATAATTGAGTATGTACGGAGTGAGAGGGGTGGCAGGGAGCTGAGATTTGTGTCAGTAGGTTCGCCGCGGTGGTCTGGAGCAGTCATACGCTCGCTAGTCTCCTGCCACCACTTGTCTCTCTCTCTCAGCCACATTACGTGCTGAAATTGCCACTCGAGTTATGTCGAGCGCCGCCACATAGTCCAGCTTTTTTTAACTCGACTTATGTTGCTCGCCGCTAATTAAGGGTTAATAGTGAAGTACTTACTACAGTTCATATTGTTAATGCCTTTGATGATTTTTAAACACTTGAATTAAGTCGCCTCTTAATCTGCGCTGGGTTAAAGGAAATATATTTAATTCTCTAAGACGCTCTTTATATTGTTTGTTCTTTAGGTTAGGTATAATTTTGTTAACTCTACGTTAAACTCGTTCTAGCTTGTCTATATCTTTTTGGTAATAGGGGCACCAGGATTGAACGCAGTATTCCAGAAGAGGGCGGACTAAGGAATTGTAAAGGGTTAGGATAACTTCTTTGGATTTATGCTCAAATGACCTGCCTATTTAAACCAATTATTTTGTTTGCCTTCTTAACAACTTCTGAACACTATTGACTCGTTTTTAGGTTACTCGATATTGTTACTCCCAGATCGGTTTCTCTGTTTACATTCTTAAGCTGAGTGCCATTCATCGAATAGTTTGCTTTCTCATTTTGGTATCCGATATGTAGTACTTTACATTTATCCGCATTGAAACTCCTTTGCCAAATTTGGGCCCAACATGACAACTTATCTAGATTGTGTTGCATATCGTCAACTTGTTCTTTTGAGAGTACGCTATTTGCAATTTTTGTATTGTCAGCAAATTTTGAGATTGTACAGGTGAGACCTCATCTATGTCGTTGAAGTAAATTAGAAAGAAAATTGGTCCTAGTACCGATCCCTGGGGTACCCCGCTACTTACATTAGTCCATTTAGATGCCTTACCGTTTATGACTACTCTTTGCTTGCTGTCGCTGGGCAAATTTTCTATCCATTTCAACACACCGTCTTTTATTCCATGCGCTTTTAGTTTTAGCAGTAAACGTTTGTGGGGAACTTTTGTCAAAGGCCTTTTGAAAATCAAGGTATATAATATCTACAGCTTTACTCTCATCTTAGAGGTTGAGGATATCGTGGAAGAGGTCTAAGAGGTTTGTTAAACAGGAACGTTTTTTACGAAAGCCATGTTGAGTATCATTAAGTTGGTGAGTGGACGGGAGTTAATGATATGAAAGGCCTTCCTTTCAACTTTGTCTAGAACGGTGTGAGAGGAACCTCCCCACACATGTGAACAATACTCAATACAAGGACGCACTATGCCCCTGTACAGAGCAAGAAGCTGTGCAGGGGTAAAGAACCCCCTAAGGTGGATGAGGACACCCAGCTTCTGGGAGGCTGCCTTAGCAAGACTGGTAATATGGTCCTTCTAACTGAGAGCAGAAGAAAAAGATACACCAAGAATATTGAGAGAAGATGAAGGATTAATTTTTGTATTGTTGAAGAATAAGGGATAGTCCGCTGGGAGTTGGTGACAGGTAGATAGATGGAAAAATTGGGTTTTGGAAGCATTAAATGTAAAAAGGTTTTCTCTGCCCCAATTGGAGATAGTATTTAGATCAGAATTTAGGAGTTCTATGGCTTCATTACGTTTATCGTTGAGGGATTGCTGACTGGGGCGTTCTGAAAAACTAATGGAGTAGTGTAAGGTTGAGTCATCTGCGTATGAATGGATGGGAATTGAGGTACAGTTGAGAAGATAATTTATAAAAATTAGAAAGAGAATAGGAGATAGGACAAAGCCCTGAGGAACACCGGAGTTTATAGGGTGAAGAAGATAGGAGGAGGAGGTGTTTGTGAGAGCTAGCTGGATTACTCTCAGTGTAAAGGAGGCACAAAGAAAATCAGTAAGAGAGGCCAAGCAAATGAAACAGGAGTTCCAGTGACTCTTTATCACATGCCTATAACCTCACCTGGGTCTAGCCCTGATCGATTGGTGCCTACAATCGCCCCACTTATGCCTACAATCACTGAGGTCTTCTGTTGTAAAAGCTGATGCAAAGAAGGTATTGAGGGCATTACTCATTTGTACTTCGTCTTTGGTGTATTCTCCATTTTCATCGACTAACAGTCCAACAGTTGAAGTAATTAATTTTTCTTTCAGATATAACTATAGAATTGTTTCTGGTTTGCTTAACTTTGAATCGCAACATGTAACTCCAGGGTCTTTTTACTTTGCTTAATTAACTTTTTGGCTTTGCATCGTAGCTCTACAAATTTCACCCGTTCTTCGTCATTTTGTGAGGATTTTAATCTATCATTAGCAAACTTTTTAGCAAGCAGACAGTTTGAAATATCTTTATTCCACCATTTGGGCTTATTAGTATGGCCTGTACGCTGTATTTTCGATGGTATACAGTCTTGCACTGCTTTTAGGTAAGTGGTTTCGAATACTTCCCAAGATATATTTATGTCGTTATTGTTAATTAGAAAGCTCCAGTCAGTTTCTTTAAACGATGCTCAAGGTTAGGAAAGTTTGCTTTATTGAAATTAGGGACTTTCTCGATGCTGCTATTTGGTTCGTTATTAGTAAAATTTAAGCTGAAAGTTATCGTACGATGGTCGCTATTACTAAATTCATCACAGACATTCAAATTCTCTATCAATTCTTCTTTTGTTGAAAGGACAAGGTCAAGGACGTTAATTCCACGGGTTGGAGATCTACCAAATTGATATAGCAAACTCTCTTGCAAGTTTGCATACAGGTCTTGTCCAGAGTGAGAAGTAATACTATCTCCCCACTTGGTCACAGGTAAATTGAAGTCTCCCAAAAATATGGTATCTTGCGAGTTACTTACGTCTGCAATTTGTTTTTAAATTTCTCGTTCAGTTTGTACTGATTGAGCTGGAGGTCTGTATATTAATGCAAGTACTATTTTTGTACCTTTATTATTCTTTATTAGCACAAAGGATGAGTCGACGTTCACAATTTAAGGTTTTGACAAGAGGGTCGGGTTAAGACTTTCTTTGATATAAAGTAAAACGCCACCTCCATTTTTATTTATTCGGCTTTTCTCAAACATTACATAACCGGGAAGTAAATACTCTGCTAAAAAGTCTCTGTCTTCCGTATTAAGCCAAGATTCTGTTATGCCAATAACATCGTAATTTTCCGTAAACAATAGTTCCTCTAAATCTGATAATTTATTGCGTATGCTACGAGCGTTTGCATACGCAATTGCGTTTAATGTTGTGGATTTAGAATTCAGGGAATGTTCTTTAAAAAAAATCTTGGTTTTGGTCGGATCTACATTCATGTACCTGTCTGTCCTGGTTTAGATGAACTCCATCCGCTACAAACAGATGATCTTCAAGGTAGAAGTCATCCCATGTATTGATGAATCCAATGTTTTCCTCCCTGCAGAGTTCAGCCAGTCGACGATTTACGCTAGTGGCCATGTTGAAGAATCTGTTCTTCACACCGATCCTGGGAACGATCCATGATATGATGACTCTATGTGACTTTTCCTTATACTTTTGAATCAGCTTCCGGTACTTGAGCATGAGGTCCTCCGATCGAGTCCGCTGCACGTCATTAGATCCAACATGAATTACGTACATTGTGCGTGAGGGGGCTGACTTAGAAACTTCATTGACTGCAGCTGCAACGTCGTCCACACCGCCACCAGGGATACAGAAGCGCTTCCTGGTCCTGGGTGCCCTGGCGCAGATCTCAGTAAGTTGTCCACGAACCATGGAATCTCCTACGAGCCGAATTTCTTCTATTTCTTCTTCTTCGTCTAAGTCCGCAAGAATCTGGTAACGGTTCTGGCACATGGTTTCGGTGATGATCTTCCTTGCGATGGGGCGAACGTTGTTTCTCACAACGCGGAAGTTGTCCTGAGGGAGAGCAGAGTCATTACATGAATTTTCCTGACGTGGTGCTGAAGCTGGTACCGCTATATCAGGCGTAGGGCTGTTGGAAGATGCTGCGGTAGTAGAAATTGCTTCATTTTATGATACTCCTATGTTAAGTGTTGCAATTTCTTGGAGTGTTTCCAGCTTCTTGGTGAAGGCGTTAATCCTGACGTTAGCTTCATCCAGTTTAGCTGCCAAATCTTCTCGGAGCTGGCAGAATCGGCAGACATGAACCTCGGGGCAGGCAAACATGGTAGGGCCAAACCTACCGGAACAGGTCGTGCAGGCGCGAGACATGGTGACAATAACAAAACTTCTAATCACTTGCCTCATTTCAGATTACTTTATTCACTTCAAACACATCAGATCACTTTATTCACTTCACTCACTTTAACCCTTCGGATCCGGGAGGCCTCATATGAGGCAAAACAAATAATTGGCAGGAATCCGGGAGGCCTCATATGAGGTAAAATGCGCGGCTAAAAATCGCCGCTAAGATCATCATAACTCGGCCACCACGCGTCGTAGCGATGTCATCTCAACGGCAGTCTACAGACAACAAATCGTTCTACAATTTGAAAAACAATTGACTGCTCTAGGTGGTCTCAATCAGTAGCTACTGAATTATGAAGCTTGACTGTACGAACATGGCCCCGGACACAGCGATCGGGATCATATTAGGCCCCCCGTATCCGATGGGTTAAATCACTTAACTTCACTTCTAATACAATTAAAGCCTGAACATTTTACATTGACATCAGGTCAATAATACACCTGGAATGAAAAGGAAAATGACGCCACAGGATGTACTAGAAAGTACAAAAGTAAATGTGAATGGGAGGTTAAATTAACCTAGTGAGAAACTGGAAAAACAATAGTAGTTAGTATATACAGTGGTCGACACAACACAATAATGGAATTGGTAATATCCCTGACAAGAGTGTAATAGGCCTATTAATATGATGGCAAGTATCTAAAGTGCGCTAAAATAGGCTATCAAAAAGTATCACAGTAACTAAATTATTCTAACCCAATATTGAAACTAAACAAATGACAGTGTGTGCGATTTATATAATAAACCAATATAAAAAGTTCAACTAGGTACAGTAATGGCTAAAATTTGATATATAAAGTACAAGAAGAGGGTTAATTTGTTTATGCATACACAGGTGGCGCTGGTGTCGGTGGCGGCGCTTTATTTGGCAAAGATAATTTTGATAAACAAATGTTTATCAGTCAAAAATACAGGTACAATGTCATGCAAGATAACTACTGGGTGATTTACTAAGCACTTTACTACAGTGAGGGCAAAAATGTCTACAGCAAGGGCTAGAACTATATAATATGGAACAAACAAATAGTTTGTTTACAAGCGTGCATCGATCGTCACTACCCGGTACAAATGTAAACAATGGCAGTCTCGATAAACAAACGTTTATCAGTAAAAAAACAAAGAAGAATAACATTCAAAGCAACTACTGGGCGGTTTAACTAGCTCTTAGCTACAGCTCGTGCTAACAAATAATGGAATGAGTAATGTAATACTCAAAATATGGTCAAATTTCAAGCAGCAGGCGAAGTGCTGTTGACGCTTCCAGTTGAGCCGGAATATGTGATTAAGTGAGATAATTCCCCTCCATACCTTCTATCACTCCTCCACATGTGTGCCCCCCCCCTCCCCCCACCTTATATTATCACCTATTTTCCCTCTTATTCCCTTGTTTATCAGTTTATTTTCCACACCAATATCGCTCACCCAATTTCAGGGTCGGAGGGGAGGCATATAGAGATCGTAGCAAGAGAGAGACTTCACTTGCAAGGCGTCAGTGTTGATCGATAAGTGAGAGGGGGAGGGTGTGCGCCGCGCCGGCTCTTCTCTCATGAATGAACCGGTCAGTAATACTTTGTCTTTTTCACCCCCCAAATACTATTCCCACTTGCTTTATTGCTGTTACATGTTAATATCTTCATATTACACGTAAAATAGGTGCTGATGAATAAGTAATAACGATATTTATGGAATAATTACGATTTTCATGGGGAATGAGCCTCAATACGTTCGCCTGGCGGGCACTTTCAAATACCATAGCTTTGCCATTTATAGGTTAATCAATTCCTTCCAATTTCATGCCAAATCAATAAAAACCCAAAATATCTCCTTACTTCTCTCTAAATACTTCTTGCATGGCTGTCTTACTGCAAAAATATCATAAATATGAACCACACACCCTCTTCCCCTCTTAACACATTACGAGCGGGTGGGTCGGTAACTTCTATTACCCGCCATGCGGGTGATTTTACCCTAAATGGGGTTGTTTCCGTGCTCTTTTTCATGCATAAACAAGACCCAGAGCGTAATACAAATATCTATCCCTGAAAGGGCGTAAACAGAGCTTTCCAATGACACCTGAACCATCCTCTACGACCACTGGTTCTCTTGCAACGATCGTGCAACACGAGTGCAAAAACCCTAAAATATGGTAATTTCCTTACATAATTCCCTGTGTAGCGAGTGAGAGAGGGTGGAGGAGGGTGTAATAAATTTCAGTCGACCCACGGCGGTGGTGGCGAGCGGTCAGGCGGGAATCTATGCTCCTCGCACCGCTCAGCTCTCTCTCAGAGCACATTACGTGCTCAAAATTGCACTCGACATCTGTCGAGGCCCGCATATGGGCACGTTTTCTTTTACTCGACATATGTTGCGCGCCGATGGTTAAGGGTTTTAAAACCACACTGTTCTCCTCCTATGTTGCACCTTCAGTACCCTGTATTATCCTCTCTATCACCACCCTGTCATGTGTAGGGTAAGTAAATGATAAATTATTGCAACTGCCGATAATTGAACTCGGGACTCAGAAACATGGCGAAAGTTCTCTACCACTGTAGCCTACTACCAATAAGGTTAAAGGTTTATCACACACTCTTCATACACTCGACCAAAAAACAATCTTTGCACTAACGCTCTAAACATTCTGGAAGTGTGTCGAAATCTTATGATAATACCTCACAGACGTATGTTTCACCCGATTCATTCCGTTCACACTAGATTATTTACAGCTCACCAGTGTAAAAATTGTTTTTTGGTCGAGTGTACGAAGAGTGTGTGCTAAACCTTTAACCTTCTTGGTAGTAGGCTACAGTGGTAGAGAACTTTCGCCATGTTTCTGAGTCCCGAGTTCAATTATCGGCAGTTGCAGTAATTTACCCTTGTCGAAATATAGGAAGTTAGGAACATGCACTGAATGTTACACTAAACCCAACCTCACTATGATGGTCAAATAGAAGTACTGAAACACGTAGATATAGTATTATGAAAGCAATGCCAATGAACATAACATTATTTTTCTATCATTATATTCTACAAACGTCCTTAACATCTAACCACTCACACAAAGTACAGTGTAGGGTTAATACATGATGAATGAGTGCAACTGCCGAGAGTCGAACTCGGGACCCAAAGACAGTGCTCTATATACCGACAAGGGTTTTGTACGAAGAGTGTGTGCTAAATCTTTAACCATCTTGGTGGTACAGTGGTAGAGCACTGTCGTTCTGTTTGTGGTTCCCGAGTCACATTCTAGGCAGCTGCAAACATTCTACATGTATTAACCATACACATTTTGGTATGGCTCCACTGCGTGTCTGCCTGCTGAGACCGGAACCTCTCCGGGAGGTCTGGTACCGGGGGAGTGCTGGAGGCCCTTAGTGATCCTTGGTCTCTGGGACATCTCCTGGGCCACCTAGATGTTAAGAACATTCGTAGAATATAATGATATAATATATATATATATATATATATATATATATATATATATATATATATAATTATATATATACTGTATATATATATATATATATATATATATAATTATATATATACTGTATATATACAGTAAATATGTATATTATGTATAAGTTAATGTTTTTTCTAACTGGTTGTCATAATTTGTTTACATATATGGTGATCTACCTATTATTATATTTATCCAATGTTCCATCAGCTTGTCTATTGGTATCGTATCAGGAGAGAGAGAGAGAGAGAGAGAGAGAGAGAGAGAGAGAGAGAGAGAGAGAGAGAGAGAGAGAGAGAGAGAGAGAGAGAGAGAGAGAGAGAGAGAGAGAGAGAGAGAGAGAGAGAGAGAGAGAGAGAAAGTCTCATAACTCAGGAATGACATTTCCCTCAACATATTATACAATGGAAAATCTCTCCCACTGGCGTTATTGGATTTCTTGAATCATATGATATATGTGTGGATAAGATATTATATATAACCCAAATGTGGTGGTGAAAATAGGGCATTATATTTTGGAATTGTGTCACTATTGATTCTTATGGCTTCATAAATGTATTTTGTTTGAAAGGATAGTTTAATTTATGGTTTCGAAGTATAACTACTGTATAATGAATGAGGATATATGAATACAATATATGCAGTATCATTAATATGAAACACTAAAGGTATGGTGGAAAAGTAAGGTTTCATTTCGAAGAAAACAAAGTTTAGGTTAGGAATTTAGAAACATATCTAATAATGATGTTTTCCCTTCAGTGATGAAAATTATAGTGTGTAGAGGTTACTGCTGTGTTAGTCCACGTCGACAACACAAACAACGAGATGGGCAGCAGGGGTCAATACTTCCAGTCATGTCCACACTTTGAGAGGCTCCACTAGAGAGCACAACCTCCTGGCCGCTTCTTTAGTTAGAATACCGGAAGTTAACCAGCTATATTCCCTTTTTAACCCTTGCCTAGCGGGGGGGTTTTTGGGCTTATTTGGGCATATTCAGGCCCTCCTGAATGATAAATAAAGTATCTTCATGAAAAGAAATGTATTCAGCAAAAAACTAGGCGCTAAAAGCTTCAAAATGAGACCAGAACGAGCTACGTAGCACTCGTGGTTCTCATACAGTGGTGCCAGTAACATGCGAGTTTAGCATATAGTGGCATATTTTTCCCAGCTATGCTCACTACTGGCTACACTGCCGGCCTCTCGAAAACACAGGGAACATGAGTTAATGGGCGGCGGTAAGCCCAGGGAGTCGGCTGTCTGGCCCGCTGCGCTCCCGGCCATTTGCACTCGATTTTAACCCTTTAAAAGCCTTAATAATGCTCCTAACTTGCTGCAAATTGGAGGCGGACTTAAGTCCGGCCCCGATCTTTAAGGGTTAAGATAAATTTTTACATTTTTCGGTAGAAGAAATTGACCAGCCGAAGGCGGGTTCTTTCTAAAATTACAGGCTCGCTTGCAATCGTAAGGAATAAATCGATTACTTAACACTCAAGCCGCGGTCCTGATTATTGTCGGGTAAGAAAACCATGGCCTATCTAGCGGGTCCCGACAATATTCGGGCGGGATTTTGAGCACATTATCGGCTCTGAGAGAGAGTCTACGCGTTGGGAGGACAGCAGGCGGGCTCTGACCGCTCGGCGTGGGCCGAGTGAGGCAACTGAGATCCCCACCACATCCCTCCACATTTCCGGCCTCTCGAGGACAAGGATATTCTGAGGAAATTACTGTATTTTAGGGTTTTTGCCCTCGTGTTGCAACATCGTTGCAAGCGAACCCGTGGTCGTACAAATATGATTTAGGTGTCATTCGAAAGCGCTATTATCGCGCTTTCACGGATACATAATTGTATTACGCTCTGGCTCTTGTTTATGCATGAAAAAGCAACGAAATAGATGTGCAGATGAATGGATATTATAATGTTGAAAAATGGAAGATGGAGGGAGACAAACATAAATAGAGAAGTACTGTAGATAGATTGATTGATTAATATAGATGAATACTTCGGTATTATGGTGAATTTTGCTTCGTAATGTGTTTGGGTAGTACACTATTACAATGTTGAAATAAGGAATTATATTAAGGAACACGACGCTCTTAATATTAATCCTCCATTACAAACCCCTATGTACTAGAATAAACTAATTAAAGCATATGATCCTCCCAGGATTCGAACTCGGGACACCCCACTCAAAACATAAGCATCTAAACCATTACACCTCCAACACAGTTAAAGGCGAAGTACACAATCACGATTAATATTGTTTTTCGAATTCTGGTTATCAATCTAATAATGTTCTTAGACAGTTGGATAAAGGAAAATTTAGACAGAAATATATTGCATGAATATATAGATTAGTAGTACGTTATTGCAATTGACTGGTAGAAAAATAGGAAAGAACAGATCCTTACAATACAGTATAAATATGTGGCACCTGTACATTGGGTCATGCAATATTCCTGATAATGAAAGCAAAACTCTATAAATCATTTAAACATGCAACGGTATTTTATTTGGCTGGTTATTGAAACACTCCATCTCCTATGACATAATACACAGCCGAGTGGAGGTTTTGATGCATGGCAGATTAAGGGAGCCCACCTTGTTTTTTTCTCTTTCTTTCCCTCTCTCTTTGGCTTGTATCCATTCGGCCCCATTCACCCTACTGTTTTAAGACGTTTACCCCCATCCAGGTGTCAATATTTTTCTGGCGAGCGGTAGCGAGCCAGCAGATATATATTTGTGTTTTGACAGTAAGCTAAATTTGTACATTTTTCGATAGAAAAATGTCTCAGGCGTAGCCGGATTTCTCCATACAATGCTGGCTCGCTATCGCTCGCCAGGAAGAAATTAACACCTGGATGGGGATAAACGTCTTAAAACAGTTGGCTGAATGGGACCGAATGGATACAAGCCAGGGAAAGAGAGAAAAGGAGAGAAAGATAAACAAAGCAGGTGACTCCTCTTAACCCCTCTTAAAATTCTGTACCGGCGACGTCTTTTTAACTTTATTCTGGCTAGTATTAGACAATTGTATTCAGTTTAAAAAGGGTCTCCGGCAATTAACAGGCTTCGAACAATCTTCCTTAACCTTTTTTACTACCTCAGATCCTCCTTAACCTTAAGCAGCACAAAGTTGTCTAAATATAACAAGAATAACATTAATTTGACGTCGCCGGTACAGACGAGGTTAAGCTTCTTGTATGAACATAAAACATAAAGTTACTTGTGTTTGTTCATATTTACATGATTGTTTATATATTTATTTAATATTTTTTCAGGAAACCATACCAGCATTACATCAATGTAATTCTCTCATTACTGTAGTTAATGTTACTCATCTTGACTTCGTCATCAACAAGGACTCCTTTTTCGTTATTTAACCCTTTCTCAGCAGGGTTATTTGCGCTATTTAGGGCATATTCAGGCACTCCTGAATGATTAATCAAGTATTTGCATTAAATAAACTGTATTCTGCCGAAAACTAGGCGAAAATAGCTTCAAAATGACACCAGAACGAGCTTCGTAGGTGGCGGGGTTCACCCGCAGCGTTGCCATGGATATTTGGGAAAACTCGCTAATTATTAGCTCTCGCTCACTCGGCAACACTGTCGAGACAGCCGCGCGAGACACAGTCTCCCTCAGTGAGCGACTGGCTACTCTGAGGGTCGGACGGAGGTCCCTCACGCTCCCGCCCACTGACACTTGATTTCTACGGCTTTTACAGGCTTTTAACCCTTAATTAGCGGCGAGCAACATAAGTCGAGTTAAATAAAGCTGGACTATGTGGCGGCGCTCGACATAACTCGAGTGGCAATTTCAGCACGTAATGTGGCTGAGAGAGAGAGACAAGTGGTGGCAGGAGACTAGCGAGCGTATGACTGCTCCAGACCACCGCGGCGAACCTACTGACACAAATCTCAGCTCCCTCCTCCCTCTCTCACTCGCTACATACTCAATTATGTACCGAAAGTACCGAATTACCTGCTTTTTGCACTCGCGTTGCACGGTTATTGCAAGAAAACTATCCATCATACAAGGATCGTTATGGTGTCATTCGAAAGCTCTGTTTATGCCCTTTCAGGGATAGATACTTGTTTTACGTTCTGGGTCTTATTTAGGCATGAAAATGATCACGTAAACAGCCCTATTTTGGCTAAAAACACCCCGCTGGGCGGTACACATAAATAAACCGCATAGGCCGCTCGTAAGGTGTTAAAGCCTGGAAATTTATGTAAATTGCCTATGCGTTCCAGAACGTCACCCGCAGGGAAAGGGTTAATGGTCTATGAAGCCCCAATCTATGTTGTCAAACAAATTACAGAGTTTTTTTATAATTGGCGTTCTTGAAATTTGGTACTTTTTCATTACTCTCATTTAATTTGTTGTTAAGGAATTTAACGTTAAATGTGATCGAGCGATAATCGCTTATATCAAGCTCGTCACCTATCTTAACTTGGTTTACTAAATCGTCTTTAGTTGCAAATATCAAATCAAGAACATTATTGCCTCGTGTAGGATATTGGAAATTAGAGTGAAGTTGGGGAAAGTACCAGGAACAGATGGAGTGTGTCGGGAAATGTTAAGGTATGGTGGTGAGATAGTGATCGAATGGGTATGGAAAATGTGCAAACTAGCATGGGAGAAGGGGAATGCACCCGATGACTGGCATAATAGTCCCCCTATATAAGGGCAAAGGGGAAAGAGGAGTGTGTGGTAACCAGCAAGGAATATGTCTTTTAAGCGTAGTAGGGAAGGTGTACAGTAGGGTAGTGATTGAGAGAGTGAGAGTGAGAACGGAAAAATGGATAGGCGACGAGCAGGGAGGTTTTAGGAAGGGAAAAGGATGTGTAGATCAGATTTTTACCCTGAATTGTGTTGTGGAGAAATATCTGGAGAAGCAACAAAAGGTGTATGTTGCCTTTATGGACTTGGAGAAGGCCTATGACAGAGTGGATAGAGAAGGCATGTGGAAAGTACTTAGAATATACGGAGTAGATGGCAAGTTGCTGAAAGCAGTGAAGAGAATGTATGAGGGTGCAAAGGTGGCAGTACATGTGGAGAATGAGCAGAGTGAGTACTTTGACCTGAGTGTTGGGTTGAAACAGGGATGTGTGATGTTCCTGTGGTTGTTTACTGTGTATATGGATGGAGTCATGAAAGAAATACTAGGAAGAGCAGTGGAAGTTGGTGTATCGCTGAAAAGGGAGGGAAATGGGTGGAAGCTGCCTATACTGCTGTTTGCGGATGATACAGTTCTGATGAGCGATAATGAATGGGAATTGCAGGGTATGGTAAATGAGTTTGGAACAGTGAGCGAAAAACGGAATTTGAAGGTAAATGCGGGGAAGAGCAATGTTATGGTCTTCGAAATGGGTGAAGTCACAGAGTGTGAGGTGAAGTTGAACGGTCAGGATATGGAGATCGTCAGCTCTTTTCAGTATCTGGGCAGTGTGTTGAGTAAAGATGGGACTATGGATGAGGAAGTGCGGGAGAGGGTACAAAAGGGGAAGAGGGTTGTAGGAACGTTGAAAGCAGTAACAAGAAATAGGGTGGTCAGTATGGAAGTGAAGAAGTCCTTGCATGACAGTGTGGTAATCCCGACAGTAACTTACGGAAGCGAAGCATGGACGTTCGGGAAGAGACTCAGACCAAGAGCGAGAGCGGTGGAAATGAGTTACTTGAGAAGTGCGTGCAGAGTTACATGGAGGGATAGACAGACGAATGAGGAAGTAAGAATGAGGTGTGGTGTGGAGGTAGATGTGCTGGAAAGTGTGAAAAGGAACAACTTGAGATGGTTCGGCCATATGGAACGTATGCAAAGCGAGAGATTAACTAAGAGGGTGTACGAGAGCGAGGTGGAAGGACAGAGAGGGAGAGGTAGATCGAAGGAGAGATGGAAGGATGGAGTGAGGAAGTATATGAATGAAGGCGGTGCTGGTTGGGAGGAGGGGCGTCGACTGACTGGGGACAGAGGTGCATGGGGGCGGTTCGTTCGTGGCCACCCCGAAGGGATCACGGCGTCAGGCAATAGATAGATAGATAGATAGATAGGATATTGGATGAATTGATATTATGAATTTTCTAGCAAATTATTGTACAACTCAGTTCTTGTGTGACTGTGATGTCAGGGGATTGTCCCATTTTGGTACTGACAGATTGAAGTATCCAAAAAGTACATTTGCCTACGTCTGCAATTTGATCATGTATTTTTCTATCAGTGTTCAGGGATTGTGCTGGGGATTGATAAAATATACCAAGGGTTAATATCTTTCCTGGAACTTATTTGTATATTAAACATAAAGAGTATGTATATTATCAACTGATGGTTTGGTCATTTGTAGCGGTGCAGATCTTCTTTAATGTATAACAATGTGCCTCCCCCATGTTTGTTGGCTGGACTGCATTCAAAGATCACATAGCCAGGAAGGGTATATTCTGCTGAGAAATCTCTTTGGTCATTGTTTAGCCATGACTCAGTTATCACAATTACGTTAACATTTCCAGTGAAAGTTATTTCTTCAAGATCTGAGAATGTGTTACGTAAAAGACTTTGATAGTCTGAAAACCTTCATTGCTATGTTGAGATGCAGAATTGTTTTGGTTAGTAATATGTCTTACGTTAACTCTCCTGACTGACCCCGACGAGCTGCGTTTTTTAACGGAAAACTTACACCGCATCATTTGAGATTCGCCCTAGTCGAACTGAACTCACTTGGTTCAGGTGAAGACCATCTTCTACAAACAGATCAGGTTTGTTGAAGAAATGGTCCCAAACATTAATTTATCCAATTCCTTCTTCTGAACACAAATGTTTTAGACAACTATATTAAAGGCCCTGTCAAAGAATTTGTTCTCTGCTGAAGTTCTAGGGAGAATGTCTGAAGCATATATGTAATTTGATTTGGTCTTGAATAGTTTGATCATTGTCCGGTACTTTTTCAGCAATTCCTCTGGCCTCTTTTGCTTTACGTCATTTGTTCCGGAATTGATTAGGTATAGAGTATTGTTTGGAGCTTGAGAAGATACCTCGGTGATGGCGGCAGTGACATCATCCAACCCCTGCACCTGGAATGCAGAAGTGTTTGATAGTCTTAGGTGCTCCACCACAGAACTGATCAACCTGACCTCGATTTGGTCATCTTCGGGTTCGGCTAAGATCTGATATTTGTTATATGTGATTATTGGGATAACAACCTTATTTCGTGAGTGTACTCTGTTGTTGACTGTTTGAAAAGTATTTTGGTGCGTAGACAAATGTTGTCAATTGGCAGAATGGCAACAACAGAGCTACTGTTCTAGGAGAGGATGCTAAAAGTCCTTGGAGCAGAAGACTTTATGCTAAGTTTGCTAGCAGGTACTCTAGCATCTGTTAGGGGATTTTCGTGGCCAATATTGGCAGTCTCAAACTCTTCAAAGACATTTACCCTATGAGTCAATGTATTGATTAGTTGTGTTGCCTTTGTCCGCTTTTTCTCCATTTCTTACCCAATACAACTTATAGTACAACATATATGCAACAGTGTATAAATTATGGAAGTGTTAAACTGTGATTGTAAAATGTATTATAGTGAATAACATAATTATAAGATGAACTTTAAAAATACTAGCATCATTTATAGGTCCACTACAAAACTGGTCGTTTCTGCAGTGGACCAATAAATTATCATGATTGTAGTACAGTATTATTCACTATACAGTATATACATATACAGTACATGTGTTACCTCGTGAACCAGGACATTTCATACTGAGTTTTGCCAGTGAAAAAATACACAGCAAAATGTACTTGAAAAATACTGCAGCAAAAAATATCCACAAACATAAAATCTACTCCAACAATACCCTCATGACGAAGCTGGTGGCTCACACTATGTTTTATCAATTAATGTGGACAAATTGTGTTACGGTGAACGTTGAATACGTTGTTAGAAAATATAGGTATTTCTACTTATGTTCGTACCTCCTATAATATTGCTGCCATATATACAGGGTGATTCAGTAACCCTTTTCATAAATTTAATGGCAAATTCGGGAGACAAAAATAAGACTAATTTACTCTTTGACCCTTAGGGTGAGTCTTTGATATGATGGAGATATTACACCTTTAAAGTTATCGATAGATAGAAAAGAAACAAATCTAAGGAGTGAGAATGAAAATGTCGTTGCTAACTGGCAGGGTAGCGTAACCAAGACTTGGTATCAAAATGTATACTGTAATGCTGTATTGTAAAGTATTTGTAAATAAAGTATGTACAAACATGAGATTTTCATTAACCATAAATTTATTTATGATAAAATAATAACAAAACCAACATAATGAGAAGCTTTAAAGCACCACATGAAAAAAATACTGTACAAACCATCAACAGCACCTATCAATAATAATAACAATTAATTTCACAATACTGTATAAATAATTAATTATAACATGCTAATGACATAACTTGACCTAATAATAATAATAATAATAATAATACAACTACGACTATTACTACTACTACTACAGCTACGATGAATAGAGTATTAATTATGATGATGGTGATAAAATGCTAATGTTCTTTTGAGCATTGAGACAACTGCTACCATATGCAACCATTTACATACCACGTGTAAGCAAAGAAACAATCTTTAGATTCATGTACAGATTGATTCAAGATTCATTAAGACGAGCTGAGTATCAAAGCTCAAAGTTGGCAGGAAGATCCCTTCTCCTCCACTTACCCCTCTTCCACCACTTACTCCTCCTCCTCTTCCTCTTACTTATCCTCCGCCGCCTGCTTCTCCCCTTGCTACTACTACTAATACAATTATTATTAATAATAATGATGATGATAATACAAATACAGTAGTAATGTACCTTTGTAAATTGCGAAACGAACTGCATCCAGCTACCGTATGCAGCCATTTTGATACCAAGTCTTGGTTACGCTACCCTGCCAGTTAGCAACGACATTTTCATTCTCACTCCTTAGAGTTTTTTCTTTTCTATCTATCGATAACTTTAACACCTTACGAGCGGCCTATGCGGTTTATTTATGTGTACCGCCCAGCGGGGTGTTTTTAGCCAAAATAGGGCTGTTTACGTGATCATTTTCATGCCTAAATAAGACCCAGAACGTAAAACAAGTACCTATCCCTGAAAGGGCATAAACAGAGCTTTCGAATGACACCATAACGATCCTTGTATGATGGATAGTTTTCTTGCAATAACCGTGCAACGCGAGTGCGAGTGCAAAAGCAGGTAATTCGGTACTTTCGGTACATAATTGAGTATGTAGCGAGTGAGAGAGGGAGGAGGGAGCTGAGATTTGTGTCAGTAGGTTCGCCGCGGTGGTCTGGAGCAGTCATACGCTCGCTAGTCTCCTGCCACCACTTGTCTCTCTCTCTCAGCCACATTACGTGCTGAAATTGCCACTCGAGTTATGTCGAGCGCCGCCACATAGTCCAGCTTTATTTAACTCGACTTAAGTGGTGGGCCGCTTTTTAAGGGTTAAAGGTGTAATATATCCATCATATCAAAGACTCACCCTAAGGGTCATAGAGTAAATTAGTCTTATTTTTGTCTCCCGAATTTGCCATTAAATTTATGAAAAGGGTTACTGAATCACCCTGTATATATATATATATCTAGCTTGTTACAGATATATCTAGTATATACTGTCTATATATTATACAGTATATATATATATATATATATATATATTAATTAATGATGATATCAGTGAGTTGTCCTCCAGGATAACGTATTTTCAAATTTCTATTTACGAAATTTTATGTATGGTAATTTCATTTTATAGGATCGTGTACTGACCTGATGATGGACGCAGAGTCCGAAATATTGCAATAAATATGAAGATGGGGATCTTCCTTGTTTTGGCTACCCTTTTCCTTTTGAAAATATATATATATATATATATATATATATATACCGGTATATATATATATATATATATATAGGTATATATATATATAAATCCAGAGTTGAAAGAGTGACAGGGCTCAAAATCAAGGGCGTTCGAGCCAAAATGTCTGGACTCATGGAGTTTGAAGCAATTTAAGTCATAGGAAGAGGGAAAGCCTGATTCTGGGAGAGAGCTTCAGAGCTCAGCAGTTGAATAGATGAAAGACTGAGAATAGCCTTTCAGTCTTGGGTTGTAGAGTTGCACAGAGTAGGGATGGGATTGTGTTGCAAGATGGGTACTATGTCCCTCCGTATAGGAGGTGGTATACACTGGGAAAGCTCTGAGGAACACTGATTATTGTAGTATCCATAGAAAAGCGATAGAGATGCAACATTGTGGCGGAGAGAGAGAGATTGCAGAGAGTTGGCGAGAGGACGGGAGTTAATGATATGAAAGGCTTTCCTTTCTACTTTGTCTAGGAGTGCGGTGTGAGAGGATCTTCCCTACACATGTGAACAATACTCAATACAAGGACGCACTTTGCCCCTGTACAGAGCCAGAAGCTGCACATGGGTAAAGAACCCCTTTAGGCGGTTGAGCACACCCAGCTTCTGGGAGGCTGCCTTAGCAAGATTGGTAATATGGTCCTTCCATGAGAGAGCAGAAGAAAAGGAAACACAGAATATTGAGAGAAGATGAAGGATTGATGTTTGTATTGTTGAAGTGTAATGGAAGTTCCGAACGGGTGGTAAGATGAAGAAATTGGGTTTTGGAAGCATTAACACCCAGGCCGCGGGACTCGACATATGTCGAGTGAGAGAAAAGTGGCCTATCCCTCGGGGCCCGACAATAGTCGAAAGGGATTTTGAGCACATTATCGGCTCTGAGAGAGAGTTCACGCGTTGGGAGGACAACATATGGGCTCTGACCGCTCGGCATGGACCGAGCAAGGTAACTGAGCTCCCCAACACAACCCTCCAACCAGGGCGGGTGCCCAACCCCGAAAGGGGTTGAAATAGGGGAGCTATCCCCTCGCCAAAGGCGGCTTTCTAGGGCCTTTCCTAGCTGATGCTGAGAGGATTGGGGTCTAGTCATGTGGTGATGGGCTGGTCTATCAGAGTGAGAACTGAGCGATCTCTGCCATACCCATAGCTTACTCTGACTGTTCCTTTTACTTATATGTTTTCTAGATCTCAAGTGACAGCGTCTTTTCCGTGGATTGACCTCCCAATCTACCAAGATTGGAAGCCAAAGCGTCACATTTTTCCTTTGCCCCTCAACTTTCTCTTCATAATTGCTGAGGGGCACAGGGTCCTGGATGGGGCTTTGGTTTCCCGGGCGTTTCCGCACCCTCCTCAGCTCCCCGCCATGGAGTGGCTTCGGTCACCCAGGCTTTATTGTGGTCGGCAGGGAGGGTTCTGTGGGGGCACTCGGTTGTGGCCTTGGCCTTGCTCGGGGCCTTGGGGCTGTTCGGCCAGGCAGCTTGGGGAACAACAACAACAACAACAACCCTCCACACCCCTGGTCTCGCGTGAACAAGGATTAACTGAGGAAATTACCGTATTTTAGGGTTTTCGCACTCGTGTTGCAAGAAAGTTGCAAGAGAACCCGTGGTCGTGCAAGGATGATTCAGGTGTTATTTGAAAGCTCTAGTATCGCCCTTTCACGGATACATAATTGTAATACGCTCTGGCTCTTGTTTATGCATGAAAAAGAGCATGGAATGAAGCTCGTTTAGGGTAAATATGCCCGCCACACAGGTAGTAGAAATTACAAACATCCCCGTCCGTAAGGGGTTAATGACAACAAGGTTTTCTATGCCCCAATTGGAAATAGTAGTTAGATGAGAAGATAAGTGTTGTGGTGGCTTCATTACGTTTGTCTTTGAGGGATTGCTGGCTGCGGCGTTCAGGAAAACTAATTGAGTAGTGTAAGGTAGAGTCGTCTGCGTATGAATGGATGGGACTGGAGGTACAGTTGAGAAGATCATTTATGAAAATTAGAAAGATAATGGGAGATCTGACAGAGCCCTGAGGAACACCGGAGTTGATAGGTTGAGGAAGTGAGCGATGACTGTCCACAACCGCAGCTATGGAACGGCCGGAAAGGAAATTAGAGACAAAGGCACAGATAGAAATCGAAGGAGGGTAGTTTAGAAATTAAAGATTTGTGCCAGACTCTATCGAAGGACTTCGATATGTCTAGTGCAATAGAAAAAGTCTCACCGAAGTCCCGAAAGGAGGGTGACCAAGCATTAGTAAGATAAGAAAGAAGATCACCAGTAGAGCGACCCTTAAGGAAGCCATACAGGCGATCTGAGAGTAGATTATGAGAAGAGAAGAGAAATGCTTAAGAAATTTGGATGTAATAATAGTTTCAAAAACTTTAGAGATACAAGCGATAAGAGCAATTGGACGATAGTTGGAGTGTTGAGAGCGGTCACCTTTATTTGGGACAGGTATATATATATATATATATATATATATATATATATATATATATATATATATATATATATATATATATATATATATATATATATATATATATATATATATATATATCCATCCTATATATTGTCACATTCCCCTGAACTTATAAAACCTCAGTTCAGTTGTATGTGTGTTATATTGGGAGAGAGCCATGTTTTCTCTCTCTCGCTCCCTGTATCCCTCTTGTCCAGCAGTAACGTCATGGTTACCATGTGGGGGACCTGGTAGGGAGGCTAGCGATCTCTTTTAGCTGCCACGAGTATAATTACTTCTTTTGTTCAGCCCTTGGGGGATTATTTCGTTTATCATACGTTTACACAATGATGCCTTATATTTACTTGATTACTTTTGTATATTTAATGAGAGGCTAGGAGCTTATAATAATTGTTGAGTTTAGCGATTTTTGGAGCTCCGTTCCTCCTTCTCGAGGCTTGCCCAGTGTTGCTGCCTCACTCGTGAGACAGATACCATACTGAGCACATGTGCTGTGTGGGCTGTCACAGGCTTGCCATATAGTTCCCTTGTTAACCGCATTTACGATCTTGTTTCTTATTGAATAGTAGCATGGCAAGTCTGGGAGTCATTTAACATAACTTTATTATTTGGCATACAGGAGTTTTCTGCATTTGTTAAGAGGTACTGGATTTCTATTCCTTGGCAATCTAGAATATAAGCTTCTCCTTTTATTCTTCCATGTTCTTTACCATTATTCTGCAGCATTGTTTCACCATTATTATATGTGCATATTATTCATGGTTGATATCACTGGGGGGATTGGGTGGCTGGACTGTTTATCTCTGTTTTTGTCGGGCCTTTGAGTACTGAGGTTGCTGGGTGTGTGATATGATAGGCTAAGCTTTTTTCCACCACACAGCATCCTTTGACTCAGGTCTTATCCAACCCTTTATTGGGTGGCAGCCAGCTTCCAGCTTCCCAAGGATATCAACCCTTGGGCCTTGTTTTGTTTTTAGCAGCAATACATTCCGTGCAGTCAGGGACTAGGGGTGGAGCCTGTTACTAGGTGAGGTTGTCCCCATTGTACTTGGTTGTATTGGCTAATCCCAGGTGATGTTGTAAGGGTTAAGTCATTAAAGTTGTTTACCCCTTACAACACCACCGCCGAGCTGTGCTGAAGAGAGCCACTCGGTGTATTATTAGGACATAGGCTAGGGATAATAGGCTTGGCACAGAGGTTTATTGCACTGGACTTTTTCATGGGGTTTTGCTCTGTATTGTTCTCAATTCCTAAGCGATTGGGCATGATATAGAGTGTTCTGGGAGTCTAGTAGTGGTATGGTTAGGTAATATTTGGGCAGTTTAGAATAACCTTAGAAGTTCTCTTGCATACTACACACACTATGGACTAGACTCAGGGACAATAGATATTCTTGTGTCTCCTTGTTACTGCTTTAATAGAGCAAAGAGGAAGATAGCCATTTTTCCTAGAGGACCTGCGTGTCTTAGTGTTTGAGTCAGATATTAAGAGCGTGTCTCTTGCAGGGTAGTACAGTGCTGTGGGCTAGGCTATTAGAGCGTCTGGTTGCCCCGGCTACCCTCGTAACAGTGGCGACCTCAGGCCAGCATAGTGTGATAGTATAGAGTTCTTGTGGTGTGAAGCATTATATTTGGATGGTCAGTAATTTGTCTTGCAGTTGAAAGTCTACGGACATAGTACTCTTTATTTCATTAACCCGTGTCTACAACTATTGCTAAGATGTCGCATGTTGATTACATTCCTGTTCATATTGTGGGGAAGGAGGACGTTTGGCAGTTTCTTAGAACCCATCCTAGTCAAGAAGAGGTTGCTAGCAGGAGTAATGATAAATTAAGACGTGTGTTGGAGGGGTATGGGTGGAGGTGCAGTGGTATGTCTAGGGCAGAGTTAGTTCAAGAGGTGTGCAAGTTGGCTGCGCCGCCTAGTGGTCCTTATTTTGAAGCTAGTACTTGTGTTGTGGATGATGGCACCATCCTGTATGTGCGGCACGTCCTAGCGGTCAGGCTAGCTATTATTCTACTGGGGCCCGGAGTGGAGTAACAACTCCAGAAGTGCTAGGTGAGACTGCATTTAGGCAGTCTCCCCCTATTACCACAATACCTGCCACCATGCCTCCACAGTCAGTTTTTACAACTATTCATATGGCCCCTTCATTTGCACAGTGCTATGGTTATGCCCGTATCGCCAGTACCTTTGTTTCGAGTTATGCTAGCAATCCCCAGTATCCTCCTTCTTCCTCCCATGTGTCGGGGGCCACACCCCAGCAGTTTACAAGCATAGTTGAAGGGGACATTGGGGCAAAATTAAAAGAAACGCGGTTTAAATCAGTAAGGGAAGCAGCAGTTTGGGCTGATGACTTTGCACTAGCCCAGCGTGTTATCTGCTCATCCCTCATCACCCAAAGTTACCACAAATGAGACACAATCTTATAATGCGGTATACCAGCGACTTGCTATGAGCATGCGCATGTGTTATTTTTGCAAACAAGAGGGTCATATTAAACCTCAGTGTGCTAAGTGGAGGGCTACCCAGGGACCTAAGGCTGTCCAGTTGGTGGCGACATTAGGGGAGGTGCCTGTGAAAGGCAAGCCAGGTACTGGTGAGTTTGGGGGGCAGTGTTGGCCAGCGCGAAGCAGGGTAGTAAGCACTTTGCCGCCCCAGATGGTATCACCACCTGAGCATAACCAGACTTCCCCTGATTTGTGTCGGCCATTCATACATGACGGATTAGTACGGGTTGGGGAGCAGACTTACCCTGTCAAGGTGTTTAGGGATACTGGTGCGCAACAATCCATGTGTCGCAACCTGACAGAGGGACCTATTAGCACGGGAGACTTTGTGATGTGCAGGGGAATCAACAGTGAACAATTCTGTGATTTAGTCCCGGTGACCCTAGAGTGCCCACTTTTGACTGCCGAGTGTAAGGTGGCCATGGTGGACACTCTGCCAGTTGATGGGGTGGACTTTCTGCTCGGGACTGATTTGGCAGGGGATGTAGTTTTCCCGCCTCCTATAGTCGTCGCTGAGGCTGTTTTTGTGCCCCCTGGTGGTGGTTGTTTGCAAGAAGATAACATGGACTCTATCCACCCTGTTGGTGCAGTGACCCAATCAGTGGCACATTTGGCACAACAGGTGGATGATTTAGTGGATGCGGGGGCCAACAGCCATGAATGCGGGCCATCCCATGATGCACTACTAGATGACACTGGTCCGGAGGCAACTGTGGGCTTGGCTGACCCCAGTGAGGCTACCGAGATTAGTAGAGGTTACCTAGTGCCGGACAAGGAGTCTGACATAGTGAAACCGACTCAACCTTCTGATATTTTTGAGAGGTCAGAGGTAACTGCCTTGATGGAGTTACCTAGAAACAAACTGAGCAAGTTGCAGCAAGAGGACTCCAGTCTGGGCATCCTGTTTAAGAAGGTTGGTACGACTGGTGGGAAGAACGGTCAAGCAGAGAAATTTGTTGAAAAAGGGGCATTGTTGTATCGGCAGTGGAAGCCGGATACAAACTCAGGTTTGGGGGAGGAGCAGTTAGTGGTGCCTGCCCAGTTCAAGGAGGAGATGGTTAGGCTAATGCAGGTGGCACCACTGGCGGGTCATTTAGGGGTATGTGAGACTACTGATAGGCTACATTCTCATTTTTGGTGGCCTAATATGCATGCATCGGTGGCTTCTTTTTTGATGCGTCATATTGGTAAGGTAGTTGGAGAACCCCACCCAGGAATACCCGTGGCACCTTTGATCCCCAAACCTGCAGTTGAACCGCCCTTGACTTGTGTCATAGTTGACATGGTTGGTCCCTTATTACCCACCAGTTCGGGAGATAAATACTTGCACACTTTAATTGATACTACCACTAGATACCCGGAGGCTATCCCAGTTAGCAGCATGAACACGAAGATGAGAGACCCTTGTAACAAACAGGCTAAATCTAGGGTGTTCAAGGTGGGCAACGTGGCTTTGGCACGGTTGTCAGTTCAGGGTCGACCCATGGCTGCTAAGTTTTGTGGTCAGTATCAGGACATTAAGCAGATTGGTGAGGTTGACTATGTAATAGATACGCCCGACTGTCGCATAGTCTCGCAATGCTGCCGTAGTAAAATGCAACAGCCGTATGACCGACTACATCTGGCCGTGGCGCTGAAGGCGGTGATGCTGCGCAGGCAGGTGTAGCTTCAAGGAATGCGGGGGTGAGCATGTATGGTATCGGCAGGGAAGCCTTGGCACTTATGAACTGTGGGAGTGACTGCACAAGTGGTACAGATTGTCTCTCTCATGACCTGGCTGTATTAGGGACGGAGGTGGAGAAGGAGGGAGACTATAGTTTAGAGGCTGCAGTCCTGGCTGGGTTGTGGGAGGGCAATGAAAATGTTGTTCTTCGAGATAAGTTGCAACCTCTTGTTCCTAAGCGCCAAGAGGAGTTGTTTACTAGGCTGTGGCAGTACTTCCGCATGTTTGTTGATTCTCCTGGCCTGATGTCCGGGGTGGCACCCGACATATAGAGGCTGGAGACAGTGAAAAGCTCAAGTTGGCTCCTTACCGTATAAATCGTGCTCGACAGCCTGTCTTAAAAGCAGAAGTGGACTACATGTTGGAGAAGGGTCTGAGGGATAAGGGATATCAGGAGTGGTCTTTGCCAGTGACTTTGCAACCTGAGCAGTGTGGCAAGATCTGTTTGTGTGTTGATTGCAGTAGTGTTAGTGCATTATCCCAGACAGACACCTATCCTTTACCCAGAGTTGGCGGCCCCATAGACCGCATCGGGGCTGCCCTGTTTATCACTAAGGTGAAATTAGTGACAGATTATTGGCAGGTCCCGTTGCCGGAGAGAGCGAAGAGAAGTGCCAGTCTTGTGATGGACTGGACAGTTTATCAGTGTCAGGTGATGTTCTGCGGCTGGAACACAGTTTGGATGTGTGGCATGTTGAAGGCACTGATAATGTTTTGGCTGATTGTTTGTCACGGGAGGGTATGTTTTAAGGAGAACCCTCGCCGTCCAGTCAGTGTTGGTGTAGCCTCCTACATTGGTTTGATTAGCATGTTTACGTCTGGTGCTTGTTGGTTGCCGTATGTAGCCCAGCATAGGGTCGTAAAGTAGGAGTTGCTGTGTTTCTGTATAGAAGAAAATATTTAAATACAAAAATATAAAAACAATAAAAATACTAAAAAGACTGTAGTTGTGTATGTCTTGTAGTGTTATTGAAGTATGAGCAGTCTTTTGTTTCAAGATGCACCAACAGACTCCCCCTGGGTATGAGTGTATCGCATTCCACTGAACTTATAAAACCTCAGTTCAGTTGTATGTGTGTTATATTGGGAGAGAGCCATGTTTTCTCTCTCTCGCTCCCTGTATCCCTTGTGTTCAGCAGTGACGTCATGGTTACCATGTGGGGGGCCTGGTAGGGAGGCTAGCGATCTCTTTAGCTACCACAAGTATAATTACTTCTTTTGTTCAGCCCTTGGGGGATTATTTCGTTTATCATACGTTTACACAATGATGCCTTATATTTACTTGATTACTTTTGTATAGTTAATGAGAGCCTAGGAGCTTATAATAATTGTTGAGTCTAGCGATTTTTGGAGCTCCCTTCCTCCTTCTCGAGGCTTGCCCAGTGTTGCTGCCTCACTCGTGAGACAGATACCATACTGAGCACATGTGCAGTGTGGGCTGTCACAGGCTTGCCATATAGTTCCCTTGTTAACCGCATTTACGATCTTGTTTCTTATTGAATAGTAGCATGGCAAGTCTGGGAGTCATTTAACATAACTTTATTATTTGGCATACAGGAGTTTTCTGCATTTGTTAAGAGGTACTGCATGTCTTTTCCTTGGCAATCTAGAATATAAGCTTCTCCTTTTATTCTTCCATGTTCTTTACCATTATTCTGCAGCATTGTTTCACCATTATTATATGTGCATATTATTCATGGTTGATATCACTGGGGGGATTGGGTGGCTGGACTGTTTATCTCTGTTTTTGTCGGGCCTTTGAGTACTGAGGTTGCTGGGTGTGTGATATGGTAGGCTAAGCTTTTTTCCACCACACAGCATCCTTTGACTCGGGTCTTATCCAACCCTTTATTGGGTGGCAGCCAGCTTCCAGCTTCCCCAGGATATCAACCCTTGGGCCTTGTTATGTTTTTAGCAGCAATACATTCGGTGCAGTCAGGGACTAGGGGTGGAGCCTGTTACTAGGTGAGGTTGTCCCCATTGTACTTGGTTGTATTGGCTAATCCCAGGTGATGTTGTAAGGGTTAAGTCATTAAAGTTGTTTACCCCTTACAACACCACCGCCGAGCTGTGCTGAAGAGAGCCACTCGGTGTATTATTAGGACATAGGTTAGGGATAATAGGCTTGGCACAGAGGTTTATTGCACTGGACTTTCCATGGGGTTTTGCTCTGTATTGTTCTCAATTCCTAAGCGATTGGGCATGATATAGATTGTTCTGGGAGTCTAGTAGTGGTATGGTTAGGTAATATTTGGGCAGTTTAGAATAACCTTAGAAGTTCTCTGGCATACTACACACACTATGGACTAGATTCAGGGACAATAGATATTCTTGTGTCTCCTTGTTACTGCTTTAATAGAGCAAAGAGGAAGATAGCCATTTTTCCTAGAGGACCTGCGTGTCTTGGTGTTTGAGTCGGATATTATGAGCGTGTCTGTTGCAGGATAGTACGGTGCTGTGGGCTAGGCTATTAAAGCATCTGGTTGCCCCGGCTCCCCTCGTAACAATATAATTATATAATCAACATAATCACAGGATACACACTAAGGTATTTTCAAGAAATTCCAAAATTAATTCCTGTTGTTCAGATTTTCAGGGACAAAATTATCAACTATTCTGTATTCATGATTTACTGTTTATGTAATTTTATGACTACAGCTCGTAGACCTTCAAGTTGATTTTTCTTACAGTCACTATCGCCATTTTCTCCTCCACCCTTATTAAGATGCCAACTTCTATTAGAGATGGTTGTATTCTCTAGGCCTATACTGTCTGTCACTGGTCCTGCTGTGCTGCCGAGGGGGAGCTGTTGAGAGAATACAAGATATACTGTAGGTGTACTAGTTTATTATGGATAGTTAGGTTGGTTGATATGCATATTTACTGTATATATTGATAGGTACAAGTACAATGCATTGATAAATATCAACATAGTATTAAGGTAAGAATGTAAGTAACAAGTATCAATAGGATAAACAAGGATATATATATACTGAGAGACGTAATACATTAATAATGAAATCCTAGATAGACTTGAATATGTGGGGGAATAACAAGCTGGAGTTTAGTATAAAGTATGTGTGTGGAAGAGCTTTTCACCTGTAGGTATGAAGCAGTTTGGTAACTTAGAGGTTAGTCAAACATATAACAATATACCTATAGATGAATATTTACGTTATGGATAGCGTTTGAGGGTTAAATTAGAAACTGATATTAAATAATGAATTACGGAAAGGGGGACCTGAAAACGAGGTCTCAACTATTGCAAAGCGTCTTTGATTTTTGCATTAATTGATTATTGCAAGCTACCAAGAGGCCGGAGAGCATTCAGGTTCGTCCTGAACAGAATAACTGCAAGATAATCTAGAGCCAGGAAGCGCCTAGATCCTTACTTGGCCGGGTTTGCCATGCAAGTAAGGGCAGGTCGGGTAACACTGCAAGAATAGCTTACACTAAGTCGGGCCGTGGAGCACCTTTGGATCCGGGAATAATCCAGATCTCAGGAGAGGAGGTTGAGATAGCTTCCCCTATCTGGCCTGGATACATATCCACTTTCTAGGTGTTTCTTGTCCTAGAGGAGGCACAGGGAAAAAGGACACATCAATGTAGGGGTTCTAGGGGGTTGTTGTGTCGTTTTGATCTCGGCGATGGGGGTATGGGCGGCTGGTACAAAGGAGTACAAAGGAAATCAAGCAACAACAGGTCTGGTGACCCTTCTAGGCTGCTTGTCCTCCAAAACACTGAGGGTCAAGTCTCCAAACAGTGGTTTAGAGTGGGTAAGGGAACATTGGAAAGGGTACTACTGCCCTGGAACTAATGTCCGTGGCAGGATTAGGAAGTTAGTAGGGGACAGATGGCTTAGTAACTGAGGAGGGGATAAAATTAAGTTATTCATTTACAAACGCTGTCAGTCGCGGGTTTGATGCAAGATATTTGTCTAGGCGAAGTTTAAATGAATCAACGGTGCTGCAGTCTATAACGTCTCAGGGAAGCCCATTCCAGAAGTTGACAACTCGATTGAAGAAGAAATTCTTAAATTCGTGCGAGTTAAAAGATTTACCGATAATTTTGCAACCGTTTCCCCGCGTGTAATTAGATTGGTCGATAGTGAAGTACTTACTACAGTTCATATTGTTGATGCCTTTGATGATTTTGAACACTTGAATTAAGTTGCCTCTTAATCTGCGCTGGGTTAAAGGAAATAAATTTAATTCTCTAAGACGCTGCTCGTATGGTTTGTTCTTTAGGCTAGGTATCATTTTGGTAACTCTACGTTGAACTCGTTCTAGCTTGTCTATATCTTTTTGGTAATAAGGGCACCAGGATTGAACGCAGTATTCCAGAAGAGGGCGGACTAAGGAATTGTAAAGGGTTAGGATAACTTCTTTGGATTTATGCTCAAATGACCTGCCTATAAAGCCAATTATTTTGTTTGCTTTCTTAACAACTTCTGAACATTGTTGACTCGGTTAAGGTTACTCGATATTGTTACTCCCAGATCGGTTACTCTGTTTACATTCTTAAGCTGAGTGCCATTCATCGAATAGTTTGCTTTCTCATTTTGGTATCCGATATGTAGTACTTTACATTTATCCGCATTGAAACTCATTTGCCAAATTTGGGCCCAATGTGACAACTTATCTAGATTGTGTTGCATATCGTCAATTTGTTCTTTTGAGAGTACGCTATTTGCAATTTTTGTATCGTCAGCAAATTTTGAGATTGTACAGGTGAGACCCTCATCTATGTTGTTGATGTAAATTAGAAAGAGAATTGGTCCTAGTACCGATCCCTGGGGTATCCCGCTACTTACATTGGTCCATTTAGATGCCTTTCCGTTTATGACTACTCTTTGCTTTCTGTCGCGGAGCCAATTTTCTATCCATTTCAACACACCATCTTGTATTCCATTCGCTTTTAGTTTTAGCAGTAAACGTTTGTGGGAACTTTGTCAAAGGCCTTTTGAAAATCAAGGTATATAATATCTACAGCTTTACTCTCATCATAGAGGTTGAGGATATGGTGGAAGAAGTCTAAGAGGTTTGTTAAACAGAAACATTTGCTACGAAAGCCGCGTTGAGTATCTTTAAGTATGTTATTTTCCTCTAAGTGATTTACGAGTCTGTCTCTTATGAGCGTTTCTAGCATTTTACATACAACTGAGGTTAAGCTAATTGGACGATAGTTACTTGGTAGGGATTTGCTGCCTTTTTTTTAAATCGGTGTTACGTTAGCTAGCTTCCACTGATCAGGCATAGTTCCAGACTGCAAAGATTTATTGAATAGCAATGTCAGTGGTTTGGAGAGCTCATCCTTAGCTTCCTTTAGAACTCTAGTTGAGATTGTATCAGGTCCGGGCGTTTTATTTACCTTGAGTTTATCTAAACATTTCAATACTTCTCTCTCTGTTGTTGTTGTTGTTGTTGTTTTTCCCCAAGCTGCCTGGCCGAACAGCCCCAAGGCCCCGAGCAAGGCCAAGGCCATAACCGAGCGCCCCCACAGAACCCTCCCTGCCGACCACAATAAAGCCTGGGTGACCGAAGCCACTCCATGGCGGGGAGCTGAGGAGGGTGCGGAAACGCCCGGGAAACCAAAGCCCCACCCAGGGCCCTGTGCCCCTCAGCAATTATGAAGAGAAAGTTGCTTAGAACATCAGAATTATCTATCTGAATCAGCGATGCTGTAGGGATATCAATAAGGTGTTATGTTGTAAAAACTGATGCAAAGAAGGTATTGAGGGCATTACTCATTTGTACTTCGTCTTTGGTATATTCTCCATTTTCATCGACTAATGGTCCTACAGTTGAAGTTACTACTCTCTTCTTTCTGATATAACTATAGAATTCTTTTGGGTTTGTTTTACTTCGATTCGCAACATGGTGAGTGACGTCATTGCGTCCTGATTGGTGGAGGAATCGACCTGGCTGGCCAATCCTGGGCCAGGCTGCGCGGGTGACGTCACATCTGGTCCTTCACCTAGACTCCGCCTCTCCGGGGTTGGGTGGGGGGGGGGGGGGGGGTTGAGAGGGTTTGTTTTGTTTATGGATGGAGCTTTTCTCCTTAACATGGAAACTAGTATTTTAGGGCCGTGTTCTCTGGTGGTTTCTCTTGTTATTTTGGAGGGGAGTAACTGGGCCATTTGGTGGGGTTCTGGTTTTCTGTTGTGATATATCACTTATGTTATATATTTTTGTTTTCTTATAACACATGGCTAACATTGAAGTGTAGCCATATCATTATTGTGTTTTGACATTTACTACCTATTTTCTAACATGTGTAATGTACAATCGCAAAAGTTGCAATATGGGAAACATTGTTCGTATAATAGGTTCACCCATGTTTAAATATATATGTGTGTGTGTGTGTGTGTATTATAACCCTATCTTCAGATCATGAATATGCATATTGCTTCAAGTCCTCACTCTCACTCTCATTATCTCTCTCTCTCTCTCTCTCTGTAGTTATATACATGATGTATGATGTGTATGCACTTTCATACATTCTGTAACTACATACACTAAAACTAAATGTGTTCATATACATGCAAAATCCTATTTATTACACACATAGTCGCTCTCACATACCAACATAATTTCATACTTACATATAAATACACATCTATTGTAATACGAGGAAGCAAAGTAATGAGGGTGAAATATTGATCTGATTGCATACAATATATCAAAGGTGTTTATACAGCTGCGGTATTGATAATGGTAACAGTATTAATGTATCTAGTGGTGATCCTGCTGGTGATGATTATAATTATTATCATCACCTCTTACTGTGTGTGTGTATGTATGTGTGGGTGTGGGTGTGTGTGTGTGTGTGTGTGTGGATGTGGTGTTTGTGTGATTGCAAACATTGTACATGGTGGTGCAAAATATCAAGTGATAGAGATTTTAATGAATCATCCTTTTTACTCCGTTCTTCAGTTACACATTTAAAGAATAGATTGGATAATATAGTACGACAATTTGTTTCCACTACCTCATAAAATGTTTACCACAGTAATATTTACTCCTATTATAATATCAGCTGTGAAATTAAGTACACACACACACACACACATACCCATACACCCACCCACACACACACACACACACACATACATACCCATACACCCACCCACACACTTTATCTACCCTTCTGCACCAAAACACTCTTTAATCTTCTACTCTCATTTATCAACATCTCTCTCTGTTTCTTACAGACAGCCAGTCTCTCTCATTGTCATACACACTCGCACCCTCCCTTTCACTGTCACACACTATCTTTCTCTCTCCAAGCTCAATTGCAGCTTCTTAAACATGACAGGTTCCTTACCAAAAATATCATCTCCACCACAACCACAACAATCACCATCACCACCGTATCACCTGTCACTGCTAACACAGCATCGATATGGTTCACTATATACACTAAACACTTAACACCCCTTCCGCCGCCCTCCCTCCAGAACATGACCAGGTTAGGATAGGTTTGGCACTATTAGTTTGCTCCTAATTTAACAAACTTGATGTTTCACACTGTCACTGGTGATTTTATTGAGCTTCTCTGCTCCGCTTTGCGTCATCAAAACAACGATATATAATGGCAAAAATGTGAGAAATTTTGTTTGGGGAGAGAGCGTGACCCTTTCACCCAAGGTCACTGGGGTGGTTCTGACTGGCAGTCACTGTGTGTGGCTGATCAAGGTCCTATACAAGGGGTCCTGCGAGCTTAGTTAGATACTTCCAAAATTGAAAGATAAAGTTATAAGGTCTATAAGCATATTCTTAGAGCGATGGCACATTATAGGCGGCACTTTTGCGCTTTTCGTAATTTATAACCTCATTTACTTCAATCAGATAGGCATAAGGACAATAAATATGCAATGTATAATGAAGCATGATATAAATACTTCAAAATTACTACGAAAACTCCACTATATCGTTTTTTCCTATTCCCTGGGCGATGTGGTGAAGATATAAAAAACGCATAAAACTTCATAACTAACTCATCATCACAGGAAGAAGAATAGTGTATAGAAGGATTTGTTTGGTGTGTTTTTCAAGTATTGATACTATGTTTAATCATACACTACCTAGCGTTTACCTTATTCATAGTCTTGACATGAATAATTAGTTAAAACTGACGAAAGAGTTAAGTATTCACTCATCGCATGGAATTTTACATGTCTTTCTTGTTGTAACCCTTATTTTCCTTGATATGAAAGAAATGGGGATAATCTGAATGGTGTATGTATGGTACAAATATCCTAAATAGTCATGATAAACATCTCTGTAGATTTCATCATCTTTGCATGGCGATGCGTTGAATAAGCGGTGTTGTGCTATACTTGTAGTATTACGGGGGAGAGTCTTAGTTAGTTCCTTAGACTACTATTAAGCTTACGAAGACACCTTCAAACCCCCCCTTCAAGATAGATGTATACATTTTTTGGAAGATAAAAGTCCCGGCCGAACACCTGTTCCTCTTTAATTAAAGGCCTACTATCGTTCGCCTGGAAAATATCAAACCCAAATGACACAAAAGGTATTAAATTTGGCCAAACAATGGGGCAAAATGATATAAAATCGCTAAAATAATTGTGTGAATGCCTTAAAATCTCAAAACTAATTGGGCTAAACATAAGGGAGATGGGGGCCCAGAAAACAAATCTCCCCTTAAGCTCATCGTCGCAGGAAACTGAAAAGAGAGCAACATATAATTTAAGGTTGTCTATATGAAGAGTTAATGACTGTGATACTTCATCATGCACTACTTATTACCTTATATATGCCTTACTTGTAAAGGGAAAACTGGGTTAAGAAATACAAAAACAGTGAAAATTACTACTTTAATGAGCCACAGCGGCTAAAATATGTCTCAAAAAGCCTATATATACAGAAAACTAATTTTTACTCAGAATGACGGGACGCAATCACTCCGGTTTTCTTATAAATGCCTTTATGGCTCAGGCGGATTCTTTCCTGATATGTTTGCTCAGGAGACGTCATCCCAGCAGCATATCCGTAGCCCTGACCAAATTCAAATAAGTTCCAATGGAAAGATCAGATTGAATTATCTCTATAAAAGTCTATTTCATTGATTCACACCCTTCGTGGCCGGAAATATTGAGTGGGACTTTCCCTTTTACAGCAAGCTGCATTGCCTCCCTCTGTCTCCCTCTTTCATCAGATAATACTTACGATAACTCGATGAAATATACTGTTACGTTAGAAAGTTTTGTGATTAGTTTACAATGAAAGCTGTAACATGAAATGAACCTCGCATTTGTACCTAGTATATTGCACAACTACATGTAGAAGGGGACCTGTTTTCCTTGAACTTTAGCTTCTAAAACACCTCTTGCTTGGACACTGATGCTTAGTACTGATACTAGTATGGGAGGGGAGCTTAAAGGCTTAGGGAAGCATCTGGCAACAAGCGGAGTGGCTATGTGCTACCAACTCAGCTGGTAATACAAATTCAAATGGGTATGTTGGCTGCAGTATGGGTCTTGTTTACAAAGCATGCACCAGTACGTCACCCACAGTTAAAGGGTTAATCTTTTTATTTATTAAATATCTAACAAAACTCTTGGAACACCCTGTACAGTATAGTCAACCCTCTGAGATGCTCTTAGAGTCTACAATACTACAGGTGACATTGTATCTCCTTTTCTCTATAATTATCTGTATTGGTCTATCTTTATGTTTGCCTGCATCTAACTCGTTTTTGTCTATATATATCTACTTTTGTTTTATATGTATTTGTGCGTCCAACAACTCTCATCTTCACTACTTTTATTGAGTCGCTCTTCCACTTTCTCCAACATTAACTCTTTCTCTCTGTTTGTCTCTCTCTCTCTCTCTTTCTCATGCCTGGATATCTATATTAACTTAGTAAAGTTTCCATATCAATTGCAATCTCATTAAATATAGGAGAGTTACATAGATACACAGACTGCACAGACCTTGCGGTCCCTACTAGGCAGTCTGGATTTAATTTAAAACAAAATTGCTACCAAGTACAAGATAAAGATAGCAAAACAGGCGGCTCTCTTCCCACTCACTACTCCCTCCAACCTAGGGTCGGCATCAAATACAGCTGGGGAAAATTATCCCCAGTAGAATGAGAAAATTGCTTCCGGGAAATTTATAGTAAAGATTGAATTTGGAAAATAATAATTACTACTGTAGTACTTATTTTCTTATTTCGAATATACTACTAGAGTGGGGGATACATCGACAGTCATTTAGAAGTTCGTATACTTTATTTAACAAACTTACTACTACACTAATAACTGTTTCTCTGTTCGGGCCGAGATGAGTTCAAGACACTTATTGAATATTACGTCGACCCACCATAGGTTGTACTTTGGAACCCTAGAACTCCCGTTACTCCATATTTGGATTCCCGATATTCAGGTATTGACTCAAGTCGGCTTCGATCTAAAGGCACGTTACTAGTTTCTACAATAATATGTTTTTTACCGAGCCCTGCTGTGTCTACTCCAGAGACCAGGGCATCAATGAATCAGACCTTTATTCACTTATCTAAAACAAGATTTATATTCCTAAACTAAGCTTCGGAATGATATACTTTTACCGGGCCTACTATGTCTACTCCAGAGACCAAGGCATTACTACATATGACCTTTTAATTAATATTTCCTCTTAACCATATTCAATACATTTACTCATATGACAAGGGCGTTGTTTCAATTTTACCTCAATTGCCTTATCTAAATACTCTTTGATTATATAATATTCTCGTCACTTCGTACAATACATTTTACTCAAATGACCAGGGCGTTGTTACAAGTTACCTCGATTGCCCTATCGAGAACACTCTCAGATTATATATTCGCTTAATTCTATTACAAACAATTTATATTTACATATACCACCTAGTCAATAATAATTCTTAACCTAATGTAAGCAGTACCTCAATAACTCTACATGGACAAGCTTCTCCGCTTTTATCCTTTTACATAGATTCTTATGATTACAATACTGTCCTGGACTAAACACCCGTAATGCTTAACACAGAACTGACCGAATATTCCTTTAACTATGATAATAGGTAATGTTTCCTTTATAACCAAAGATTTCGTTGATCATACGAGCTTGTGTCCTTCCTACCTATTTCTCAAACTAAAGCTAGTCTAATGGCAACTATTATTTATTCCCCTGAGCCTTATAGTTGCGTGTCTATCCTCAAGAATTATTCCCTTTTACTTTACCATTAATATCTATTTGCTGTCGTATCAGATCCTATAGTAGTTATAGCTAATCGGCATGGAGCCTTCTCTAACAAGAATAACTATTCCCCTCTTAACACATCATCATTTTAATTATAAACAAAAGTTTAGTATCGTTTCTCTTTAGTTTGTCCTATAAGGACACATCAATTATTATGGAACCACTGCGTTAGTCACGCATTTTCTCTCTTTCTTTAAGTCTGGTTCGGGCCCAATATGGGTCATTTAAAAATATATATATTGTATTCTGCTAGGTGTGTGCTGGAACAATTTCACCACCTCAGAGCAGGCCAAAAGCTCTTCTGGAAATTCTCGCTCCCGTCTACTATCTGTCGTCCCTCTTGAATCGCTTGGCTGTAGGTATGCAAGCCAGCGATGTGACGACAAGCGGCCGGATACTGAAGGTGTATCCGCCTAGTAGGAGAGAGCGATGCTAGACCTGAGGTCGTCTTTACTGGAACATTTGGCGAGGGCTGGGTGGCTGGAATAAGTGGTTCCGAGTTCCCTTTGGTGCCCAGGCGAGAGAGAGGAAGTGGGTTGCAAGAAGCGTGCCCAGTGGGTTCTGAGAGGTGAATGACCGCTGCAGCCTCCCCCACTCCCTTAATATAGTCACGCCTCCCGCTCTGCGGCGCTGTGATTGGCTGAGCCGGCCGCTCGGCCCCCCGTGCGTCTTGAATTCTCTCTCTCTTCGCCTCCAATTTTTTCTCTTCATAATATGTTCCTGGAAGCTGGTTGCAAATGTCTTTTAGTGGCTTATGTGAGTATAGGGCTGGCACTGATGTATTAGACTCAGCAACCAGAGGAAATGGCCAGTGAAGAGAGTGAGAGCAAGTTTAAAGGTGTGGCGGTACACGTAGCCGTCCGCTCCGAAAATGGAGGCTTCTGATTGGTCGGCCGGGAAGGCGTGGCATGTTTATGTTCTGAGCCCGAAGTGTCAAACTCAGCTGATTTAGAGGAAAGGTAAAAGGGGGCGTGTTGATTGGTGGATGGCCTTTTTACTTTAACTACTGATAATTAACCTTTTTTTCTAAACTTATATCACCCCAACCTCCTCAAAATACATGTATAGATTCCCTTAGAATGCGTCGATTGCTTTACATTGCACCACTTTCCCCGGCAGAGAGAGAGAGAGAGAGAGAGAGATTAATAAACAAAAATCGGCATTTCCCAATAGTGGAACCATAGTGGGAAACTCGGATGTGGCAACCCCACCGCCCGTCACTTTGTGGCGCAGATAGCCCCTGGAGATTGGGACTGGGAATCCCACCTCCAGAATTGTTAGGAGGAGGCTGTAACCACCAGCCGAACAAACCGGTACTCGCAGGGAGTGCTAGGTGGTTGATAAGGGCAGCTGGAACTCCTGTTTCACCATCTGGCCTCCCCAGCTGATCCCTTCTGTGCCTCATCACTATTGAGGACAACCTCATCCTGCCCTCCTAAACACCTTCTCCCCCTATCAATACATTATACTACAAACACCTTATATCCTACACTATCTTTTCAAAAAAATAATGGTTATGAATTCTCGACCCACCAGTTCCCAGGGGGGGGGGGGGGGGGGCAGGAACCAGAAATGCCCCCATATATCAGACCCCTGGAAACGACTCACCAAAATGCTCTGACCACTTCCTTCTACTCTCAATATTAACTTTGCCAACATTCGTGGCCTTTCCTCTAACTTTCACTCTGTGGAACACCACCTCTCCTCTGCCAACCCTGATCTTCTCTTTCTCACCTAATCGCAAGTGTCTGGGTCTACTGACAGCAAGCCCTTCTCTGTATCCTCCTACTATCTCTACCCTCAGTTTCAAGCCAAAGGTGGATGTTGCGTATATGTGCGCAACAATCTCGCTTACTCTCATGTTCCCAATTTAGACTCTTCTGAATCTCAACTCTCTGGCTAAAGTGATCTTGTCACTCTCAAACTAAATATTTTTGCACTGTTTATCTCTCCCCTAATTCGACTGACTATCCAAAATTCTTTGACTATCTAACTTCTACAGTGAAACACATGCTATCCATCTCTCTTTTTGCAGGAATCTCCATCCTATCTATCTATCTATCTATCTATCTATATGCTCAGGCCCAATCCCTACTTTTCCTATTTTTTTATTTCATTTTTTTATTTTTATTTTATTTTACTCTTTTTTTTTTTTTTTTTTCTTGGGGGTGGCTGACTCAAGACAGAGCAAGAACAGGGAAAACACAAAACACAACATAAAACAACGAACAAACACAGATAAACACAAACTCACACACATCTAGGTCACCCAGGAGAAGACCCAGAGACCAGGGTCACCAAGGTTGCTCCAGCACTCCCCCGGCCTCCGACCACCCGGAGAGGTTCCGATCTCGGCAGGCAGACTTGCAGCGGAGCCGAAGCCACAAGCCCGCCCACCACACTTCCAGGCGCACCCTTCATATTAATCGTCTCCCCGGGCCAGGCGCCTGATGGACCACTATCCAGTCCAACTTGCGCCCGACCCCTTTCCCCAAATGACCACGTGTTCACTCAACTATTCACAATCATTGTCCATTCATTCCTGTTTATTACCACTTCCTTTGCCTGATCTATAGTCATTCCTCTATCATCCAAAGCTTGTCTTACACAGTCTCTCCATCTCAATGGGGGTCTTCCTGCCCTTCTATCTCCCCTTGTATCTGACTCACATATTCTCTTTGTACGCCTTTCATCTCCCATTCATTCAACATGACCATACCAGCTCAGCACCCTTCTGTTCACTCTGGCTGACAAATGTTCCTGCTGTCCCACTCTCCTACGTATCTCTTCATTCCTCAATCCGTCTCTACGAGTAACTCCACACATACTCCTCAAGCAGCTCATCTCCATCACATCCAGCTTTCTTCTCTCCTTTTTCTTCAGAGCCCATGTCTCAGCCACATACATCACTGTTGGCACAACAATTCCTTGATACATTGCACTTTTTACTTTCATTCCGAGATTTCTCGTCTTCCACATACTTCCCATTGCTTCGAAAACCTTCCTTCCTTCACACACTCTCTGTTTTACCTCCATCCTAGAAGTTTTAAAAGTTCACCACCACTAATGTCTTTCCTTTGTTTCCATCAGTGTTCTTCAGAGCTCTCTCAGTGTATACCATCCCCTCTTCGTAGATCTCGTATCACCCGTCTTGCAACACAATCTTGCCTCTACTCTGTGCAACTCTTTAACCCAAGAGTGAAACGTTATTCTCAATCTTTCTTCTATTCAACAGCTGAGCTCTGGAACTCTCTCCCAGAATCTAGTCTTTCACTCTTACTATGACTTACATTGCTTCAAACTCTGTGTGTCCAGGCATTTTGGCTCGAACGTCCCATGATTTCGGCCCTGTCACTCTTTTAACTCTGGGGGAGGCACTCGCTACAGGCAGTTCTGCCTGTTGTCTCCCTCATTCACATAGAATAAAACATAAAGAAATCTAACTTTTAGGAAGCTGTTTTATCAATAATGGTAATATGATCTTTACAAAAAAGGTCGGATGAAAGAGATACACCTATAATATTGAGAGAAGATGAAGGGCTGATATGTGTATTGTTTTTGAGGAATTGATAGTCTTGCGGAAGATTGTGATGGAGAGATAGATGTAGGAATTGGGTCTTGGAGGCATTGAATGTAACAAGATTTTCTCTACCCCATTTAGAAATAATTGATAGATCGGAAGATAGGCGCTCTATGGCCCTTTTATGGGAGATTTGGAGTGATTGCATGCTGGGTTGATGTGAAAAAATAGTTGAATAGTGTAAGGTAGAATCATCAGCATATTATTGGATAGGACTAGAGGTACAGTTGAGGAGATCATTAATAAATATTAGAAAGCGAATTGTAGACAGGACAGAACCCTGAGGAACACCGGAGTTGATAGGTCGAGGAAGTGAGCGATGGCCATCCACAACTGCAGGTAGGGAGCGAACTGAAAGGAAATTAGAGACAAAGGCACAGATGGAGGGATAGAAACCATAGGAGGGTAGTTTGAAAATTAGTGATTTGTGTCAGACTCTATCAAAGGCTTTTGATATGTCTAACGCAATAGAACAAGTCTCACCGGAGTCTCGAAATGAGAATGACCAAGAGTTAGTAAGATAAGCAAGCAGATCAGCAGTCGCTGTCATATGACGAGTGCCATTTTGAGCCTATTATGTGGCCTGGGAGCAAGGCCAACTGTTCCAGGCAGCTCGCTCGGCCCCCAACTGCAGCCCGTGATGGTCCGGCACATACTGACAGGACTCATAGCCATGTCTGGTGTCACTGGAGCGTTACACATGGCAAAAACAACAAAACATTGCTAATTTTCGCGATTTTGGCCTATGTTTGCAATATCAATGCAAGATAACCAGACACCGTAGGGAGATGATTCATGTGTCATTGGAAAGCTTTACTATTGTTCTTTCGGCGATATATAATTGTATTACACTCTGGCTCTTGCTTATGCATGGAAATGAGCAGGGAATGAAGGTAATTTCGGGCAATTATGCCCGCTTGTAAGGGATTAAGGTAACCATACTGGCGATCTGAATGCAGCTTATGGGAAGATAAATGCTTAAGAAATCTAGAGATGCAAGAAATGAGAGCAATTGGACAATAGTTGGAGGGTTAAGAGGTGTTCCTCAGGGTTCTATCCTATCTCCTATTCTCATTCTAATTTTCATAAAAGATCTTCTCAACTGTACATCCAGTCCCATCCATTCATATGCAGACGACTCTACCTTACACCACTCGATTAGTTTTCCAGAACGCCCCAGCCAGCAGTCCCTCAAAAGTAAACGTACTGATGCCACAAAATACTTATCTTCTGATCTAGCTAGTATTTCCAATTGGGTTAGAGAAAACCTTGTTGCACTTAATGCTTCCAAAACTCAATTTATCCATCTTACTACCCGTCAGGAACCTCCAGAGGACTATCCCTTATTTTTCAACAATACAAAAATCAACCCTTCATCTTCTCTCAATGTTCTCGGTGTCTCTTTTTCTTCTGCTCTCACTTGGAAAGACCATATTACCAGTCTCACTAAGGCAGCCTCCCAGAAGCTGGGTGTGCTCAACCGCCTCAAGGGGTTCTTTACCCTTGCACAGATTCTTGCTCTGTACAGGGGCACAGTGCGTCCTTGTATCGAGTATTGTTCACATTTGTGGGGAGGGTCCTCTCACACCGCACTCCTAGATAAAGTATAAAGGACAGCCTTTCGTATCATTAACTCCCGTCCACCCACCAACTCTATGCAATCTCTCTCTCTTCGCCGCAATGTTACATCTCTCTCGCTATTCTATCGCTATTACAATAATCAGTGTTCCTCGGAGCTTTCCCAGTGTATACCACCTCCTCTACGTAGGGTACGTAGTACCTGCCTTGCAACACAATCCCACCCCTATGCTGTGCAACTCTCCAACCCAAGAGAGAAACGCTATTCTCAGACTTTCTTCTATTCAACTGCTGAGCTCTGGAACTCTCTCCCAGAATCAGTCTTTCCCTCTTCCTATGATTTACATTGCTTCAAACTCCGTGTGTCCAGGCATTTCAGCTCGAACGTCCCTTGATTTCGGCCCTGTCACTCTTTGAAATCTGGGTGAGGCACTTGCTGCAGGCAGGTATGCCTTTTGTCTCCCTCATTCACATAGAAAAAAACAAAAACAAAAGTAACCTTCTTTCGGATAGGTTTAATAATAGCAAACTTCCAGCCAGAAGGAAATACGTTAGAAGAAAGACAGAGATGAAAGAGCTTGCCTAGGCAGGGAGTCAACACGGAAGAACAGTTTTTGAGTAAAACAGGAGAAACACCATCCGGTATGTATGCCTTCTTAGTATTACGCCCAGAGAGGGCAGAAAATACATCTTTAGAAGAGATTATGATATTAGGCATAAGTAAGAAAGGGGGGTTGAATGGGAGGAATAGTACCGGAATCATCCAAGGTGGAGCTTCTATCAAATGTTTGAGCGAAGAGTTCTGCTTTGTCAGAGGAAGAAGTGACAGTAGTGCCGTCAGAGTGGAAAAGAGGAGGGAAAGATGGGGAAGTATAATTGTTGGAGAATTTCTTGGCTAGATACCAGAAAGCTTTGGAAGAGCTAAAGTTGGAAAGTTCAGAAAATGTATTATTGATGAAAGAGTTTATGGTTAGTCAAAGAACAGATTTGCCTGGATTCCGGGCAGACACATATTATAAAGCATGAGATTCTTGAGTTTGAAGGCGACGGTACCGTTTGAAGGCTTCCTACTTATTGTGAACAGCAGTAGAACAAGCGTGATTGAGTTAACCAAAATTTATTTACATTAGACTGAGAGAAAGATAATGGAATATATACCTCCATGCCCGAGAGGATTACCTTGGTTATGTGCTCGGCACACTCCGAGGAAGCAACAGTGGAAGATTGTTGCATACGTACACGCAACATCCACTTTTTATTCATTTAAAAAACAAAACTATTTTAGCACTGCAAATGAAGGATACGGTATTAAAGACTGATATTCCTCTCCATGGAGTCCAACGTTTAGGTGTGTAATGAACTAAACTGAAACGTTTATGATTGTGGTTCAGTATGGTCCACGTGTCCATTATAATGGTGAATGGTGGTTAATGGTCAGAGAGAGAGAGAGAGAGAGAGAGAGAGCGAGAGAGAGAGAGAGAGACAGTGAAATGGGAGGGGGGAGAGAAAGAGAGAAAACGAGGGTTACATAGAACTACATAGACACACAGACTGCACAAACCTTTTGGCCCCTACTAAGCAGTCCAGACTTATTTCTAACATAATATGCCCAATGTCTCTATTTACCCATCACAACCTTATATTACCCTTACTCATCACACATACACAAAACAACCCTTCATCTTCTCTCAGTATTCTTGGTGTTTTTTTTTCTTCTCCTGACCATTACTTGAAAGATCATATTACCATTCTTGTTTAAGGGGAGATGGGCCGTTTTTCTGGTCCCCTTTCTCCTTCGTGTTAAGCCCCATTTGTTTTGAGATTATAAGACGTTCGGTCCATTAGTTTGGCGAGTTTAACACCTTTCGCCCAATTTAGTTGTCAAGTTTAAGACCTTGCGTGCCATTTAGGTGTCGATTTTTGCTGGCGAGCGATAGCAAGCTTGTAATTTTAAGAGGAATCGGCCTTCGGCCGGGACATTTTGCTACCGAAATATGTACAAATTTATCTTGAAAGGAGGTCTAGGGGGTGTTTTTCTAAGCTTGGTAGAGGTGTAGCGAGGACACTAAGAAATAAATGAATACATGAATTAATATGCCAACAAAAAAGGCCCATGTCCCCTTAAAGAGCTTGCCAGAAGATAGGTGTGTTCAACCGTCTCCGCGGGTTCTTCACTCCCGCACAACTTCTTGGTCTGTACAGGGGCACAGTGGCCCCATGTGGGAATGTTCCATCCATACCACAATTCTTGAAAGGGTAGATACAAAAGAGTTTCGTCCCATCAACTCACTTCTACTCGGCATGAATTATAATAAAGATGTAACTTCAGAGAGAGAGAGAGAGAGAGAGAGAGAGAGAGAGAGAGAGAGAGAGAGAGAGAGAGAGAGAGAGGGGGGGGGGGAGAGAGAGAGAAAGAATATTCGGTACCTAAACCTGGTGACGAAGCGCATGATAATATTGTGTGAGCTAATATACTTATGGAAGGACAGAACAGGCAAAACAATGTGTGTGCGTAAGAGTTACACATAGTTACACAGATATTCAGACCACACAGACCTTGCGGTCTCAACTAGGTACCTTAACCCATTCAGACTCATATGACACAGAGGTTGCCAGATTAGCAATAAGAAATAGAGTTCTCTCACTCTTATAATTACCTCTCCAAAATTACTTTTTTGCCCACAGCTAACTCAAAGACAACTGCAGAGGTTGAAGTAACTAAACTAAAAATTTCTAAATACCCCTGATGGTAACAAAGGCTTTAACCCTTAACTGGCGGGGCCCGCTTTAACACCTTACGAGCGGCCTATGCGGTTTATTTATGTGTACGCCCAGCGGGGTGTTTTTAGCCAAAATAGGGCTGTTTACGTGATCATTTTCATGCCTAAATAAGACCCAGAACGTAAAACAAGTATCTATCCCTGAAAGGGCATAAACAGAGCTTTCGAATGACACCATAACGATCCTTGTATGATGGATAGTTTTCTTGCAATAACTGTGCAACGCGAGTGCAAAAAGCAGGTAATTCGGTACTTTCGGTACATAATTGAGTATGTAGCGAGTGAGAGAGGGAGGAGGGAGCTGAGATTTGTGTCAGTAGGTTCGCCGCGGTGGTCTGGAGCAGTCATACGCTCGCTAGTCTCCTGCCACCACTTGTCTCTCTCTCTCAGCCACATTACGTGCTGAAATTGCCACTCGACCTATGTCGAGCGCCGCCACATAGTCCAGCTTTATTTAACTCGACTTAAGTGGAGAGCCGCTTTTTAAGGGTTAAGTCGGGTTCCAATTTGCAGCAAGTTAGGAGCATTATTAAGGCTTTTAAAGGGTTAAAATCGAGTGCAAATGGCCGGGAGCGCAGCAGGCAACACGTCCGACACCCAGGGCTTACCGCCGCCCAATGACTCACGCTCCCTCTGTTCTCGAGAGGCCGGCAGTGTTGCCAGTAGTGAGCGTAGCGTGAAAAAATATGCCGCTATACGCTAAACTCCCATGTTAGTGGTACCACTGCGTGAGAATGACGAGTGCTACGTAGCTCGTTCTGGTCTCATTTTGAAGCTTTTAGCGCCTAGTTTTTTGCTGAATACATTTCTTTTCATGCAGATACTTGATTGATCATAAAGGAGGGCCTGAATATGCCCCCAAAAACCTGCTAGATAAGGGTTAAAGTATCCCTAATCGGCTCAAAATCGCGTCATATGTCGGAGAGGGTTAATACTACTAGACAGGGACATTTTATAGTGGAAGACTAGGACAGAAAAGTAGAGGGCCCTATCCCCACCATCCGCTCCCACCGGCTAAAAAGCCGTACCAGAAAATAAGATGAAGTGTAACCTTACGGGTCAGGAAATGTCCACAAGGAAAGTTTTTATATAGTATAGGAAGAATTTAGTTTGAAAGGGAAATTACACATGCCTACTGATTCATTCATATTATTCTAATTTTCATCAGCTGATTGTACAGTCTTTTCTTAAACGTATCAATTGAATTATTGTCGACCACCTGCCTTGGTAAACTATTCCACTCTTTAACCACATTGTATGTGAAGACATTTTGTGTCACATCAAATGATGCCTTTTTTTCTAATAAAGTAGACGTGCCGTTTTGCCCAAAATGAAAACGGCACACCCAACTCTGCGATGGGTCACCATCATCACTACTAGTCACGATCACCATTACTATCATCAGCACTACTACTATTTTAATCATCACTACTACTCTGGACTGTAGTAAGTACTTCACTATCAACCAATCTAGTTACACGCGGGGAAACGGTTGCAAAATTATTGGTAAATCTTTTAACTCACACGAATCTAAGAATTTCTTCTTCAATCGAGTTGTCAACTTGTGGAATGGGCTTCCCCGAAACGTTATAGACTGCATCACCGTTGATTCATTTAAACTCTGCCTAGACAAATATCTCGCATCAAACCCGCGACTGACTGCGTTTGTAAATGAATAACTTTATTTTATCCCCCCCTCAGTTACTAACCCATCTGTCCCCTACTAACTTCCTAATCCTGCCACGGACATTAGTTCCAGGGCAGTAATTCCCTTTCCAATGTTCCCTTACCCCCTCTAAACCACTGTTTGGACACTTGATCCTCAGTGTTATGGAGGACAAGCAACCTAGAAGGGTCACTAGATATGTTGTTGCTTGATTTCCTTTGTACTCCTTTGTACTCTCATCACTATTATTTTCATCATCACTACAACTTTCACCATCATCACTACTACTCACCATCATCACTAATGCTGTCACCATCGCCACTGCCATCATTACTGCTGTCATCATTTTCACTACAACTATCATCATTACTTGTCTCCATCATCACTATTATTATGACCATCATCACTACTACTAGAACTGTCACCATCATATCTACTACTGTTATCATCATCACTACCATCATCATCACTACTGTCATCGTCATCACTACAACTACAACCATTACCACTACTATTATCACCATCATCACTACTATCACCATCATCCCCACTATTACTACCATCACTTCTAATGTCAACTAAGCTAACTTAACCTAGCAAATACGGAGCTAGTTGTTTTTGCCCCCAGAACGATTGCGTTCTGTGTGTGCGCCCATCATCATTGCTTGGGAATAGGTAGGTACAGGGTGGGGGGTGGGGTTCCTGAGGGGGGGGTGAACCGTATTTTGGACCTCTGCTTACGCAGAGTTGATAAAGTAGACGTGCCGTTTCGCCCAAAATCAAAACGGCATACCCAACTCTGCGAAGAGTTACCATCATCACTAATATTACCACCATTTTTACTACTATCATCATCCCTACTACTACCATCATCACTAATATTACCACCATCATCACTACAATTGTCACCTTCTAAAGTCAACTAAACTAACTTAACCTAACAAATGAGAGGCTGTTTGCCCTCTAAAACACTGATGCTCAAGTGTGTACATATATATATATATATATATATATATATATATATATATATATATATAATATGTCTGTATATCAACATGTCAAGATAAATAGTTTTGCCGTTAGAAAGCTTAAGAGATGAAACTCATATCGTTATATAATCGCTACTCGTGTTCGTCGGTTGTGAGAGAAATACTAAACCTTATGTGCGTATTTTATCTACGTGTTGTGGAATGCAATATCAGATCCTTTGTAGCATAAACGGCCACGGAATTTAGATTTGACACTGTAATTAAATACTGTGTATTTCTGAGCATGTTAGAGAGGGTGTTGAATTTGTATTAATGCTGTCTCTATGACATTTAAATACGTTTTTATTAGCGATATAATCACTCATGCATGACTTAATGCATTTACGGTAAGTATTTATTTATTTGTATTTGTTTGTTTGTTGAAATTTATGGGCATCCACACCGAGGAGTACTGAGGTAACCTGACCCGGAAACAACCATTGATCCACACCGAGGAGTACTGAGGTAACCTGACCCGGAAACAACCATTGATCCACACCGAGGAGTAAACCTGACCCGGAAACAACCATTGATCCACACCGAGGAGTACTGAGGTAACCTGACCCGGAAACAACCATTGATCGGGTCCTGTTGGTCTTCGAGGCCTAGAATGGATGCCAGACATTGCCTGAATTGTGACCCGATTATCAAAGGCAAGTGAAGCGAGCCCGTCGGAGTTTAGGATGGATAATTCGGATGGTATATACTATAGGGGTAACTGGACAAGAGGAATGACACAGGTTTAGGCCTGTTGGCCTCCAAGGCTACTTAACCCTTACAGTACCGATGCCTTCCTTGTAACTATATTCTGGCTACTATAAGATGATTTTGTTCAGCAATGAATAGGCCTCGAACTATCTTACTTAACCCTTGTTACTACCATAGATGCTTTTTAAGCTGCACTAAATTGTCTAAATATAGCTAGAAAAACATTTATAAAACATCGCCAGTATATAAGGAGTTAAAGGCGTGTGGTTTTGGTTGGCCTTGCTCGTTACGTGCGTAACGCAGTTACTTAAAAAATACTATTGTTTTACTAATACAATATGCAATTAGATGTAGTGTGTAAGTTTATAATAACCCATTATATGAACTATAGTAACTCCGCTAATACTTCCATTACCTTCTTTGTATTCTTCACTCACCGTTATGTTTACCAACTCTGTAGGTGGGGACGGCTATAATTCACATTCTGTGACCAATATACTGTGTATATATATATATAAATATATATATATATATATATATATATATATATATATATATATATATATATATAATTACACCAATATAATCACTGGCTTCAATACCGCCACTATAATTATTGATAAGTTAGTTCAATTTGGAATAGTATAAATTGGGAATATGAATGAACACAAATTGATTTGATAGTTTAGTGTATAGATTCTTTTCTTTTGTAATATTTATTATGTTTTACGTTTTTGTTTATGTATGTGGATGAGGGAAACAAAAGACATAACTGCCTGTGGCGAGTGCCACCTCCAGAGTTGAATGAGTGACAGGGCCAAAATCAAGGAATGTTCGAGCCAAATGTCTAGACACAGAGATCGATGAGAGAGAATTGGTGAGTGGACAGGAGTTAATGATATTAAAGACTTTCTTTTCTACTGTGCGTAGAAGTGCTCTGTGAGAGGATCTTCCCCACACAGGCGAACAATACTCAATACAAAGACGCACTGTGCCCCTGTACAAAGCAAGAAGCTGTGCAGAGGTAAAGAACCCTTGAGGTGGTTGAGCACACGCAGATTCTGGGAAGTCGTATTAGCAAGAGTGGTAATATGGTCCTTCCAAGAGAGATCAGAAGAAAAAGAGACACCGAGAATTCTGAGAGAAGTAGAAGGGTTAATTTTTGCTATTGTTGAAGTAGTATAAGAGATAGTCCTTCAGGAGTTCCCGACGGGTAGATAAATTGAGAAATTGGGTTTTGAAAGCATTGAAGGTAACAAAATGTTCTCTGCCTCAATTGGAAATGGTAGTTAGATCAAAATATAAGCATTCTATTGCTTCATTACTTTTGTATTCGAGGGATTGTTTGCTGGGGCGTTCTGGAAAACTAGTTGAATAGAGTAAGGTATAGTCGTCATCATATAAATGGATAGGACTGGGAGGTTCAGTTGAAAAGATAATTTATGAAAATTAGAAAGGGAATTGTAAGTATGACAGAACCCTAAGGAACACTGGAGTTAATAGGATGAGGAAGTGAGCGATGGTCGTCCACAACTGTAGCTATGGAACGGCCAGAAAGGAAATTAGAGATGAAGACAGAGATAGAGGGATAGAAGCCGAAGGAGGCTAGTTTTGAAGATAGAGATTTGTGCCAGACTCTATTGAAGACCTTCGATATGTCTAGCGCAATAGAAAATGTCTCAATAAAGTCCCGAAAAAAAGAGAATGACCAAGAGTTAGTAAAAAATGAAAGAAGATCACCAGTAACGCGACCCTTAAGGAAGCCATACTGGCAATCTGAGAGTAGATTATAAAAAGAGAAATGCTTAAGAAATTTGGAGGAAAAAATAGTTTAAATAACTTTAGAGATGAGATTAATTGGATGATAGTTGGAGGGTTGAGAGCGGTCAGGTTGGGACAAGTTGAATGAGAGCGAACTTCCAGCAAGAAGGGAAGACGTTAGAGGAGAGACAGAGACGGAAAAGTTTGCCAAGGCAGTGAGTCAGCACAGAAGCACAGTTTTTTAGTACAACAGCAGGAATAGCATCCAGATTGAATGCCGTTTTAGTACTAAGCCCAGAAATAGTAGAAAGTACATTTTTAGAAGAGACTAGGATATTAGGCATAAGTAGGAGAGAGGGGGTGGAGAGGGAGGAATAGCACCGGAATCTCCCAAGGTAGAGTTTCTAGCAATAGTTTGAGTACAAAATTCAGCTTTGTTAGAGGAAGAAGTGACGGTTGTGCCATCAGAGTGGAAAAGGGGAGGGAAAGGCTAGGAAGAAAATATTTGTTTTGGCTAAATGCCAGAAAGCTTAGGAAGAGCTAGAGTTGAATAGTTCAGTGCAATTATTTTTGATGAAAGCGTGTTTGGCGAGTCAGAGGACAGATTTGGCTTGACTCGAGCAGAAACATAGGAAGAATGAGAATATTGAGTTTGAAGGTGTCGGTACTGTTTAAATGCTTCCACCTTGATGCGGACAGCAGTAGAACAAGCGTGAGTAAACCAAGATTAGTTTGCATTAGTCTGAGAGAAAGATAATGGAATGTATGCTTCCATGCCCGATAGGATTACCACGGTAATGCGTTCAGCACTCTCCGAGGGTCCCCGGTCGTGGAAGCATTGATAGACAAACAGACATATTTGCTTAAATATACCGCTTTTAGAGATGAACAGTTAAATGTTGAAATATTAATGATGTTCTCTCTCTCTCTCTCTCTCTCTCTCTCTCTCCTTTGTTTTTTATTTGATGACTAATCTGTACTTTCAGATATACTGAAGGTATTATATTTACAAGGACAATATGAAAATTGTTGCCCAATAAAATATGTGATGTGTCCCTGTCGCCTTTGTCGCCTGTCCTTCTTCCCTTTCTTCCCTTGGGCAGGGGCAGGGGCAGTGGCAGGGGCAGAAGGGCCGGCAGGGGCAGCGTCGGCAGGGCCAGCAGAGGTCCTAGATGGCAATATTATGGTGGTCCCTGTCGCCTTTGTCGCCTTGCCCTTCTTCCCTTCTTCTTTTGGGCAGGGGCAGAAGGGCCGGCATGGGCGGCGTCGGCAGGGCCAGCAGAGGTCCTAGATGGCAATATTATGGTGGTCCCTGTCGCCTTTGTCGCCTTGCCCTTCCCTGTCTTCACTTGGGCAGGGGCAGGGGCAGGGGCAGAGGCGGCGGCGGCAGGGGCATGGGCGGCTGGTGGTGGTGATGGTGGCACGGTGGTAGTGACAGAGGCAAAACAAATTTTACCCCTGCCCTTCCCGGTCTTGCCAGTGGCCCCTGCAGGTCCTGTAGCCCCAGGGCGGCCTCCTGTGTCAGTGGTAGTGGTGGTAGTGGTGGCAGTGGTGGTAATGGTGGTGGTAGTGGTGGTGGCAGTGTCCCTGAAGGACAATGACCTCTGTGCACTGCCCTTGCTTGTACGTGTTTTACGTGCTTTACGTGCAGGTTCCTCATCCTCGGAGCTATTCTTGTCGTAGTAATGGTAGCTAGGGTTTCTAGCAGCCACTCTCTGCCTTCCACGGCCGCTGACACCACCAGAAGGAGGGCTGGTCGAGTCATCAGAACGAGAGCGTGAGGGACGTGTAGGCTCCATGACAAGTGCGTGTGCACTGCGTGAGCTTGAGCGACCCGAGCGTGTGGGGTGGTGGTATCGAGAGTTGCCAAGTAGTACTACATCCACACCAATTTTTAGCCGCCTGGCTGTAAACCCGCGGTTTTGGTACGCGTTAAAAAACCGAGATCATAAGAATCTCCCCGCAGTCGCCCAGTAAAACTCATAAGAGTCTCTCCGCACATGACGGGTTAATATGTTTAGGAACAATTATTTTAATTAAAAACTAAGAAATAAACGTAATATGTGTTATAATTCTTACTTTTACTTAATCATTTGTCATGATTTCTCTAAACTTATGATATTTCCATATGTCTGAATATACTGAATATACCATGGATGTATTATATTTAAATAAGGAAGGCAAGTAAAAAGAAGTCGTAGTCATCTGTTATTGGTATTTACGAATATATAATTATATACTAGCAGTGGTAATGTAAATTACATGTTTTGCATTAAATATTGTAACATAAACACATAGGCCTATAATTACATACTTTGGTACAAGTACTTTAGCCTAAAGTTTTTGAGAGCAAAGTTTAAATATGTAAAGTTGCCTCCACAATCAGTAAGTTTTAATTGGTTGTACGTGCGTGTGTATGTGTGTACTCGTGAGGAAATACTACTCTCGCACACCATTCTCTCTCTCTCATTCTCTCTCTCTTTCACACTAGAAATGTGCCTTCACACAATTTATCCAGGCCACAACTTTGTCAGTAACTAGTGGTGAGAGAGAGAGAGAGAGATTCATATTCAAATTAAAAAAAATATATTTTCACTAGTAAGTGGTTATTCTTTATAGCTTTAATTAAAATATTTCTATGTTAACATAAAATATTATAAAGTCAAGGGTAAGAAACATACCTATGCACAAACTGTTATGCGACGGTGTAATCCAGCACGCTTTATATACTGTATGTTCTTATAAATACTATTTAGGAAGACTCAGAACTTATTATTGCTCAACAGGAACATAGCTAACCATGGCATAATATTATATACTGTCTTCTTAGTTCAATCAATCTCCACCAATGACATAGAATACACAAGTTGTATTTCTTATATTGCTAGGGTACAGGGCACAGATTCAATCCGTACCTTAGTTATAGTAACGTAATTCCGATTGGTAAAATGGTGAAGAATAACACGTTGATAGTTATACACTTCTTTAGAATATTTCGTGTCACAAGAATAAGATAAATAGTTGGATGGCAACACTACATAAAAATAGAATATAAATATGATGACAATATAAATATCTCATAAACATTCACAGAGAGTTTGGTCTGGTAAATATGGACAATCAAATCGTGACCTCAGGTAAGGCGAGGTAGCGCGGCTGAGGTATCTACAAGGTAGCAAGTCAGTGAGGTGTACCTCAAAGTACCGCGGTGGGGAAGTAAGTCAACTATACTGAGGTGACGCATACAAGATAAAGTTTATATGTAAAATCAAATTATATGTAGGATATATAGCAAATGACTCGATGTTAATCCTAGATGAAAGAACATTTATTTTGTAATTAATCTATGGAGTCAGAATGAGGAATACAAATTCACTGAACGAATAATACATAATACTTAGCCGGAATGGGTGGCTGAGAGAGCAGTAATAATGAATATAAATTAACGGAACTGATAGTAAATAATATTAGCCGGAAATGCGTGGCTGATGGAACAGTAATAATGAATATAAATTCACGGAACTGAGAATAAATAATATTAGTCGGAATGGGTGTCTGATAAAGCAGTGATCATGAATATAAATTCACGGAACTAGTAATAAATAGTATTAGCCGGAATGAATGGCTGATAATCTCGCCGTACGGATTTTAATACGACGTGAAGTAAAGGGAAATTAATTTAACTCTAAAATAATGCATAAACAGAATTTGACTTCACAACACATAAAGATGAATTTAGACTAAGGAATAGACTGAAATAATTATTACTCTCTGTGGATATTTATATATGCACTTCGTACCCAGCAATTAATAACACAATAGAATAAGATCTGGTAGTTATGTATGGTGTAGGGTATAATTCCTAGATACAATATATATAATTATAACGTTTATATGGAATATAAATAGGTTATATGCAGAGGGTTATATAGATATATCAATCTTATATATAGTGTGTGTTTTGTTCTCTCAACACGAGTGGTATTTTTATTGTTTTTTTCTATGTGAATGAGGGAGACAAAAGGCATAACTGCCTGCAGCGTGTGCCTCCCCCAGATTTCAAAGAGTGACAGGGCCGAAATCAAGGGACGTTCGAGCTAAAATGCCTGGACACACGGAGTTTGAAGCAATTTAAGACATAGGAAGAGGGAAAGACTGATTCTGGGAGAGAGTTCCAGAGCTCAGCAGTTGAATAGAAGAACGTCTGAGAATAGCGTTTCACTCTTGGGTTGGAGAGTTGCACAGAGTAGGGGTGGGACTGTGTTGCAAGGCGGGCACTACGCACCCTACGTAGAGGAGGTGGTATACACTGGGAAAGTTCCGAGGAACACTGATTATTGTAGTAGCGATAGAATAGCGAGAGAGATGCAACATTGCGGCGAAGAGAGAGAGATTGGAGAGAGATGGTGAGTGGATGGGAGTTAATGATACGAAAGGCTTTCCTTTCTACTTTATCTAGAAGTGCGGTGTGAGAGGATCCTCCCCACACATGTGAACAATACTCAATACAAGGACGCACTATGCCCCTGTACAGATCAAGAAGCTGCGTAGGAGTAAAGAACCCCTTGAGGCGGTTGAGCACACCTTGCATCTGGGAGGCTGCCATAGCGAGACTGGTAATATTGGCTTCCCAAGAGAGAGCAGAAGAAAAAGAGACACCAAGAACATTGAGAGAAGATGAAGGATTGATTTTTGTATTGTTGAAGAATAAGGGATAGTCCTCTGGAGGTTCCTGACTGGTAGTAAGATGGATAAATTGAGTTTCGGAAGCATTAAATGCAACAAGGTTTTCTCTACCCCAATTGGAAATAGTATCTAGATCAGAAGATAAGTATGTTATGGCCTCATTACGTTTACTTTTGAGGGACTGCTGGCTGGGGCGTTCTGGAAAACTAATTGAGTGGTGTAAGGAAGAGTCCTCTGCATATGAATGGATTGGACTGGATGTACAGTTGAGAAGATTATTTATGAAAATTAGAAAGAGAATAGGAGATAGGACAGAACCCTGAGGAACACCAGAGTTGATAGGATGAGGAAATGAGCGATGGCCGTCCACAACCGCAGTTATAAAACGGCCAGAAAGGAAATTAGAGACAAAGGCACAGATGGAGGGTCAGAAACCGAAGGAGGGTAGTTTGGAAATTAAAGATTTGAGCCAGACTCTATCGAAGGCTTTCGATATGTCTAGTGCAACAGAAAAAGTCTCACCGAAGTCCCGAAAGTTGGATGACCAAGAGTTAGTAAGATATGAAAGAAGATCACCAGTAGATCGACCCTTAAGGAAGCCATACTGGCGATCTGAGAGCAGATTATGAGAAGAGAAATGCTTAAGAAATTTGGAAGCAAGAATAGTTTCAAAAACTTTAGAGATACAAGAGATGAGAGCAATTGGACGATAGTTGGAGGGTTGAGAGCAGTCGCCCTTCTTTGGGACAGGTTGAATGAGAGCAAACTTCCAGCAAGAAGGGAAGATGTTAGAGGAGAGACAGAGATGAAAGAGTTTGCCTAGGCAGGGAGTCAGCACGGATGCACAGTTTTTAAGTACAACAGGAGGAACACTGTCTGGACCGTACGCCTTCTTAGTATTAAGCCCAGAGAGGGTAGAGAGTATATCTTTAGAGGAGATTAGGATATTAGGCATAACTAGGAGAGAGGGGGTGGAGAGGGAGGAATAGCACCGGAATCATCCAAGGTAGAGTTTCTGGCAAAAGTTTAAGCAAAGAGTTCAGCTTTGTCAGAGGAAGAAGTGATGGTTGTGCCATCAGAGTGGAAAAGGGGAGGGAAAGACGAGGAAGAAAGGTTGTTGGAGAGGTTTTTGGCTTGATGCCAGAAAGCTTGGGAAGAGCTAGAGTTGGATAGTTCGGTGCATTTATTATTGATGAAAGAGTGCTTGGCAAGTCGAAGAACAATTTTGGCTTGATTCCGGGCAGAAACATAGGAAGAATCAGATTCTTGAGTTTTAAGGCGTCGGTACCGTTTGAATGCTTCCTCCTTGTTGTGGACAGCAGTAGAACAAGCGTGAGTAAACCAAGATTTCTTTTGCATTAGACTGAGAGAAAGAAAATGGAATGTACGCTTCCATGCCTGAGAGGATTACCTCGGTAATGCCTTCAGCACTCGCCGAGGGTCCTCGGCCATGGAGGCAGAAGTCATTCCATGGGAAATCAAAGAAGTACTGCCGGAGAGCCTCCCAGTCAGCAGCGCCAAAGTGCCACAAGCGCCGCTGGCTGGGAGGATCGGATGGCCGTACTAAAGAGATAGGACAGGTGACAGATATAAGTTTATGGTCGGAGGAGCCCAAAGGAGAGAAAAGATTGACAGTATAAGAGGAAGGGTTTTAAGTCAGAAATAAGTCAAGAATGTTGGGCCGATCTCTGAAGCGATCCGGAATACGGGTGGGTTGCTGGACCAGCTGCTCTAGGTCATTTATGATAGAACAGACGTAGGCTTGTTCACCAGGTTTGTCAGTAGAGAGAGGAGAGCCATTGGCGGTGGTGAACGTTGAAATTTCCTAAGATGGAGATTTTAGAGAAGGGAGAGATAGATAGAATGTGTTCCACTTTAGAGTTTAGATAGTCGAAGAATTTGGGAAAGTCGGTAGAGTTAGGGGAAAGATAGACAGCACAGAAATATTTAGTATGAGAATGACAGGATAGTTTTAGCCATAAAGTTGAGAATTCAGAGGAGTTGAAATCGGGAACACGAGAACAACTGAGTTTGTTGTGCACGTATGCACAACATCCGCCTTTGGCTTTGAAACTAGGATAGAGAAAGTAGGAGGATACAGAGAAGGGGCTGCTGGAAGTTGTTTCAGATACCTGGGTTTCGGTGAGGAAAAGAAGATCAGGTTTGGAGGAGGAGAGATGGTGTTCGACAGAGTGAAAATTAGAGGAAAGGCCGCGAATATTGCAAAAGTTGATAGTAAAGCTCGGTTCAAACATACCCGTTCTGAGCTCCCGTCCTTCCCCAATCACTAAATTCGTATGCAAACGTGCAAGGACGCTGACATAAACGGGTAAGGTCGGTTCATGAACGTACAGTGACGCTACAACACGGGCCGCGGCAGCGAAGGCGGCGAACATTTTTGGTATGCAAAAACAAACCCCTCAAGACGGGCCAACCGCCAAAAAACGGGATAGGCCGGGACACCCACGGGACTGGTCGGCGCATAGACGCTGTCTGTTGGCGTCTAAGCGCCGCCTAGACGCCACCAGACGGGAGTGGTAGGCGACCAAAAAATGTGAAAGTTGAGACGGCGATGTGGCAACGTCGCGTCACGTGACCACGCCTGTTTCCACCACTCGGCGTCCATAAAAGGGCGAGCGGCGTGTGGTCCGGTCTCACTTCCCAAGCCGCCGTCACCCATACCCACATCCAACCGATAGCCATACCCACATCCATACCCATACCCGCCCACACCCATACTCACATCCAACCGAAACCCATACCCACATCCACACCCATACCCACCTACACCCATAACCATATCCAACCAATACCCATACCCACATCCACACCCATACCCACATCCAACTGATAACCATACCCACATCCACACCCGTACCCACCCTCTCACATACCCACATCCACACTCATACCCATACCTACACCAATACCCATACCCACACCCTCACCCATAACTACACAGAGAGGACATCCTTTATTAACAATACCCTCCTACATGCCTTCACATAATGATGCAGGATCACACACACACACACACACACACACACACACACACACACAACACCTGTGCACATTTTCTCTTATATTCTTGGTGGTGGCCATCGCCGACGACACTGCGTCCATCGTATTGTGGTCGCAGTGCCGTCACAGTGCCGTCCAAGTGCGTCGCAGACATGTCGTAAACAGACTTCTTAGGTCGCCGTCCAACGGGACTGGTCGTGGCACCAAGTCGCCGTCCATGCGCCGTCTGCCGGGGCGGTGACGTGTTGAGGTCGCCGTCCACTCCCCGTCCATGCGCCATCTGCCGGGGCGGTGACGTGTTGAGGTCGGGCATTGTGGCCACACGTGGCCACTTGGGACACAAGGTCCTCCGTTTGATACCGTCCAACAATTTTTGGTGGTCGGGGAAGGACGGGAGCGCAAGACGGGTATGTGTGAACCGAGCTTAAGAGTAACAGGCATTTAGAGCATTTAGAGGGGTCGTCAGGGGAAGGTCGGGCATGTGTGGGTGTATTTATGGTCCCCTCCTCCCCCCCCCCCCCCCCTGGGGACTCCGAGCCTGTGTTCATCATATTTTGTTTACTTATTTTGAAGGAGGAAGTGTGGTGTGCATGTTAAGTGTAGTGAAGTAGATAGGAGGAGGAGGTGTTTGTGAGAGCATGCTAGACTACTCTCAGTGTATGTAAGGCACAAAGGGAATCAATAAGAGAGGCCAAGCAAATGAAACAGGAGTTCCAGCGATTCCTTATCAAATGCTTATGAAAAGGAGAGTCCAGAAAGGGTTTCTAGAATTACTTTAACTTGAACACTAGCATATCTTATATAACCTTCATAAAAATGTCCAAAACACAGTAAAACACTTAATTTGGGGTGAGGAAGAGAAGTAGGAGCCGTGAGAGATCTAGCAACGTAGTACTGTTTGGTTCCCCAGTCTGTAGGCACCAGAGGGGGACGCCGTTATCACGTACACAAGATAGGATGGTCACTTTCTAAGCCTCATACACACTCCTCTTGGTCACTGCACTCAAGATAACTATTAAGGGGATTTAGGCTAACCCCTACGGAAGGATTTTCCGAACTGATTCACAATTAAGCACGCTCACTATTAATAGCGAGATACCCGAAAGTGAAGCCAGTTTTGCCGACCTATCCCTTGTTTCAGTCAGGTAGTAATAATTTTTTAATTCGGTATTCGGTTACTGTGTTTCGGAATAAGAGAGGCATGTGAATTATGGATTTTAAATTATTGTATGGTTATAAATGTCCTTAAAAATATAATACACATGTGGTTACATAGGTAATATTATTCTTTATTTATTAATATTAAAAGTAGCTCTTGGAAAGTTTGTACAATTGAATAATAATTAATTTACAGTTGTTATGATTCTTATACATTTATGTTATATTATGTAATGCTTTCTTTATGAGTTGGAATATTTCTCTTGTCGTTGTTGGCTGTCCTCGTAGTTGTAGTGGCGGTTATTTCTGTCTGAATACATTTGAGGACATTGAGGAGGTTGATGTTGTAATTCCATGAAGTAATCCTCGTCATAGTCGAGATCTGGTTCTGGCTGGAGTTTCTCACCTGTGGAGGGGAGCGGCCAGTGTTGGAGGCTTGGTCTGAAGGGATTAACGCGGGGGAGCGGCATGTATCCTGCTGGTCCAGGTAGTGAGCTTTGTTTACCTGCCCGTGGTAGTAGGGGGCACTGAGGTATCTTGTTTTCTTGTCTCGGGATGGACATTTTGTTTGCTTTCCTCTTAGCTGTTATTGTGGCACTTCTGCAGTGTTGCTATTGGGGCTCATTACGATGTGGGGGCAGGTACGGTGGAGGTTTTGTCTCATTCTCCTCGAGCCCCGTCATTTCACAAACCAATGCAGTTGTATCAAAGTACTAAAATAATAGTAGTTTATGTTATAGATGTGTTGCTTCAAAGGAGGCGTATAAGTTTACCTATAAAATCAGATAAAGTACAAGCATATGTAATGTTAGAAGACAGGTTGTTTCACATCTTTGGTTCTATGACAATCATACATCTAGATCCAGCATCTGTTCTAGTTCTAGGTGTACATAGATACAATTTTGTGATCTGGTTTTACTATTGGTTTTGTCACTAACAGTAGGAAATATCTTAAACCATGTTGGATAGAAGCCGTTTAGCACCTTAAAAACAGCAGTACATTTGTCCAACCTATGATTTTCTTTGATTCTTAACCACCCAAGTTCTTTAATTATCGGTGTTACGTGATCGTACTTCTTTGCACCACCTATGGCTACTTTGGCTACAAAATTCTGTAATAGCTGTACACCGCTAGTTATAGTTACATTTGTTGTGGCCCATACCAGGATGCAGTAGTTTATTATACTCAGTACTAGGGATTGTACAACGATTATTCGAGAAGGTTTATCGAGACTGGCACTTATGCGATTAATAAACATTACAAATAACAACTTTGTTTTGGATAATTCATTAGTATGTTTGTCGAAAAGCATAAATCGATCATGTACACGCCTAAATGGTTAACATAATTACTTGTAGTTATAGTATCCCCATCGATATTGATAGCTACATTAGAGGGGATGTATGACAAAAGTTGAATGTTACGAATGACAATGCATTGAGTTTTACTGGAGTTTAGCATTAGACTATTGTTTAGAAAATACTTCTTGACTCTCAGTAATGCTTCTTCGGTATTGCGAATGATACTAGCAACTTTATCTACATTACCGGTACACAGAATCTGTGTATCATCACCATACTGGACCAATAGACAGTTCTCAAAGCTTTCATATAAGTCATTAACAAAACTATTACATGAGAGAGAGAGAGAGAGAGAGAGAGAGAGAGAGAGAGAGAGAGAGAGAGAGAGAGAGAGAGAGAGAGAGAGAGAGAGAGAGAGAGAGAGAGAGAGAGAGAGAGAGAGAGACTGGAAAATAGATTAATGTAATACCATAAGCTATAATATTCCATTATATTTACCAATGGGGGGATAGATTGGCATAAAGTTGGATAGATACATTTGATTATATACAGGCTAATGTATAATCATAATATAGTAATTCTTCTATGGCCGTTCCATAGCTGCGGTTGTGGACGGCCATCGCTCATTTCCTCATCCTATCAACTCCGGTGTTCCTCAGGGTTCTGTCCTATCTCCTATTCTCTTTCTAATTTTCATAAATAATCTTCTCAACTGTACATCCAGTCCCATCCATTCATATGCAGACGACTCTACCTTACACCCCTCAATTAGTTTTCCAGAACGCCCCAGCCAGCAGTCCCTCAAAAGTAAACATAATGAAGCCATAAAATGCTTATCTTCTGATCTAGCTACTATTTCCGATTGGGGTAGAGAAAACCTTGTTGCATTTAATGCTTCTAAAACTCTAAAACTCAATGTATCCATCTTACTACCCGTCAGGAACCTCCAGAGGACTATCCCTTATTCTTCAACAATACAAAAATCAACCCTTTATCTTCTCCCAATGTTCTCGGTGTCTCTTTTTCTTCTGCTCTCTCTTGGAAAGACCATATTACCAGTCTCGTTAAGGCAGCCTCCCAGAAGCTGGGTGTGCCCAACCGCCTCAAGGGGTTCTTTACCCCTGCGCAGCTTCTTGCTCTGTACAGGGGCACAGTGCATCCTTGTATTGAGTATTGTTCACATGTGTGGGGAGGATCCTCTCACACCGCACTCCTAGATAAAGTAGAAAGAAAAGCCTTTCGTATCATTAACACCTTACGAGCGGCCTATGCGGTTTATTTATGTGTACCGCACAGCGGGGTGTTTTTAGCCAAAATAGGGCTGTTTACGTGATCATTTTCATGCCTAAATAAGACCCAGAACGTAAAACAAGTACCTATCCCTGAAAGGGCATAAACAGAGCTTTCGAATGACACCATAACGATCCTTGTATGATGGGTAGTTTTCTTGCAATAACCGTGCAACGCGAGTGCAAAAAGCAGGTAATTCGGTACTTTCAGTACATAATTGAGTATGTAGCGAGTGAGAGAGGGAGGAGGGAGCTGAGATTTGTGTCAGTAGGTTCGCCGCGGTGGTCTGGAGCAGTCATACGCTCGCTAGTCTCCTGCCACCACTTGTCTCTCTCTCTCAGCCACATTACGTGCTGAAATTGCCACTCGAGTTATGTCGAGCGCCGCCACATAGTCCAGCTTTATTTAACTCGACTTATGTTGCTCGCCGCTAAATAAGGGTTAACTCCCGTCCACTCACCAACTCTCTGCAATCTCTCTCTCTTCGTTGCAATGTTGCATATCTCTCGCTATTCTATCGCTACTACAATAATCAGTGTTCCTCAGAGCTTTCCCAGTGTATACCACCTCCTCTACGTAGGGTACGTAGTACCCACCTTGCAACACAATCCCACCCCTACTCTGTGCAACTTTCCAACCCAAGAGTGAAACACTATTATCAGACTTTCTTCTATTCAACTGCTGAACTCTGGAACTCTCTGCCAGTCTTTCCCTCTTCCTATGACTTAAATTGCTTCAAACTCCGTTTGTCCAGGCATTTTAGCTCGATCGTCCCTTGATTTCGGCCCTGTTACTCTTTGAAATCTGGGGGAGGCACTCACTGCAGGCAGTTATGCCTTGTGTCTCCCTCATTCACATAGGAAAAACAAAAAGAAAAGAAAATATCAGAGGTCAGTGATTGTTGTTCAATCTTTAGAGGTAGATTTTTAGTTGTCTGTTTAAACCTCCATACAGATTTTTAAACACCCCCAAAAATACCCTTCCAATGCATTTTTTAAATTTATCGTTAGAAAATGTACCAGTTAGAGGCCAGTACATCCTAAAATACAGGCTCGCTATCGCTCGCTAGGAAAAAATTGACAGCTAATTGGCATGAGAGGTTCCTCATGTCCCTCCTTTTCCCAGTCAAACCCCTCTCCAACACACCCCACACCTTCCCTTTCCAACCCACCAATCCTTTCTGTACCACCTACATCCTCAAACCCACCCCATTATAATCAATATATACCCTCATCTCCTGCACCTCAATCCCCATCTCCATCACCACCTTACCCATCTCCTTCCTCCTCACCCCCACCCCACCCTCACCCCCACCTCATCCCCGTGCAGCAGCATCCAACATACACCGCACACACAACACCAACATTCTTCAACTAAACATAGGAGGCATTAACACAAAGAAACACAAACTGTCACATTTCATCAAACAACACAACATACACATTGCCATCATACAAGAAACAAAACTCTATACAACACAAAACAAAAAAATACCTACATTTCATGACTTCTCCAGCATCAGACAAGACCGGGCTGAAGGTTACGGCGGTGGACTCATCACATTAGTTCACAAAACAATAAGCTTCACAGACACCAGTGCGCATACCAAATCCCTCCTCCCTCCTCTCCTCCCCCCCCCCCCCCCCCACATGATAACACAACTGAAATACAATCGATCAAAATAAGCACTGGCAATAATTCCAACATAACCATCATAAATACATCCCCCCCAAAACATCATCCCCTACAGTACCCAACGACTACAACTACAACAGGGCGGGTGCCCAACCCCGATAGGGGTTGAAATAGGGGAGCTATCCTCCCGCCAAAGGTGGCTTTCTAGGGCCTTTCCTAGCTGATGCTGAGAGGATTGGGTTCTAGTCATGTGGTGATGGGCTGGTCTATCAGAGTGAGAACTAAGCGATCTCTGCCATACCCATAGCTTACTTTGACTGTTCCTTTTACTTATATATTTTCTAGATCTCAAGTGACGGCGTCTCTTCCGTGGATTCCCAATCTACCAAGATTGGAAGCCAAAGCGTCACATTTTTCCTTTGCCCCTCAACTTTCTCTTCATAATTGCTGAGGGGCACAGGGCCCGGGGTGGGTCTTTGGTTTCCCGGGCGTTTCCGCACCTTCCTCAGCTCCCCACCATGGAGTGGCTTCGGTCACCCAGGCTTTATTGTGGTCGGCAGGGAGGGTTCTGTGGGGGCGCTCGGTTATAGCCTTGGCCTTGCTCGGGGCTTTGGGGCTGTTTGGCCAGGCAGCTTGGGGAACAACAACAACAACAATAACTACAACAAATCACAAAAACTCCACACATTATTTTGGGTGGTGACTTCATTGCCAAGACATTGTCCTGGTTTGTTGACAACCCTGACACAGACAGAGGGTTGGTCCTACAACGCCAATCAGATAACCGTTTCATCCTTAACGACATCCATCTAATCCAATTATTTCATAAATGTTTATACATATTTTAATAATGCATCACTTAGCTCTACTCCCACTAGTTCTGTATATTTTGATAGAACTAAACTTAAAGATGCCCTTAAATTCCTCCTTTTCAATACTTATGTTAGATTCGGGCCGTACATTTTCAAACAAATATTAGGAATTCCTATGGGTGGAAATGCTAGCCCTTTAATTGCAGACTTATTCTTGCTTGCTTTAGAATTTAAATATATAAAAGACTTAGTTGACAGTAGCAAGAAAAATAAAATTCCAGAAAAATTAGCACTTGCTAAACTGTTAAGTAATAATAGTAGATATATTGATGATATTCTTGTTTGCAATTTGTTAAATTTTAATCAAGTTGCTAAACTTATTTACCCTAATTCTATTCCCCTCACACAATGTAACGTAAATTATAAAGTTGAAAATGTTCTTGATATAAATATAGAGATTGTTAATGAACAGTGCATACTTAAAGTATATCACAAAGTTGATGATTTTAATTTTAACGTAATAAACTTTCCTTTCCCTAGTAGTAACATCGATAGTAAAATAACTTATAATTGTTTTTATTCCCAATTAATAAGATTTTGTAAAATCTGCACTAAAGTAGATGACTTTTGGGCTAGAGCTAGGTTACTATACAGACTCTTAGTGGACAGAGGTTTTGAGGCAAGTAAATTGTTCCATAAATTTAATCTTTTTAGGGTCAATTATTGTGACTGTATTCTAAAATTTGACATCAATAATTTTAATCAAGCATTTTTAACTTGAAGTTTCTTGTATAACCTCTGCTTACTTTTTGTCTGTATTTATTGTTTATCTTTTTCTTTTTCTATTATTATTATTATTAATATTAATATTGATGATTTTTTAAATTTATTGTTCTTGTTAAAAGAGTACTCTTTGTTTAAATCTGTTGTTACTTCATATTTTGTAATTATTTGTCTTTATATTATATGTATTCATTGTCGATAGTATCAATTGCTTACTTTTGCGATTTCCTTAGTTTATTTGTGCTATAAATGTAGGTTATTTGTAGGGTAGTTATTGATAGGGGTCACTTGAGGCATGCTATGCTTACAGGTACCTACCCGATAGCACTATCGTTAGTGAGTGCTGTACTGTATTTTATATATTATTTTGTAATAGTATAGATATCTTATCAATATTTGTATTTTGTACTATTTTAATGTCTTGTCATGTTGCAAATTTGATTTTAAATAATAATTTGACATTTAACATATAGTTTCTTTATTCATGCAGAGTTTAGTAAAATTTGCCAGAACGTCCCGGACTTCCCAAACTTGACTACTTCCTTTAACGTGACGATAGTGCGTTGTTATATGTGCGATTAGTTTGCTTGGGAAACAGATTAACTTGCTCATGTAGTAATGTACACCCTATGTGGTGGATTGTGTTCTTTTATTTAATAATTTTCATTTTAGTAAACGTTGTTTCCACATAGCGATTTTGATAATTTAATTTGACTTTATATTGTCCTTGTCCCAATTTTGGTTTGTTTAGTTTGCAAGTTTTACATTTTAATTTATAGGTTCAGGGACAGTATAGATGTGAGGACGGTCTGTACTAGTGGCAGCATTAGTGTACGACGTGTTCCCCATGTACTGTCCCTTCCTTTACTTGTACTCGTTGACGAACCAGGACCGGCCACGGACTATGTGTCAGATTATTCTTTGTACCCTCGCACCCGGCAAAATTATAAAAACTTAAAAATGAAAAATAATAATGAAAATAACCCGCGTCTTTTCGATGATAACTGTAAATGTAAACTCTGTGTGAATGAATTTGATTTTGAACATCAAACATTTTTTAAAAGTTACATTACCAATACAAAATTGTTGTTTCTAAATTCTTCTGTTAATGTAACATCTCCATGTAAAGTAAAGAATGTTATCTATTTAATAACCTGTGAGAAATGTGGTATACAATATGTTGGAAAGACGGAGCAATGTTTAAGAGAAAGAGCCTACGGGCATAGATCAGGAATTAAGAACGGCATCGACTCCAAGATTCTTCTATATAAGCATTTTAACACAGATTGTACTAAATTTGATTGTAAATACAAAATTATAGAAATTGTTCAAAGTAATCAAAATGTTTTAGATAGAGAAAATTATTGGATTGGAAAATTAATGACCATCTATCCATTTGGACTTAACAATCAAATAAAAAATGTAGGCAACATTTTGTATAAAGATTTATTAAAAAACGATTTTAATAACCCATATTTTAACTTCCCTGTTTTAAACAGAAGACCTGGTAGACACGGTAAAAGAAGACTAAATACATTTAATAAAAAGAAAAACAGGTCTGATATTAAAATTATTGTTAATAATTTATATTCATTATATCGAAATTTCGGAATTAAAAAATTAAAAGACTCATTGAAAGGCCTACAAAAGAAAAGTTTTGCTCCTTTTATAGAAAATATTCTAAATAATAAACATAATTTCACAAATAAATTTAAGAATATAGTCTTTGCTTTTATGGGATATATTAGAGCTAATTCTAAGAAATCCAAAGATAACCGTATTAAAGATAAAGTCATGTCCACTTTAAATTATTCCTCTAAAATTTTAGACAAAATTAATGTTAACAGTCTTATTAATTCAAAGAAAGTTAAGTCCATGTTACCAGATGGTTGTAAAGATTTCAAACCATTAATAGTGTATTCATATGAACGACCTGTTGGGTCTATTATTTGTAATTATAATAAAGTTTTAGGAAATCTTTCAGATAATGATATTTTCAATAATAATAAATGCGTGTGTGAAAGAGTCATGGATATGCCAGCTAGCAGACGTGATACACTAGCAAAGTTCATTTATAGTCCGATATGTCACATATTAACAGGTGATGTAGAACTAGTTAAACATTTTGCAAACGACAAATTAGCGGAGCTATGTCGTAAAGGGTTTAAATTTAGAATAGGGAGTAATAAAGTAACATGGGACATAATTTTAAAAGATATTGTTTTTTCAGTCAATAAATTAAAAGATAAATTGTTAAAAATTGCGTGCTGCAATGTAAGAGAACTAGAAGCATGGTCTAAATTATTAATTAAGTTAATTAGAAATAAAATTTTCTCGCTTAAAAATGAATTTAATCTTTCAGATTTTATAGACTATAATTATAATAAGCTTAAAGCTGATTTAATAAATTTACATAAACATTTTGTAATCACTACAGTAGATAAAGCCAGCAATAATTATAGCTTCACATGTAAGAAATTTTATCTTGAAAATATGAAAAAAGAATTAGGTATTAAGGGTAACATATTACGTAAAAATATTTGCGGTAATTCTGTTTATGAAATTCAAAATAATCTGAATATTGATAACTTAATCGATGAACATACCAAGAAAAATATAATATTTGATATTAAACTTTCTGATAAGAACAAGTGCATTGCAAAATTATACATGTTACCTAAATTTCATAAAAGACCTTATAAATATCGCTTTATTGCCGGAGCAAAATTTGCTACCACTAAAACTCTATCAGAACAAGTCGTAAATTGCTTAAAATACATTAAAAGTACTCATAAAAGATATTGTAATACCATCATGAAAAGAACTGGCATTAACTATTATTGGAGTGTTGACAATTCGTTAGAAGTTATTGATAAAATAAATACCATGCCGAAAGTTACCTCGGTACATAGCTTCGACTTTTCAACTTTGTATACCAATTTGCCTTTAGATTTAGTATATTCAGAGCTTTGCTTTATTATAGATTTGCACTTTGACAGGTTCGTTAGGAATGGTAATTATTTCATAAATGTTTATACATATTTTAATAATGCATCACTTAGCTCTACTCCCACTAGTTCTGTATATTTTGATAGAACTAAACTTAAAGATGCCCTTAAATTCCTCCTTTTCAATACTTATGTTAGATTCGGGCCGTACATTTTCAAACAAATATTAGGAATTCCTATGGGTGGAAATGCTAGCCCTTTAATTGCAGACTTATTCTTGCTTGCTTTAGAATTTAAATATATAAAAGACTTAGTTGACAGTAGCAAGAAAAATAAAATTCCAGAAAAATTAGCACTTGCTAAACTGTTAAGTAATAATAGTAGATATATTGATGATATTCTTGTTTGCAATTTGTTAAATTTTAATCAAGTTGCTAAACTTATTTACCCTAATTCTATTCCCCTCACACAATGTAACGTAAATTATAAAGTTGAAAATGTTCTTGATATAAATATAGAGATTGTTAATGAACAGTGCATACTTAAAGTATATCACAAAGTTGATGATTTTAATTTTAACGTAATAAACTTTCCTTTCCCTAGTAGTAACATCGATAGTAAAATAACTTATAATTGTTTTTATTCCCAATTAATAAGATTTTGTAAAATCTGCACTAAAGTAGATGACTTTTGGGCTAGAGCTAGGTTACTCTACAGACTCTTAGTGGACAGAGGTTTTGAGGCAAGTAAATTGTTCCATAAATTTAATCTTTTTAGGGTCAATTATTGTGACTGTATTCTAAAATTTGACATCAATAATTTTAATCAAGCATTTTTAACTTGAAGTTTCTTGTATAACCTCTGCTTACTTTTTGTCTGTATTTATTGTTTATCTTTTTCTTTTTCTATTATTATTATTATTAATATTAATATTGATGATTTTTTAAATTTATTGTTCTTGTTAAAAGAGTACTCTTTGTTTAAATCTGTTGTTACTTCATATTTTGTAATTATTTGTCTTTATATTATATGTATTCATTGTCGATAGTATCAATTGCTTACTTTTGCGATTTCCTTAGTTTATTTGTGCTATAAATGTAGGTTATTTGTAGGGTAGTTATTGATAGGGGTCACTTGAGGCATGCTATGCTTACAGGTACCTACCCGATAGCACTATCGTTAGTGAGTGCTGTACTGTATTTTATATATTATTTTGTAATAGTATAGATATCTTATCAATATTTGTATTTTGTACTATTTTAATGTCTTGTCATGTTGCAAATTTGATTTTAAATAATATTTTGACATTTAACATATAGTTTCTTTATTCATGCAGAGTTTAGTAAAATTTGCCAGAACGTCCCGGACTTCCCAAACTTGACTACTTCCTTTAACGTGACGATAGTGCGTTGTTATATGTGCGATTAGTTTGCTTGGGAAACAGATTAACTTGCTCATGTAGTAATGTACACCCTATGTGGTGGATTGTGTTCTTTTATTTAATAATTTTCATTTTAGTAAACGTTGTTTCCACATAGCGATTTTGATAATTTAATTTGACTTTATATTGTCCTTGTCCCAATTTTGGTTTGTTTAGTTTGCAAGTTTTACATTTTAACCCATATTCCCCATAAAGCACTCTTCCACCCATCATCTCTAGATATCACCTTTTGCTCCCCAGAACTCGCCCCCACAACATCCTGAAGGGTGGTAAAACCCTTAGGTTCCTACCACCTCTCGATCATTATCACCACCAAAACCAGACTCACCCCAGCTAGCCACAGATATACATACACCAACTATATAAGAGCCAACTGGGAAGCTTTCACAAATGATACAGAACAACAAACACTTTGAAACCCTAAACAGCACACCCATCACCAACATCAACAATGGTGTTCACACAATCAACACAACTATCCAAAACGCTGAGAAACACATTTCTAGAGGTAACAGAAAAAGACACAACCCCAACTGCACACCAGAAATTCCAAACCTCATCAGACAACACGACACACTGAAACACTTCCCAGCACCCCACACACAGGACATCGCACAACAAATTCAAGCACTCAACACACAGATTAACAACGAAAATACTAGAAGAACAAACACTAAATTGGAATAACTACCTCCAAACACTTCAGAGACCTTGGATCACAAGGCATACAAGCACTCACCAACATATCAAACTACAGTTATTCACACAAGACAATACCAGACATCTGGAAGTAAGGTATCATCATTACATTCCCCAAACACAACAAAGACCCCACACAACCCACCTCACACCACCCCATCACACTCCTTTGTCTCCTCCAAAGTCTCAGAACGCCTCGTACTACAACTGGTCTACACGCTCTACCCCTAACTGCAACATAACATGGCTTCATGTCACTACACTCCACAAACACTCTCCTTACAGACCTTCCACAAAGAGTTTTTGATAGCATCAACTCAGCCAAACAACCACACAGATCACTACTTGCCACACTCGACATTAGTAAAGCCCTCGATGCCATCCCCCGCCACAACCTAACAAACAAAATCTACAACACAAATGCACAACAATAGAACAAGGTGGCTGGCAAGGATCCGTCCTGTCGCCCGCACTCTTCAATCTATACATACATTATATACCCCTGCCTCACACGTCCCAAATAAATATAGCTTCCTACGCAGATGACATAACACTCACATGCACACACCAAGACCCAGACAGAGCAACACATCTCCTTCAACCCTATCTCAACACACTACATGACTGGTACACTACAAAAAGACTCCAATTAGCCCCAGCCAAATCCACTGCAGCCCTCCTCACAAGCTGGACAGCCGAAAAAGAAAAGAAAAACGCACTTAACCATAATAAACACTCCCCTAACACACACACACGCCTACCCAAAGTCCTAGGAGTAACATATGATACTCTAATAACATTCAATAAACATATCACAAACATAAAAAATAAACTAACGTCCAGACTTAACGCCCTCAGGTCACTTGCCCACACAAATATTGAACACAACAAAGAAACTACCACTACAGTATACAAACAATACATAAGATCAGTGATGGAATATGAAAGCCCTGCCTGGCCTACTAACCTAGCTGAAATACATCACAAGACCTTGCAGAGCATTCAAAACAAAGCCCTAAAAATCATCACAGGTTGCACAGCTACTACACCTACAGATTACCTACATCAAGAAACCAAAGTTCTCGAAGTCAAAGACCACCTGGACATGAGAGGCACTCAGTTCCTGGCTGCAGCCTCCACAAACCAACACCATCCACTATACTACATGGCAGCACACCCACAAACATCAAGGAATATCAAAACAACACCCAGCACACGATACCATACACAAATACTGTCATCTCTCCCTCCCTGCCCACCCCAAACCAGCTTCCAGAAGCACATCCATACTCATATCTCTCGCCGTTCCATCCAATAACTCGAAGACAACAGGCAGCATCAGGCACGACTTCCCAAAATCCATCCTACTGAATCCTCTCTTTCTCGCGAGGACCGAGTCCACCTGGCCAGGCTGAGATGTGGGCACCATCCAGCTCTATCAAAAGAGACTGGATAACTCCGTCGTCGACACCTACCCAGGATGCAATACAGCACCCCATACTATTTAACACATCATAGAAGGATGCATTCCACACAATCACTTATGCCAACAACATAATCTAGACTCCTCGAGAGCCCAACCGTGGACATGGCCTTCCTCAGGTACTCGGGGTGGGGCTATTCAGCCAGGCAGCCTAAGGAACGACAACAACAACAATAACACTAACATTTGGTGGAAGGGCATAAAATCTTCAAACTAATGGGCCGAGCGTCTCAAATTTTATCGGGGTCAACATGAGAGAGAATCGGGCTTACAAAAAATAAATAAAAATGAAATATAAAATAAAAATACAATAACTAAATATATTATACAAGCCTGTCCTAAAATTAATGGTACCGTAGAGTACCAGCAGGCTATGACACAAACCGGTCGGCTACCACTTTCAAGGATTTTCTATTGCTGATTTTTTGTTTTTCCATTAACTTGTTATTACACTATCATAATGCATCATGAGTTATATATGCATGTACATTGTGGTTTATTATATATTTGTAATAGCGTATGATTATGAAAGTTAACCTTAATCACCCAATTTTTGTCTGTCAGTTACATAGATTTGTGAGAATTTCTCACCGATTTTGACAAACTTATACTATTTTACAGTGGAGGAAGTTGGTAAATTATATTAAATGGAACACACACACACATATATATACATATATATATATATAGATATATATATATATATATATATATTGTCACTCCCAAGTGAGTTTGTAGCCTACAGTATATCATTTGTGAGTGAGTTACAAGTACAAGGCCTATCGAGCAAGGGGCCTGGTGGGAGGCTAGCCTTTGTTTCCCACGAGCGAGCCCTTGTTGGCACCCTGTGATATGTTGCCGTCTTGTTAGCCCTATGAATTAGTTAGTTTATTTAGCCTTGTGTGATTAATGCAGTTTATCATAAGTTCACACAATGATGACTTATATTCATTCGATTACTTTTGTTGTTACTGAGAGCACCGGCTGCCTGAGGTAATTGAGTGTTCTTGCGGTGCCTGGTGCTCCCATTTTTCTCCCTCGTCTGGTCGTGGGAACCAGAGCGAGTGCAAGAGCTTCGCTCCAGTCATAGCTCTCGCTCTGTCAACATCTCTGTTTGGTGTTGGATAGGCTTGCTTCGTGTTGTCCCTTGAATACGCATATTTCTTTTTGGTTCTTTATTTGATTGGAGCATAGCAGGGGCTGGAGTCATATTGAACATATTGTTTTGTTTTAAAATCTTTAGTTTAATCCTAATTACTGCATTCATTCCTTCTTTGGCAATCTAGCATATAAGCTTCTCCTTTTATTTCTCCATGTTCTTTTCCATTATTTTGCTGCATTGTTATTCATAATTATATGTGCATATTATTCCTGGTTGATGTCGCTAGTGGTTTGGGGATTGGCCTGTTTATCCAGCATTTGTTGAGCCTTGGAGGACCGAGGTTGTTGGGTGGTGAGGAGGCCTGTATACTGCCATAATAGGCTACCTTGTTTTTCTTTCCACCACACAGCATCCTCCAACTCGGGCCTATTTAACCTTTTAAGGGTGGCAGCCAATTTCCAACCTACTAGGATATCAACCCTTGGGCCTTGTGTAGTTTTAGTAACAATACATCTGGTGCAGTTAGACAATACATCTGGTGCAGTTAGGGACTAGGGGTGGAGCCTGTTACTAGGTGAGGTTGTCCCCATTGTACTCGGGTGTATTGAGCTAACCCCAGATGATGTTGTAAGCGATAAGTCATTAAAGTTGTTTTTCCCTTACAACACCACCACCGGGTCCTGATGTGGCGGCGTCTATGCCGTAGGACCACCTCCCGGAGCTGCCAACCGCGGATGGCTGCCGACCCTCCACGGCCGGAGACAAGATCAACGACCAGTGGAGGACAACCGGATGCCGGCCGCGGGGAGCAATTTCGGGAGCCAATCCGTCACAACCATCCCCTGCCCCCTCCCTGGGGGCACGGGTCCTTGGAGCGGCTTCGGTCGCGCCGGGTATTTCCTCCCTTCCTCGCGAGGACAGAATCCACCTGGCTAGGCTGAGATGCGGACACCATCCAGCTCTCCTGAGCTAGCAGAAGAGACTGGATGACTCCGTTGTCGACGCCTGCCCGGATGTAACACAGCACCCCATACCATTAAACACATCATAGAAGACTGCATTTCACACAACCACTTACGCCAACAACACAATCTACACTCAATGAGAGCTCTGTGGGAAAGCCCGATCGTGGCCATGGCCTTCCTCAGGGACTCGGGGCTGTTCGGCCAGGCAGCTTAGGGAACAACAACAACAACAACAACACCGCCGTGCTGTGCTGAAGAGAGCCACTCGGTGTATTATTAGGACATAGGCTAGGGATAATAGGCTTGGCACAGAGGTTTATTGTACTGGACTTTCCATGGGTTTTTGCTTTATATTGTTCTCAATTCCTAAGCGATTGGGCATGATACAGAGTGTTCTGGGAGTCTAGTAGTGGTATGGTGGGATAATGTTGGTGCAGCATAGAATAACCTTAGAAGTTCTCTTGCATACTACACGCACTATGGAATAGACTCGGTGACAATAGCTATTTTTGTGTCTCCTTGTTACTGCTTTAACCCGGCAAGTGCAGGAAGACTCTTAAGAGTTTCCCCGGGCGACTGCGGGAACACTCTTAAGATCCTGGGCCTAAAAAAATCCATTTAAAACACCCCCAATTTTTTTTTTTTTTTTCTTTTTTGCCCCTGGGCCATGCCAAATATCACTCCTCCACATCCCCTCCTTCCCCACTTTCCTCCCCTCCTTCAGTTATCACCTATTTTCCCAGTTATTCCCTTATTCTGTGGTCTATTTTCGTGCTAACATTAGCGAGTTGGTAGCAGGGCGTTGTCATCACTGTTACCAAGCGTGGGAAAGAGCGAGAAAGAGACTATTGCGTAACAGTGTCTCTCCAGACAAGGGGAGGGAAGGAGGGGAGGGAGGTTGCCTCAGCCATACATTATGTAACTCCCGGCCTTTATCGCCGATTTTGACCATCCAAACGCTGTTTCCACTTGTTTTATTGCTGTAACAGGTTAATACTGATGATGCTGGTCTTGAATGTGAGCTATTTGCAGACTCATTTAATCTCATTCAACTAGTCAACCAACCCACCCGTGTACCAGATAATCCTAATCATAATTCCCACCTACTGGACTTATTTTTAACAACCAATTCAGAAAATTATGATGTTACAGTGAGGTCCCCACTTGGATCTTCTGATCACTGTCTGATACAAGCCACCTGTCTATCACCTACCACACCTTCCCACTCTGAACCTGTTTTGGTGACTAAATGGCATTACGATAGGGCAGACTGGGAGGGTCTTCAAGGTTTCTTTATTGATATTCCCTGGACCTCTTTCTTTTCTAATGATGCACACTCCACCTTGAGCCACATACAAGATTTTGTAAAAATTGGAATGGAAACTTTTATTCCTCATCAAAAGTACAGTAAAAGATCTAATTCACCTAAATGGTTTGACCATAATTGTGCTAGAGTAACTGAACAAAAAGCAATAGCCTACAATGCATACACAAGATCAAAAACACATGAAGCCTTTAATTACTTTAGAAACATCAGAAATCATGCCAAAACTGTATTAAACCTAACTAAATCAAACTTTCTCCATAAGCAGGCAAATAAACTTCTAAATAATCCAAATGATAACAAAATATTTTGGTCTACTCTTAACTCATTCAAATCCAACTTCACTACTGCTTCATCCATTCCACCATTAAAATCTCCGACTGGCAATCTTGTAAGTGACCCACGAGGTAAAGCTAACCTTCTTGCAGATATTTTCTCCACCAACTCAACCTTAGATGACATAAATCAAGATGTCCCTGTACTTAATTTTAATTCACCTGAAATTCCCTCACTTAAGATCCACACCAGACATGTCAAAACTATTTTGCAGAATCTCTCAGTAGATAAGGCTCCTGGTCCAGATGAAATTCCTCCAATAGTACTTAAGAATTGCTCCTTGGTGCTCGCTCCTGTATTGGCAAAATTTTTCCGTCTGTGTACTCATACCTCATGCTTCCCAGTACCCTGGAAAGAAGCAAACATCCATCCAGTTCCTAAAAAAGGTGCCTCTTCAGATCCATCAAACTACAGACCAATAGCTATAACTTCCACTCTTGGCAAAGTTTTTGAAATTATATTAAATAATCACATAATTAAGCATCTGGAGAATAATAAATTAATCAGTGATAGGCAATATGGTTTTAGACGATGTCGATCAACTGCAGACATTCTTTGCCTTCTTACGCATCAAATCAACCAAGCTACAGACCAACATGGTGAAACACATACAATAGCACTGGATATATCAAAAGCATTTGATAGAGTCTGGCATCAATCCTTATTGTCGAAGATGTCACACTACGGCCTTGCATCATTAGTTCCACTAATTTCTTCTTATCTTCATAACAGAAAAATATGTGTAATGGTAGATGGCCTTTATTCTCAATTTCACTCAATAAATGCTGGTGTTCCCCAGGGATCAGTTTTGGCCCCAACTCTGTTCCTCATTCATATCAATGATCTCATATCTACCACTCATAATCCAATACATTCCTACGCAGATGACTCAACACTCCACAGTTCCTTCACATTTACCAATTCTTTCACCCAACCCGATCTTATAAATTCAAAAATAAACACTGCAATTTCTCTGAACCAGGACCTTTCTAGAATTAATGAATGGGGACAAGAGAATCTAGTTTCCTTTAATGCACAGAAAACCAAGTACATTCAATTTTCTAACCGACAGAATCTCACTGACTCCCATATTTTTTAATGATGTAAATATTCCCACTTCCCCTAGTATTGACATTCTCGGTGTAACATTAACTACTAACTTGAGCTGGACACATTATGTTAGAAGCATTGCTAAGAATGCCTCTAAAAAACTGGGACTCCTGTACAGAGTTCGAGAATTCTTCACTGACGAGCAGTTGGCCGTAATATATAAAAGTCATGTGCGCTCTCAGATGGATTACTGTTCACCTCTGTGGGGTGGAAGTGGAGTGGTTGCATTGAGGCAGTTGGACAAAATTCAAAATAAAGCTATTAGATTAATCAATAACCCTGCAATCACACAGGACCTTCCTACATTAGCCATACGAAGAAACGTTGCATCCCTTGCATTATTCTACAGATATTTTCACAGCAATTGTTCCGAGGAACTTGCTTCAATTGTGCCGCCTCTCCACATCTTTCCCCGTAGAACTAGGGCAGCTGAGAGCGCCCATGAATTTACACTTTCTCCTCCACAATGCAGAACTTCTGCTTATCAGAATTCATTTATCCCCAGAGCTACTACTCTTTGGAATTCACTTCCCTCGAATTGCTTTCCACAAACTTACAATCAACAAATGTTTAAATCCAGTTGTTACAAACATTTTATGAATGGAGGATGCCTTTAGGCACATGGACCTTTTTGTTTTATCTGTGTTTTTCCTTCCTCCATTCATTGTCTCTTAAAAAAAAAAAAAAAAAAAAATACCTTTATAATCAACCCATAATAGGCGCATATGGATAAGTATTAATGCTACTTATGGTAAAATAACGATGTTAGTGATGGGAACAGCTCAAATACGTGTGCACAGGCGTGTGGTGTCTCATACCCTCCATTTGCACGTCTTAGGTTAATAAGCAAAGAGGAAGATAACCATTTTTCCTAAAGAACCTGCGTGTCTTGGTGTTTGAGTCAGATATTAAGAGCGTGTCTGTTGCAGGGTAGTACGGTGCTGTGGGCTAGGCTATGTAAGCATCTGGTTGCCCCGGCTGCCCTCGTAACAATATATATATATATATATATAATATTAATATATATATATATATACAGTATAGTGTATATAAATAACACTGGGGTACTGACACTTAACCCTTTCACGTTTTTATGACGCAGAGGTTGCCAGATTAGCAATAATAAATAAAGTTCTCTCACTCTTATAATTACCTCTCCAAAATTAGTTTTCTGCCCACAGCTAACTCAAAGACAACTGCAGAGGTTGAAGTAACTAAACTAAAGGTTTCTAAATGCCCCTGATGGTAACAAAGGCTTTAAATTATCCCTAAGAGGCTCAAAATTGCGTCAAGAACGTGAGAGGGTTAAGTTATCAGTAACAATGAGGGATCATATGAGAGGTATACTAAAGGGAATAGGCCTTCGGCCGGGTCCTTTTCAATCAAAAAATATACAAATTTACTGCCTTGGATGTCAGGGTGGTGCAATTATTAGTTTGTAGTAGATGGCAATGCTTTTTTGATTGTTTAGGAAACAATATAAGCAACATTCTCATTACAAATAATATTAAACACAATATCAAGACATCAGATCATATGGTTTTAAGTAGGTAATGACTTATATAGCCTACTGTACAGTATGTAGGAAGCTTAGTAGTTAGGTCAGCGGTCTTGAGTATGACCATACGATGACCTGGAGTTGTAAGTTCTCTCTCTCTCTCTCTCTCTCTCTCTCATTATTTTTGCTTGAAGTTAAAAGCATTTGCAAAGTATTTGAATTGTTAGATGAAAATTAAGAAGCATGTCAGCTATTGGCACATTAACACTTAAAGCAACTTGTGGTAAGTGCAAGAAGCTAAATTTGTGTATAGACTTCAAAGAAGGTACACACGCCAGCATCCACAGTGATAGCCTCTTTTTCTGTTGGGAATTAAAAGGAAACTCATGAAAGAGCTAGATGGGATTAAGGAACAGTTATCTTCTTTACCCCCCAAGCGATTTAATACAAAAGTACACTCCAGGCCCAGCCACTTGTCATTTTTGTTGTTTTATGAAAACACATTGGATGGGTTAGTAATGAAGGAAAAACAACATAAAACTGCACACCTGGGTCATTTGGGGGTCCCGGGGTGAAAGTCACAATTAACATGGGGTGATGGGTAGGCACAATACTGGAATATCACTCACACGGCTGGACTTGAAGGGTTACCAACTATTGGTATGGTTCCGTGTGATCCCATACAAATCTGAACTCTCAAGGTGCCATAGGACAAGAGTTATTAAGGCTGACGCAACTGTTGCATCCCTGGTACTGTGGGTTACATACTCAGGCGACGCATAATGAGCGTCCTTGGAGTCGAAAGGGTTAAAGCAAAGAGACACTGAAAATATAATCCTCAAGAACAAAGTTTTCAATGTAACACAAGAAGTAGGCAAGTTGAAATAGAAAATAAGTAGTCTTAGAAGTTGTATTGTTGTGAGACTGGCAGCTGGTCCTTCAAACACCATTACAAACCATGCAGGTAGGAATAAGTAAAAGAAGAATGCAGTACCAGTCAAGGAGCCAACAGTTGAAGCAGCAACTGCAGAGGAGGCTATGATTCCTTCCACAACTAGTGGTAGTGACCATCGCTATGCTTGGGGAGAAGTTACACGCAAAAAGAAGAAAAGTCTAGACAGGATTACGAGGTTAACACCTCAAATAGATTCAGCCCTCTAGCCAGAGCAAAACAAAAATCAGCATGACTTCCCTAAATCCTCTCAGAACAGAGGGAAAGAGGATAGAGTGAGCAGCGAAATGCTAAGCCTACTATGCATCATTCAAACAACAAAGGGACCAAAGTTAACATGTCAATCAGATTTGGTCTTGTTAGTGACAAAGAGACAATTTTGTTTTTGATTGGTGATTCTCTGGTCAATGAACAAGAGCCTCCCTTTCTTAAGTGTCGCTGAGATGATTAAAAGGTGAAGAGCCTTGCAGGTGCTAGGACTTCCCATATCACAAAGAAAGTAGAATAAGTCTGGTCCAGTAGTCTTGTCAGTGGTAATGACCTGTTCCTCAATAGAAATAAAGTTGATAATAGGAGAAGTCATGACACTGGCTGATAAGCTCCGACTCAAGACAGAGGCATAATACTTGGTATTATGCCCAGGATGTATAGAGGGGAATGTGCTACCAGGAAAGCAATAGGCTGTAATGGTAGATTAGATGACCTGTGTTCCCAGAAAGGGGCGAGATCTGTGGACCCATCTGATCAGTTTTATGGGAAGCGCAACTTCTACCTCAGTGTCAGTGTGCACCTTTACATCAGTGATAAAAATCAAACTTGGTGATTGCCTAAATCATCTTTTTTGCAACTTGCTGTAGAAAGTATGTAGACAGAATCCTGCAGCATGGAAAATGCAAAGCCTCACCAGTGGTTGATCTCCAGCTCCCAAAAGGAAGTCCCACAAAAGAAAGAGTTAGTTCCTCTGAGAGCAAAAATGCCTCTCAACCAATGGCAGAGTTCCCCAGTAGAATGAGAGATAACCTGCAACTCACTTTATGCTCTATTCTTCAGTTGTCAATTTCTGAACCACTAGACAGTGGTTCTTCTACCACATATGAAGATTCACAACATATAGGGAATTGCAACACCTCTGATAGTGTACAGAGAAATAGGGTGCTAGCAAATGTACTATCCCCAGAGACCCCTTTCCCTTCGGGAAACAGGGTATAATAGTCGGTTCTAGGATGAACCTGAACCCCCTTAAGGTAGTACCGTATTATTTATTGTAGGTCAATTAGGAATATATTACTTGAACTTCAGGCATTGTTGTCTACAAAATGCTTCGATGTAGATATTATCACCGAATCCTGGATTCACAGTGATACCAGAGATTATGCTGCATAGAAAATATTCCACAAAGACTGGACCATACAGGAAGGGGGCGAAATTCGTTTGTACATTACAGATTCTCTAAATACAACTAACTGAGAGTGAATCAGCTAAGTGAAAATATGAACTGCTAGAATTGGACTTCACTCTAGATAACTCTATATAATTGTTCTGGTGTACAGGCTTCCACATCAAAATCTTGAAATAGATGAATTTCTGTACACAAGACTTGGTGGTCTTATCAACGGCAAAACTAGTGCGATCTTAGGTGACTTTAGTTGCCAAACTGTCAAGCCAAAACTGCTGATGCTGAAGGTAGATGTCTAGTGGAATTTGGTAATGATAACCCTTTGACCCAGTGGGTGAACAGCCCAACTAGAGGAAACAATATATACTAGATCTTGTGTTCACCAGTTCTCCGAGTGTGAAACTAGATTTCCATTGTGCATATTTTGAAGGCCTTCAGGGAAGTTTATACCAGATCAGACTCGAAGGTGAGGATGTTAATGCGATTTGGTGCTAATTCAAAGAGCAGTTTGTGGATCAACAGGCTGCATTTGTTCCTACTAAGCTTACCAAATCAGGCTCACCTCAACCAAAATGGTTCACAAGTGACACAGCTTCAGCAATTAGAAAGCCAAATATTGCATACAAGAAGGCCAAAAGAAGTCAGGACCAAACAATTTTATTTCATTCAAAAATGTGTGTAAGAGAGTGAAATCTCATACACAGGAAATATAACAGAAATGAATACCTCAGGCTTGCAGCCCTCTGCAAAGAGAGTCATCAAGAGTTCTTCAGCTATATGACCAGCAGGAAGCCATTCAAAAGTATCATTTTACTTCTAAAGAATCCAACTGGCCAATTGCAAACCTCTGACACTGATATAGCTAAATCCCTAATGGCTTTCTTCCCAGAGTTGTACGAGAAATTCGAAATGAGATCGCACCAATCTTGGTAGAAATCTTCAATAAATCACTAGAAACTGGAGAGGTTCCTAAAAACTGGAAACTGGCCAATGTGACTAGGGGTCAATTAATTGGCTAATTAACTTTACTTCTATCATAGTAAAACTCCTAGGAGTGCTAGTAGACAAGATAATTGACTTCCTGGAAATCCACTACTTAATGACAGATTCCCAACACGAATTCAGGCGACACCGATCATGTCCTACCCATTTGCTGGAAATTTTTATATGAAATGCTTAGCAAATATGACAACAGTAGAGCCATAGAAATCCATTACTTAGATTTTCAAAAATCTTTTGACAAAGTGCCTCATTGTAGGCTTATGTCAAAAGTGAGTGCACTAGCTATAAACACAGAGGTAACAGGTAGACAACTTTGAGTGGTAATCAATGATGTTTCTTCCTAGTGGACTCCAGTCACTTCTGGAGTTCCATAGGGATCTGTCTTTGGCCCATTTCTGTTTATCTTAACCCGGGAAAGACGAAGCCTATGTATTTTTAAAGTGCCCGCCATGCGAAGGTATTTGGTTTAATTCTGACAATAATAGTCATATTTACCATATATATAATTATCCACATGTGCCTATTTTACTTTTAATATGAACGTATGAACATTTAAGAGCAATAAAAGAAGTGGGAATAGCATTTGGGGGGTGAAAAAGACGTATTATTGCTGCCCGGTCATATCATGAGGTGAGAGCCCGAGCGGCGAATAACCTCACTCTCCGGACTCCAGAGTGACACCGAGGCCTCGCCCGTGTAAAAGAGAATGCGTGAGGGAAATTTGCGTAGAAATTACCCGATAAAAGGGGGAATAAGAGGAGAAATAGCTGATAATTGAGGAGGGGCGAAAGGGGGGAAGAGGGTGGGGGGGGAGGTTGGGACACATGGAGGAGTGGTAGCAAGTAATGGAGGGGAATTATCTCACCTAATCACATATTGCTTGGTTTGAGTGTCAGCAGGTTGTTTTAAAAAAAAAACATTTATACCTTGGCTCTTGAAAGTATCCTCGCCTTCGCTCACCAAAACTTCTATGAGGACGCTCACCTGTCCCTTTGTTAATATATATATATCTATGACTTCGATATTAGTCTGTTGAATGTGATCTCGAAGTTTACAGAAGACAAAGCTTGGAAGGAATGTGATGAACCTCAAAGGGGTTGAACACCTCAGAATGGACCTTAACAAATTGAGTGAATGGTCGGAAACATGGTGGATGCCTCTAAACTTGGCAAATTGCAAGATGATGCAAATCGGCCGAGCAAAATCCAAATCAGACTATTCACTACTAGGAATGCCTCTGGAAGTGGCTACTCGAAAATGGATTCTGAATAGCAGTGATCTAAAGTTTTCCAAGCAGTGCATATAAGTAAAGAAGAAAGCTCAGAAATAGTTGGGTTATATTAACACCTTACGAGCGGCCTATGCGGTTTATTTATGTGTACCGCACAGCGGGGTGTTTTTAGCCAAAATAGGGCTGTTTACGTGATCATTTTCATGCCTAAATAAGACCCAGAACGTAAAACAAGTACCTATCCCTGAAAGGGCATAAACAGAGCTTTCGAATGACACCATAACGATCCTTGTATGATGGATAGTTTTCTTGCAATAACCGTGCAACGCGAGTGCAAAAAGCAGGTAATTCGGTACTTTCAGTACATAATTGAGTATGTAGCGAGTGAGAGAGGGAGGAGGGAGCTGAGATTTGTGTCAGTAGGTTCGCCGCGGTGGTCTGGAGCAGTCATACGCTCGCTAGTCTCCTGCCACCACTTGTCTCTCTCTCTCAGCCACATTACGTGCTGAAATTGCCACTCGAGTTATGTCGAGCGCCGCCACATAGTCCAGCTTTATTTAACTCGACTTATGTTGCTCGCCGCTAAATAAGGGTTAAGAGACAATTTAAGCATAAAAATAAGGAAATATTCTTCCATTTTTACAATGTTCTGATACAGCCTCTCCTGATGTATGCTGTTCAATTCTGGTCTCCAGCACTTAGGAAAGATATAGAGCGACTGGATGAGTACAAACTAGGGTTACAAAGCTTATTCAATTGATTAGAATGCTGAACTATCAGGACCGGTTGTAAGCTCTTGATATCTTTCCGTTTGATACATACAGACTACGATGTCAGCTCACTGATTTGCTTATAATACTTAATGGGTTTGATAATGCGGATTATAGTAAAATGTATAGTCTCAATATGAATACAAAAGGCAATCATGGCTGGAAGTTGGAAGGGAAAAGCTTCAGCAAAAGTAGGCCTATTTGTGGAAACTTTTTCACATGGAAGATCTGTTCTACCTGGAATAAACTTCCCTCAGAAGTTGTAAATAGTTCTTCAGTAGAGCAGTTCAAGAAGAGAGTATATATAATTTTGCACACTCTGTAATGAGTAGTTCATTTACAAATATCTCTCCTTCCATTTCGAGTATATCCCCGGAATGGACGGCAAGGTCTCCGAGATACTAAGTATTCCTTGTAACTCCTTTTAATTATCTCGCTCTCTCTCTCTCAGTGCATGGTCTATATCTATAAATGGCAGTGGCCCGTGTCACAATGCGTGCTGTGCCCAAACCCATATGTTGGTATGTATATAAACCATCAGGAATTCGATAGATCCACTAGCTACTGAAAAAAATGTGTCCTTAAATTAGGAGAGAGAGAGAGAGGTGAGACGATGAGTTCACCAGTTCATTAGCTGGTAAATTCACAACTTTTTTCCGTTTATTATCACCATGCCAACGTCCAACACCTTCCTTAACCCCCACACTTCCCGTTATCCTTCATTCCCCCGCGCCCCGTTTCCCTTCACCCCTTTACCCCATGCACACTTCTCGTGTTCCTTCACCTGTTCACCCCCACACTTCCAGTCTTCCTTTACTTCTTCAGCTCCACACTTCCTGTTTTCTTTCACCTCTTCACCCCACACTTCCCGTTTTCCTTCACCCCTTCACTCCCCACATTTCCCGTTTCCCCTCACCCCCACACTTCCCGCATCCCTTCACCCCACACTTCCCGTTTTCCTTCACCTCTTCAGTCTTCACCCACACGCTTCCCATTTCCCTTCACCTCTTCACCCCCACACTTCCCGTTTCCTTTCACCTCTTCCCACCCACACTTCCCGTTTCCCTTTACCCCATATCCCCGTTCTCCTTCCCCCACTATCTCCCTTGTAAACAAATGACCAGGAATTATGAGGAAGGAGAGGAGTGGAAAGTTGGAGAAGTTAATTGTAAGAGGGTGTATTATAATGATGGGAGCTTATCACACTTATAGCACACGCACACGCACACGCACACTCACACACATACACACACACAGGTGATCACTATTCCGGCAAATATTCTTAATATTTGTATGTGTATTATATATGTATTTTATCTGTATTGGCGCTTTGTATGTATGTTTTACTCACTGTATATTTTCAACTGTATGGGGTCAATTGTATAAATTACATTAAATACACCTATTATTATTATTATTTTATTATAGGTATGCTTCATTCTCCCAAACACAATCATATAATGCATTAAGTCTCATTGTGCTACGTATATCAACACAATGGTCTCTATTTTGGCGACTATAAGGTCAGAAAATTGTCCTGAAGAAAAAGTTGGTAATTTGTATACTTATTGTGATTATTTACCAGAGAGAGAGAGAGAGAGAGAGAGAGAGAGAGAGAGAGAGAGAGAGAGAGAGAGAGAGAGAGAGAGAGAGAGAGAGAAAGCGTTAGAGTTAGTGAGATTAAGCTCTGCGTCTGTGTGTGAGAGTGAGAGAGAGAGAGGGTTAGTGAGTGAGATCAAAGTCTGTGGGAGAGAAAGAGAGTTAGTGAGTGATTGAGTGAGAGTGAATTACTGATTGAGTTTACCCTGATCATGACATAACCAACTGGGAGAGCGAGAGTTAGTGAGTAAAGGTGTGTGTGTCTGTGTGTGTGTGTGTGCAAGATATCATGACAAATGTGAAGAACACGTCAGAGATAATCTTCTAGTTCTTAAATAACACTCTGAACGAAGATTCAAATATATTTTATCTCGTGATTGTTTACAGCAATGTTAATATACTTTTATATTTACTGTAGTTTACTTCCATCATACTTACACAGACAACCACAACCACATATGATTAACACTCTCTCTCTCTCTCAGTTGGTCATGTCATAGTTATGCTAAACTCAAGAGAGAGAGAGAGAGAGAGCATTAAAAAGATAAAAATAAATTAGTTTAAGGGGAGGCTCCACTTTAGTAGGCTAATCCCAGTTGTATACCCAGTATTGTGTAAACGTTTATAGTATTTGATCCCAGTGCTTTATCCCTTTCTCTGTGGGCTTATTTGCGCTATTTAGGGCATATTCAGGCACTCCTGAATGATTAATCAAGTATCTGCATTAAATGAACTGCATTCTGCCGAAAACTAGGCGAAAATAACTTAAAAAATTACACCAGAACGAGCTTCGTAGGTGGCGGGGTTCACCAGCAGCGTTGCCATAGACATTTGGGAAAACTCGCTAATTATTAGCACTCGCTCGCTCGGCAACACTGTCGAGACATCCGCGCGAGACCACAGTCTCCCTGAGTGAGCGGCTGGCTGCTCTGAGGGGCGGACGAAGGTCTCTCATGCTCCTGCCCACTGACACACGATTTCTACGGCATTTACATGCTTTTAAAGCCTGGAAATTGATGTAAATTGCCTATGCGTTCCAGATTGTCACCCGTAGGGTAAGGGTTAAGGAATATCTGGTGCAATTTTCATCACCTCATGTGCGCGCACAGCAGCGAAATCCTTTTCATACCATTATTAAATCCAAGGATCATATATTTACCAATTGAAATCGCCTGTTTATTGTTTAAAGTAGCCTAACTATATTACCTACAAATGTGCAATATTAGTATTCCCCAATGATACATAAAAGCCGTGGATACAAATATTGAATGTATGTGTACGGTATCGGTGCCCCATATTACATAAACAAAAATTTGCTGAAAAAAAACGTAGTTGTAAACAAGCTTTCCTTTTGTGCAAAGTTGCTTAGATATATATGGAACTTGTCTGCAAAGTGTGGACGATATCGAGTTATATTCATGAGCACAGTTGATTTTACATGTCGATAAGACATTTAACATAGAAAAAGCAAACAAAATTGCAAGTGAAATTTTGAGATAGAAATCTGGGTAAAATGTTTTAGTTACCGCTAAAATATCGTTCTCTGATACACAGTGTAAAAGAGAACGGTGCTGCCATATTTGGGTAACAATAATATTTTTTATTATTTTTTATCTCTCACATACCAAACAAACACATAAATGGGGAGGGGGGGGGGGGTTGGAGATATCAGATGGTGATTTTTTCTCTTCCCTTTCATTTTATTATACTGTAGGAAGTATTATAGCTACAAACATAAAAAATATGTTTCGGCGGTGCGATATAGGGGTTGGGGGGGGGGGGGGTTTAAAAATGTCGGATAACATTTTGTACTCTTCACTTGCACTTTCCTACACTGTAGGAAGGATTTGTGTAGCCTCCCCTTAACGCAAATTTATGGATGAATGGAAATATTAACATAATTAATTATTCACCTCAAACATTAACAGACAACTATTAAGCAAATTCACATACACAGACATTAAACACGCTGCTCATTGCATGAATATAGATAATAATCTGAAATGTGCACGTATCCCCTTTAACACCTTACGAGCGGCCTATGCGGTTTATTTATGTGTACCGCACAGCGGGGTGTTTTTAGCCAAAATAGGGCTGTTTACGTGATCATTTTCATGCCTAAATAAGACCCAGAACGTAAAACAAGTACCTATCCCTGAAAGGGCATAAACAGAGCTTTCGAATGACACCATAACGATCCTTGTATGATGGATAGTTTTCTTGCAATAACCGTGCAACGCGAGTGCAAAAAGCAGGTAATTCGGTACTTTCAGTACATAATTGAGTATGTAGCGAGTGAGAGAGGGAGGAGGGAGCTGAGATTTGTGTCAGTAGGTTCGCCGCGGTGGTCTGGAGCAGTCATACGCTCGCTAGTCTCCTGCCACCACTTGTCTCTCTCTCTCAGCCACATTACGTGCTGAAATTGCCACTCGAGTTATGTCGAGCGCCGCCACATAGTCCAGCTTTATTTAACTCGACTTATGTTGCTCGCCGCTAAATAAGGGTTAAGTGTGCATTCGTGCTAATGAGTGTTAATTACTGACATTTACAGTACTGTAATTTTAAATTTACTAGTGTGCTGGAACCACTAGTTTATGGAGCCAAATAATTTACATATTTACATATTATCAATTCTGCGAAGCAGAATGGTAGCGATCCCCCGCATACCCTGCACCACCAGCCAGGTTGTCTGTTGTTCTGTCTGTCCAATATCTCCTCCTAGGGTTATTTATAGATGCTTACGAATTGATTATCCATGAATTCAGACGGTCCGTGCGGGTGTCAGTCAGAAAAGGATATTGACCTCACTCAATTGATAAAGTTAATCATAAAGGTTAAAGATAAAGGTCAGTTTTTCAACTTTTGTAACTACTCTCTCAATTTTCACCATATTCACAATGCTAATGCTACATATAATGTCAAATCCACTGACCAACTTTTTGCTAAATATTCCTAAGGTTAAGTAAGGTCAAAGGTCTGGGCCAAAGGTCAAAATCATATTTATACAAAGGTCAGCAGGTACATAAATACAAAATTACTAAAATATATAAATTGAAAATTCTTCGTGAGGGTGTGTATTTCGGCATAGTGAATAGATCGAGTGCAATAAAAGTTAAATTAAGACCATGAAAGTGAATAAAAATGCCTGTTTTAGTGAAGTGTATTGGCTTTTTTTACGAGGCAGGTACCGGGCGACCCAAGCGAGGACCTGGCCAGGCCCTTAGAAATCTGACCTGAGAGTTGCCACAGACGTCGATAGGCAGAATTATGCGCTATTCCTAGGACCGTATATTTAAGTGAAGTATCCACTACTAATCACCTTAGGAAGTGAGGTCCGCTCTGTAAAGGAGAAATAGTCCCACCCTACACACACGACATTGCCCGGCCTAAATTTCAAACGCAGGTCCACACAAAGTAGTCCCAGCCCTCCTGACACAAAATTTACCTACACAAAAGCCGCTCATAGTGTATGCTTTCGAAAATATATAGATGAACAAATGCAAAATAAAATTGCTTGTATGACCGATCATGTAATACACTAGATGATAGTTAGGCAGTGCCGCCACCCACCACTTTCCTCCCACGTTCAGTGTCGAGAAATAAAGTCGGAAGAAAACAATGAAAACAATAAAAATGGGTGCCAGAAACATTTGCACATCCTGTAGGTATAATATACACGTGAATAAGGGCACAAGATGCCAGATATGCAAACTAACGTTTCATTGGGTGTGTGTAGACCTATTACCAATTAATACAGCTTACAATGATATAGGGAAAAACCCTAATTTCTGTGACAATTATTTTGAAGTAACAATGCAAATGATTCAGACGGTAGAAAATACAGATGGGCAAGATAGGTCTGAATACAGTAAAGACGTGGTTAATTTCCATCGAGAATGAGAAATAAAGAGGGTTAACAGGGACACCCCCACCCTTGAAGCTCCGCCCATAACCGGAACGCATTCCACACACCCTCCCCCTCCACCCACATCGCCTACCGAACCTCAACCACACCACTTGTAAAATACCAGCTCCGTAAATCCACAAACCCTCCCACTTCACAGCCATTGACCAAATAACTTCCCAGGAAGCAAATATGAAGCAACAAGCTCCTCTAACAGGCTCCCCCAACCACACCCCCCCCTGCCCCCCCCAACACCCCCCCCTCACCCCCCAACATGACCCTTCAACACCGCCCTCCTCCACACCTCTGCCAGCTGCCCATTTACTCCCGACGAACCAAGACACCCAGCCCCCCTTAACACCGTCTCGGAATACTACACCACCCCATAAGCACACCTTTATCCCCCCCAACTCGCAGATAAAATATAATCCATACATTTAGCAGTTATTGTAACATACAGGCCTCCAAACTCATCCCTAGACAAATTCAAAATCCAGCTCAACAAAATAAAATCAGAAGTGGAAGCCATGGGGAACCAAACACCAAATATGATATGGTTAGGAGACTTTAACCTACCAAACATTAAATGGAGACAACTAGAAAACCAAGTAGTAGCAGATAACACCAGAGAAGCAAATACGAGAGCTTTTTAAACTTTGACACTTTTTTAAACTTACCTAGCATATTGCTGAACTCACATGTGAAAACAATATCTTAGTCGTTGTCTCCACTAACAAAGACTCCCTAGTACACAGCATTAACATATCGGGTACAACATACTTAGATCATAAATTAATTGAGATCAAAACAACCTTAACAAGTGTACAGCCAACCTCAGAATCGATACCAATAACTGGCCCTTTCAGTAAATTTAACTTCAATAACAAAAATATTAGGTGGGAAGAGGTAAATCAAGAAATGGAGGAAATAGACTGGGCAGAGTTAATGAATAACTGACACCATCAGAAGGTCTAGTCCCAAAAACAGAAACCATGACACAAATCTGTAACCACCACATACTTGAAAGACATACAAGAAGAAGAAGCAAACAAGATCGGGAAAGAAGGAAGCTGTACAGAAGAAGAAGATTACTCACATAACGACGCACACATCACAATCCACAGGATAGGCAAAAGGCCAAAATAGATAGAAAAATTGTGGAAATTGAACAAAAACTAAGAATCTCACAAGAACTACAACATATGGAAGAGGAGAGGAAAGCTATTGTAGGTATAAAGGAAAATTCCAAGTACTTCTTTTCATTTGCCAAACAAAAGGCTAAAACCAGCATCAAATATCGGCCCACTAAGCAAACGGGATGAGTCATTCACAGGGGACAAAATGGAAATGAGCAAAATTTTATGCCGGCAGAGTGAAATGGCCTTCAGTGAGCCGGATGAAACAAAAGCCATCAGAGACTAATATATATTTTTCATGGAAAACTCCCCTACGGAAACCCCACCGATTCTAAATAATGATTTCGGTCCAAAAGACATAGAAGAGGCCATTTCCAACATGCCATCCCACTCGGCACCAGGCCCGGACTCATGAAATTCGATCCTAATGAAGAAATGTAAGGAAAACCTCTCAAAACCCTGGCTATAATGTGGAGAAGGAGTCTAGATACTGGTGAAATACCATATGCAATAATTGCCTCACTGCATAAAGGAGGAAGTAAAGCACAACCACAGCCTCCTCTCCCCTCGGCCTCCAATCTTGTCCGCTCCCGCTCAAACTGTCTCTCCCTCTCTCTTTCCTGTCTCTCTCTCTCTCTCTCTCCTCTCGCTCTGCCCGTCTCTCCTCATACTTTCTTGCTCTTGCTCTCTCCTCCATCTCCATCTTCTTCCGTTGAAGTTGGAGGGGAGCCTCTCCTAACATTCCTGGGACAAAGAGGGTGGAGTGATGGACCCGAGGAGTGGCATAAAGCACAGGGTCGGAATGAATGGCCGACATACTAGGAGGAACATCGACAACGACAGGAGGAGCCCTATCTCCCCCATAACCGCCTTCAAACGCTATGCGCTCCGCTTTATCGCCGATGTAAACCAGGGCACCCGTAGCGGGCGCAGGCGCCTCTTGGGAGAAGAGACTGTCCACACTGTTGAACCGGCTTGGCCGCACTGGCAGCTCTGCACCCACCTGGTGGGTAACTTGCCCGCCAGTTGGGGTTACACTCCGCTGGACCAAGTCCTCCACAAAGTGCACACACGCCCCCCTGGTCATCCCTGATGAATCTTTGCGAAATAGCAAGCACCGCAACCTTAATTCATTGGCAGTCCGCTCCTCAATCTGCTGCAGTTCTGGTTGGGTGGCCAAAAGATCACGGGCATCCTGCTTGGTCAGTAGATGAAGCGGAACCTGTACCGTATTCTCCATGACGGACACACAGGGACTTCCACAGCTCAAAACAAGCAAGTTCTTTTTTCGTAACCCCAATTAAACACTGAATTTATCCTGGCATGGTCACCACTGTCACAAATCGAGGGTACTGTAAGAGAAGGACCCTGGCCTGCCTAACGGTAACACAATATTCTCTCTATAACCCTCGGTATCTCCGACCGTGAACAGACACTACTATACTTAGAACTACTGGGTCCAGGCCCTCTGGGATTACAAAAAGTGGGGTAGGATTTCCGCTATACTTTCAGGCTGCTGTATTTTACTCGTCCGGTCAAATGGACGAAGATACTACTCTGCCTCAACGATGATAAAATCAGATCATATCCCGAAAGAACAGCTATTCCTACCTACTTAATTATCAACAGTGCCGTACTATGATCCAGAAGTGACTGTTGTTCATAATCAGTATACTCTATCTAGTATGAACAGTCTCGATGCTACGTAATCTGGGTTGATGTAGCGTTACGTATCTTTCCGTAGTCTTAAGTTGAACACTTCCGTAACCTTATGTTGAACGTTCCATATTTGGGAAGAATATATTATTCTGTAGTTGAATATGGGAAAGTATTGTAGGATTATAATTCCCATATATTTGTGTATTATTTATTAACATTGTTCCTATGTATCTCATTGTATAAGGATGGGATACATTTCCCATATGCTATGCGCGTGCGCGGTTAGTCACGATGGACACAAAGACGACGCGCTCGCTCTCACTCTCCACCCAACCTCCGTCCCCGCTACACGCTATGCTTACTTCTTCATTGTTTCATATTTAGGTGTTTTAGCTTCACTTCCATCTCATATTCATAGTCACTACATCATCATCTTAATTAGCTATCATTAAACTTAACGTAATTATCTAACCTATCTTAGCCTATTCGAGCCTCTTTCCTTCAGCTTTCCTTATCCCACTAACCAACTTGAGAACAACTAGCCTATCTTCCGCCATCTTTCGATCACCAACTGAGTTCATCATCTAAGGTAAAACATTTATTCTATATGTGTTATGTAAATTAAAATATACAGTCCACTCAATCTAAAGTAACCATTTAAATGGTCCTTCGAACCGTCGGACATAATTGGGCTTTGACCTTTCGGTAGTTTGCCCCCCCCCCCCCCCCCCACCCCCCCCCCCCCCCCCCCCCCCCCCCCCCCCTTTTGTGTACTTTTTCGGCGGTCGGTAGTTGCCTTACTTGGCTTGGAGTGGGGCTAGCCTATCCGTGTGTTTTGACATGTTTTCTATTAACCCGGGAACGGCGAGGGGCGGGGGGGGTATTGAACTCGATGTCCATGGGTGAGCATATAGGCTCCATTCAGGCCTATAATCGTCATTTTACGATAAATATCGTTATTACTTATTCATATGAGCCTATTTTACCTTCACTATGAAGATAGTAACCTGTAACAACAATAAAACAAGTGAAATTTCATTTTTCTGGTCAAAATCGCGAATATACAGGGAGCAGCACATTCATGAATTATGGAGCAAATTGAGGCAACCACTCCCTCCACGAGGCCTCAAGTCACACTGAGCCTACTCATCCACACTCTCGGTTGTGTAACACACTCGCTAGGCACGTAAGCACATCCTCCACTCATTTTGCTAATGTTAGCACAAAAATATACCAACGAATTAGGGAATAACAGGGAAAATAGGTGATAATTGAAGGGGGAGGGGAAAGGGGGGAAGGAGGGGATGTGGAGGAGTGATATGAGGTATAGGGAAAAAAACAAAAAAAACATTGATTAGTGGTACTGGGGCCGTTTAAATGGGTTTTTTTGGCCTCCCTCTTAAGAGCTTTGCCGCTCCCGCCCAGTAAAACTTTTTATGAGCGTTGCCGCCGTTTAGGGGTTAAGCTCTCATGGCCCAGGTCTTTTGGACCCATGGAGCTGTCTGACTATATTTTGTCTGCTCTTTGTTCTGGCCGCCCCAAGTGTCTGGCCACCAATGGGAATTTTTGGACAGGATGTGAAAATACTAGTGGATGGGTCATAAGGCTACGACGGAAATTTTACCCATCATGAAAAGCTATTAATCAGTATAGTCTAGAATAATAAACTTCTTCAAAGTCAGTACAGTATTCCTTTTCGGGCTTAATTATTAATAATCCTTTAGGCCTAAAATATATCACCAGTAATTGGCATTGCATTAAGATTAAATTATCCATACTGTACTGTAAAATAACTTCAAAATTTAAGATTATTTAATCTAGATCAACATTATACTGTAAAATAACTTCTTTAAAATTCAAAGTTATTCATTCACATATCTTTTCTAAACTCGTTGTATGCCCTGAAGGTAAGGTATTATGATAGTTGATAGGCTGAGTGTGGGTTAAACCAACTCAAAATTTTCCTTGTGACTATTATTAATATGAACTTTTCTTGTGTTTAAATTTCCGCACAACAATTAAATTTAATATATAAATTTGTCAGTAGCCATTGAGTTTTAGCCTAATTAAATTACCCTACTGGCTCTTTCTCTTAAATTCATTAAATCTTGAATCTATTGTAATTTAGTATCGGTACCTTTTTGCCATCTAAAAGACATTTTGGCCTATTGTACAGTGATTTCCCTCCCGGCTCTTCTTAAATTGATATTAACATTTCTTGATCTAAACTATTACTTAATGAGTTAAATTGAAAGGCTCCAGACTGCTAATCTACCTTTTCGGGCAAATTCTTATTCCGCATTTCGTGAGGGTGTTTTGTTTCCAACTCGCGATTTGATTTAATTTAACGGAATGCTGTATTATTGTCTTCAACTTATTCGGACTAGCATTAACCCGTTGAGCCCCGGCTAGTTATAATATTTTGTTCACCCCAGTCCCAAGCCATTTTCACTTATTTTTTTTGTTTGCTAAAATGGAAGACAAGGATGAGAAATGAAAAAAAAACAAAAAAAAATCACCTCTGACATTTTTTTTTTGGGGGGGGGGGGGCCGGTGGGGGGTTGGGGGGGGGAGCTTCAAAAAAATGTGTTGAGCCAAAATGGAAGAGAATGGTGAGAAATGAACACACAAATAAAAAAAAAACTCATTTCGGTCATTTGGGGGGCGGGGGGGGGGGGTTTCAATAGTTCGTCTCCCCCGCATGACCACCCGCCCGGGAGCACTAGGGTAAAAACTGAGTATGGCATTGTACGGCATACATCCTAAGGAGTATCTCACATAAATCTCAAGCCTCTAGCTCCCATACGACCGGAGTAATGAAGGTTCAAAGTGGCGGTAAACTAGGGGTGTAAACTATCCCCACTAAGCCCACCACCACCAGCCGCGCGGCTGTCTCGGCCCGCTCACACCTACTGGCCCGGCTCCCCCCCACACTACGGTACCGCCCCCTCCTATTCTCCCGCCATTTCCTACCTTACGAGCCACGTAAGTGTTTTTTATATGTCGGACGCACGTGATGCGTCGCTGGGAGTTGGTGATCAAAGACTGCCGACGCAACACGTGCGACGCTGGGTCTCAACGGGTTAATAGTTTAATTCAATATCACTAAATTTCTTTCCATAACATCATGGCTACATGTATACAACAGCGTGGGGCTGGGCTTAACCCGGCAAGTGCGGGAAGACTCTTAAGAGTTTCCCCGGGCGACTGCGGGAAGACTCTTAACCCGCTGAGTGCCAGGGACGTATATATATGTCCAAGGACAAAAATGCACCCCTCTGACGTCCCATGGATTACTCCTCGGATCAAGAGACTGATGCAGAATCGGAATAAGGCCTTCTACACGGACAACAATCGCTACAAGGACCTACGCAACATTGTGATAAGGGAGATCCGTTGGGAGAAGAAGTCCTACTACCCTACAAAGATTCATCATTTAAAACAAACCAATATCAGTCAGTGGTACTCTAAAATTAAGAATCTTTGAGGCTTAAGTAGTGGGAGTCCTTCGATCCCCTGTGTTTCCTATGTCCCTCGTGAAGATGCACCTGAACTGATAAATAATCACTTCTCTACCATATACCAGACCCTCCCCAAACTAGACCGCACCAACCTCCCTGCCTTCCTCCCATCCCCTTCCCCCCCAGTAACTGTTCAAGAATATGAAGTGGCCAAAAAAGCTTTCCAGTTTCAAATAAAAAAGATCAACAACCCCAGTAGACCTACCCATGAAAATAAACAAAGAATTTTCGGTTGAATTTGCCATCCCCATTTGCTCGATAATTAATGCCTCCTTAAGGCAAAGTAAATGCCCTGCAGACTGGAAAAATTCATACGTCACTCCAATTCCCAAAACCCCCTCCCCACATTCTCTTAATGAACTCAGACCAGTTGCCATAACGCCCATCCCTAGTCTAATCTGTGAGGACTTTGTATTCACCTGGGCTTACTCACAAATCCGTCATTTAATAGATCCCCAACAGTTTGGCAACATTAAAACCTCCTCCACCACTCACTGTCTTATTAGCTTCCTAGATTATATTTACACAAATCTTGAGAAGAGAAAGACTTCCCTCGCTCTTGCCTTTATTGACTTTAGGAAAGCATTTGACCTTGTTGACCACACCATCATCATCAACAAGGCCATAAAGTTGGGGCTACATCCTACCCTGGTTGCGTGGTTGACCGACTTCCTTAGTGATGGACGGCAAGCAGTGCGATATCAAGGCTTCATCTCCACCTTCCTAGACATCACATGTGGAGTCCCACAGGGCACAAAGATGGGGCCTCTATTGTTCCTCATCTTGATTAATGATGCCCTAAAGGACACTCCATTCCACTGGAAGTACGTGGACGACTCGACAGTCGGCATTACTGTCGATAACACCTCCCCTAACTATGACCCCCTACAAGACATCCTCGACCGTCTTCAAGCCTGGACCACAGACAATCATGTGACCATCAATCATGACAAGACAGTGGTCATGCACATCAACACCTCCGTTACCGACCTTCCTCCACCCACTGTCACAATTGGTCCTCATCCCCTTCAGCTTGTTGAGTCCACCAAACTCCTTGGAATCACTGTGGACAACAAGCTGAACTGGAAGAAACATGTGTCTACCACAGTCAGGACCGCCACATACAAGTTGCTTATGCTAAGGCAGCTGAGATCCCTGTGGGCGCCGGAGAATGAGCTGAAGAGTATATATAACATCTTCATACTCCCTAAGCTCACCTACGCCTCTCCCGCCTGGTCCTCATGTGCATACCTGCACTTTCAACCCACCACTACAACACACTCAAGCAGTTTGCATCTAAGCTACTTGTTTACCCACGACACAGAAACTTACTTCCACCAGACGCTCCTAGACCAACACGTGCAGCTCGTCACTTCAACACACTCCAACCAATAAGGGCAAGAACTGACAGATACAAAAATAGTCCTATCCCAACCATTGTAAAGATTATTAATAATGTGTAATGACGGCCTGTCACACCATATATACGCGCCCTCCTTTAATAATGTATGCATAAGTGTGTGTGCGTGTGTGTATTAGAATATATGTATGTATTTGCTTGAGTTTGTTTATGTGTGTGTGTGTATATATATATGTGCATTTATGTATGTACAGTATATGTTTATGTATGTGTGCGTATATGTGTATGTATGTATGCGTTAATTATCTATATATGTGTGTGTCTATAGTGTATACTGTTTGTGGTTCGAGGCTCGAGCCCGGCTGAGAGTATTCTATCACACACACACACACACACACACACATACAAACAAACACACACACACACACACCTACACTGAAGAATGTCCCATATACTATAATTCCCCTCAGCTATCTCTCCTTATTTTATATTCTTCTTTTGTTCTCTACCTAGGATTACCTCCCAGTGTAGTAGGCTTTACCTGACCCTACCTGTACGGCCCCGTAGGCCGTTTCGCCTTTGCCCTTTTCAAACTCCTCATTTGATCTCTTCCGACATTTGACATTCCATTCTAATTGGCTTTACCTGACCTACAGTCCGTTGCCCCATTAACCCTTTTCCAATTCCCTCATTTAATCTCTCCCAAGGATTTAACTCCCATTATTAGCCTCACCTGACCCTACCAGAACAGTTTTTGTATGTATCTATGGTTGTTTGCATACGTGAGTGTTTATGTATACGGGCATGTGCACACTTACTGCATGTTCTTATGTTCTTATATATGTATGTATATATATGCGTATGTATGTGTGTACGTATGCGTATATATGTATGTTCTGTATATATTGAGTAAAATAAATGTGTACTGTATATGCATTGTAAATCACTTACTCTCAAGGTTAATTTATGATAATTTGTATTTTACACTAGCATAATTATTGTACTAATTTCTTGTTTTAATATAAAGTATATTATACTCACCCATTGTAAACCAAGCTTACCATTTTCCTATCTGTACATCTCATGTTCATCCACTAATTGTAAAATGTGTATTTTCAGCTCATGAGGCTGCCATTCTTTAATAAACCGTTTATTATTATTATTATTATTATTATTAAGGGTGTTGTCACGCCCAGTGCCAGGGACGTATATATACATCCACGCCGAAAAAAAATTGTAGCAGTGAAACGACCGCACTTACCCTTCTGGCTTCTTGCCACCACCAACACAACCCCTTCCCCCCCACCCACTCGCTGACTATCCGTCGCCTCACAAGGAAAAAAAAAAGGAAAATCTGTGGCGGCGAAACGACTGCACCAATCGGTTCCATATTTGTGTGACAAGTCCCTTACCCTTCTGCCTTCCCCCCACCACACCCCCAACCGCCTCCCACCACCCACTTCCAGCGTATCCGTACGAAGAAAAGGAAAACAAGGAAAATCCGTGGTGGCGAAACTACCTCACCAATCGGCTTCATATTTGTAACACGAGTCAATTACGCTTCTACCTTCCCCCCACCATCCCCCAAACCACCCTCCCACCACCCTCCTACCTATACATTCCGATACCAATAAAAGTCGATGATTTACTCTGAAAATTTCAGCTACATTCAGGACCATCGGGGACCTGATTTCTGGCGAAAATGGACAAGGGGAGTGTTTTTTTTACCATTATCCTTCCTTTCCCACCCAACTTGATAGATTTAGCCAAAAAAAAAAAAAAAAAATCCTCTGGCACTGGCAGATGCATAGGGTCAATAATTGTCTGGCACTCTGCGGGTTAAGATCCTTGGCCTAAAAAAATCCATTTAAAACACCCCAAACAAACTTGAACCCTTTTTTTTTTTTTTTTTTTTTTTCTTTTGCCCCTGGGCCATGCCAAATATCACTCCTCCACATCCCCTCCTTTCCCCCCCCCCCCCCCCTCCTTCAGTTATCACCTATTTTCCCTGTTATTCCCTTATTCTGTGGTGTTTCGTGCTAACATTAGCGAGTTGCAAGCAGGGTGTTGTCATCACTGTTACCAAGCGAGTGCAAGAGAGAGAGAGAGAGAGTATCGATCGACAATCTATCTCCAGACGTGGGGAGGAGTGGAGGGGAGGGAGGTTGCATCAGCCATAACTTATGTAACTCCCGGCCTGTATCGCCGATTTTGACCATCCAAACGCTGTTTCCACTTGTTTTATTGCTGTAATAGGTTAATACCTTTATAATCAACCTAAAATAGGCGCATATGGATAAGTATTAATGCTATTTATGGTAAAATAACGATGTTAGTGATGGGAACAGCTCAAATACGTGCGCACAGTCTTGACCTCGGAGATCGAAGACTTCCTTGACTAGGCGTCTAGAGAGGAGGTGGAGGCCAGGTTGCTCAGTATTCAAAAACAAATTGACAAGTATGAGGTCACACAGGAGGACCTGGCCGACATTTACGAAACGGACGCCGAGTATATCAAGGAGTTGAGAGAGGATACCCTATATTTGGAGGGCATCTAAGTTATTGTTGCCACACTGAAGGGAATCTTGATTCCAGAGGTCAAGAGGGAGTCGGCTCGACCAGAGCCAAAGAAGTCAACCGTCAAATTACCACATCTTACTCTTCCGAAATTTGAGGGTGATGCCACATTGTGGTCGGGGTTTTGGGAAATGTTCAAGTGTACCATCCATGACAATCCCGATCTCACAGATATACAATGCTTCACCTATCTGAAGGGTCAGCTTCTGGGTGATGCGCATAAGCTAGTCGAAGGATTCATTGTTGAAAGTGCAAGTTATGCCCCAGCAATAGAACTCCTGCAAGAGACATATGGGCATCCAGATCGAATCAAGGCAGCTTATGTTACACAATTCAATCAACTAGCTTCGCCCAAATACCAAACAGCTGACCTGAAGAACTTCTATGCAAATACAGAGAGTGTGATGAGGTCAATCATTAGCCATGGCATTTGTTTGGAGGAATTCTGTGTGGTGACTCTTGTCAACAAATTACCATCACCACTAAATGAAACCATAAAACGGGAAATGGGAGACTTGAGCCTGAACTATAAAAAATTCACCCATTGCTTCCAGGCTGAAGTGTACAATATGGCAGGTCAAGACAAAGTTGGGAGTACACCTATGGCTACTGCAACATTTACCGCCCAAAGTGAAATCAGGAAATTTAACTGTGTCTTGTGTAGTGGCACCAATAATTTGTGGTACAAGTGTGTGAAGTATAAAACAGGGCCTCTTAAAGTTAAAAGAGCCCGTCAACTACGTCTCTACACTGGGTGCTTGTCAAAAGAGCATGGCCATTCGGGTTGTACTAACCCGAACATTAGAAGCTGTAGGTTTTGTAAGGGTAAACACTTTCATTCCCTACGTACACAAAAACAAGGGAAGGAAAGTAGACCGGCGGAGGATACCAACAAGAGAGAGCATACTGCTGCTACTTCAACTACAATGTCCGTTGCCACAGGTAGAAATACAGTAATCTTGCCTACCGTACAGCTGCCGGTAAAAGGTAAGGAAAATAAATGTGTCAAAATCAGATCGCTACTCGACCATTGTTCTCAGAGGACCTTTGTGAAGTCTTCTGTTCTATCCTCCCTTTCCTATAATTCTAAAGGAACTGAGGAAGTATGTCTTCACAGATTTACCGGAAAACAAGCCTCTAGGGAATATAATGTCATGGCACTGCATTACAAACACAGAGGTAAATTTCATCATCTAGACGCAATAGTGGTTGATGAATTGCCAGAACATAAAGGTGAACTTAGCCTAAAGTCTAAACTGGTTTGTTTACAAAGTAAAGGCATAAAATTAGCCGATCCTCATGCAACGGACACAGATGAGTTGGAGCTGCTCATCGGTGCGGATCACTACTACGATATAGTGCGACCTGGGTATAAAAGGTCAGGTAGCCTAATTCTGCTTCCTACCAAGTACGGGTATGCCATAAGTGGTTCATATGTGGCACAAAATACCAGCTCCAACACTGAAATAATTACTGTATTGAAAGTAGCAGTTACGCCAATGGACGAATACATGTCCACTGGTACTATTCCACCATGCAAAAATGACTTAAATGTTTTGTGGGATATAGATCATATCGGGATAACCCCTAAGGAATACTCACAAGTTGAGCGTCAAGCACTATCGTCATATGAAGATACCGTTACCTACGATCCTGACAGCCAACAATACAAAGTGAGACTGCCCTGGAACAATTACAAGGATCAGCTGCCAACTAACAAGGGTTTGGCCATAGGCCGTCTTCGGGGTCTTCAGAGAAGATTCATCAAAGAACCTGACTTTTGCGAGGAATACTCAAAAGTAAAAAAGGAGCAGGTGTCCCGTGGTTTTATAGAAGAGGTGCCTTTTGACCATTCGGATACCGGACAATACTTGGCTCATCATGGAGTTGTCAAGGAGAGCAAAACGACGCCAGTGCGTATCGTCTTCGATTGTTCAGCCAAGGTAAGTGATCGTCAGCCTAGTCTTAATGATTGGTTGCATACTGGACCTTCACTGGTACCAGACTTAGCGCAGGTTTTACTCCGGTTTAGACTCGATAAATATGCCTGGGTGTCTGATATCGAGAAGGCGTTTCTGATGTTAAAACTCCATGAGGACGACCAAGACTATACTCGGTTTATGTGGCCGAAATTTCCACGGCAGCTAGATTCCCCCCTCATTTGTTACAGATTCCGGGCGGGATTATTTGGCGCTACATGTTCCCAATTTCATTTAAACGCCACTATTTTAAATCATTTGTCAAATGTCAGTGCAGATCCGCAGGTTATTCAGAAGATTCGGTCAGGGCTATACATCGACAATTTACTGGGTACAGGTAATGATGAAGATTTCCTGATTAATACCTATGGTGTAGTCCAGGAAATTATGAATGATGCCCATCTACATCTGCGTGAATGGGCGACAAATAGTTCTGTTTTGCGGACTGTACTGCAACGGGATGGTGTGGCGGCGGTACAGCAGGAACATGTGAGGGTGCTAGGATTGCTTTGGGAGACGGACACAGATACCCTCTCATTCGGCGTTCAGTACGCATAGTATTCGCAGATTACCAAATGGATCTGCTTGAGTATAACGGCTAGACTTTTTGACCCCTTGGGGATAGTTCTACCGGTGTCGATCAAATCAAGATTATTCCTTCAGCAATTATGGAGGATAAAATTAGGTTGGGATGAGGTTTTGACTGGCGATCTGGTTCAGGAGTGGGAAGACATTATTTCAGATCTTCGTCTCTGTAAGGGTTTTAATTTTCCTCGGAGAGTTGTCATGGACCATCCTGTTTCCATTCATACCTTCCCAGACGCTAGCAAGGTCGATATACAGCGAACCCGGTGGGAAGATTTGCTTTTAAAGTACCAGCAGCTGATCAAGTCGTTTAAGGAGAAGTCATCAAGGATCATCGTCTCAGGAATCGTCCCCCGGCTTGGTGTAGAGAGCCGATTTTACAACATAGCCACCAGCACAAATCGTTGTCTAGCAAACCTCTGCAGGAAGGAAAACGTGGGATTCGTCGACACCTGGGACAATTTCTACTACGATGACTATTTGTTTTCGGACGATGGAGTTCATCTGAACCAGATGGGAGCAGCACGTTTTGGGCGTCTTCTCAACGAATGCGGTGAAGGATTTTCGGAGAAGAAATCGACTCAGCACAGGACAACCAGGAAGGAGGACCGAAGACAGCGAGGGCGGCAACCTGCGAAGGAATTAAATGCTAATCTGTCAAGAACCGCGAATTTGGATAAAGCTCCACCAACACGACCCCAATTCAAAACCGCCAGGGATAACGACAGAGGACCGATGTCAGCCATGAATGTAAATGTAGATCCGATCAGAACCAAAAATTTGATTAAAGAACGTTCTGTGAGTTCTAAAACCGCAACTTTAAAGGTTTTCTATGCAAACGCTCGTACCATACGCAATAAATTTTCAGATTTAGAGGAACTAGTGTTTACTGAAAATTATGATGTGATTGGTATAACAGAATCTTGGCTCAATAAAGTAGATAGAGACTTTTTAGCAGAGTATTCACTTCCCGGTTATGTAATGTTTGAGAAAAGCCGAATAAATAAAAATGGAGGTGGCGTTTTATTTTATATCAAAGAAAGTCTTAACCCGACCCTCTTGTCAAAACCTCAAATTGTGAACGTCGACACATCTTTTGTGCTAATAAAGAATAATAAAGGTACAAAAATAATACTTGCATTAATATACAGACCTCCAGCTCAATCAGTGCAAACTGACCGAGAAATTTATGAACAAATTGCAGATGTAAGTAACTCACAAGATACCATATTTTTTGGCGACTTTAATTTACCTGTGACCAAGTGGGGTGATACTCTTACTTCACACTCCGGACATGACTTGTATACGAACTTGCAAGAGAGTTCGCTTTATCAATTTGTTCGAACACGGACCCGTGGTAATAACGTTCTTGACATTGTACTTGCAACAAAAGAAGAATTAATAGAGAATTTGAATGTTGGTGATGAATTCAGTAACAGCGACCATCGTAGGATAACTTTCACTTTAAACTTTACTAGTAACGAACCAAATAGTAGCATCGAAAAAGTCCCTAATTTCAAGAAAGCAAACTTTCATAAACTTAGAGCTATGTTTAACCCTCTGTTCCCGGAAGGGCTCTTGAACGCCCATAAAAAAGTATACACGAGCTGCCCGGAAGGGCTCTTAAACACCCATGAGCTCAAAGCCTGTGAGCTTGGTGTGCGAGGCGTCGGTCCGACGCATGTAAACAACAGCCGGCTGGACCGACGCCCCGCACCTCCGGCCACAAGAAGGAGAGCGTCGCTTGTTCGTGTGTGCCTGTATGTTGTTGTTAAGTATCGAAAAGTAGTGTAAAGTGGCTGTTTTTGCCATAAAGTTATCTCCAATGAAATCATCATCACAACTCAACCAGTTGACTTAGAGAGCTCTACTTAACGCCATTCTACAGGTAAATAACTCAGCTACGCTTGGGGATGCGTGGGAATGCGGGAAGTAGTCAGAATAACAAGTATACGGTAGCCTCAATACCTTCTTTGCATCAGTTTTTACAACAGAAGACCTCAGTGATATCCCTACACCATCGCCGATTCAGATTGATAATTCAGATGTTCTAAGCAATATCACCGTTACAGAGAGAGAAGTATTGAATTATTTAGATAAACTCAAGGTAAATAAAACGCCTGGACCTGATACAATCTCGCCTAGAGTTCTAAAGGAAGCTAAGGATGAGCTCTCCAAACCACTGACATTACTATTCAATAAATCCTTGCAGTCTGGAACTATGCCTGATCAGTGGAAGATAGCCAACGTAACACCGATATTAAAAAAAGGCAGCAAATCCCTACCCAGTAACTATCGTCCAATTAGCTTAACCTCAGTTGTATGTAAAATGCTAGAAACGGTCATAAGAGACAGACTCGTAAATCACTTAGAGGAAATAACATACTTAAAGATACTCAACACGGCTTTCGTAAAAAAACGTTCCTGTTTAACAAACCTCTTAGACTTCTTCCACGATATCCTCAACCTCTACGATGAGAGTAAAGCTGTAGATATTATATACCTTGATTTTCAAAAGGCCTTTGACAAAGTTCCCCACAAACGTTTACTGCTAAAACTAAAAGCGCATGGAATACAAGACGGTGTGTTGAAATGGATAAAAAATTGGCTCAGCGACAGAAAGCAAAGAGTAGTCATAAACGGTAAGGCATCTAAATGGACCAATGTAAGTAGCGGGGTACCCAAGGGATCGGGACTAGGACCAATTCTCTTTCTAATTTACATCAACGACATAGATGAGGGTCTCACCTGTACAATCTCAAAATTTGCTGACGATACAAAAATTGCAAATAGCATACTCTCAAAAGATCAAGTTTTGGCCCTAACTCTGTTCCTCATTCATATCAATGATCTCATATCTACCACTCATAATCCAATACATTCCTACGCAGATGACTCAACACTGCACAGTTCCTTCACATTTACCAATTCTTTCACCCAACCCGATCTTATAAATTCAAAAATAAACACTGCAATTTCTCTGAACCAGGACCTTTCTAGAATTAATGAATGGGGACAAGAGAATCTAGTTTCCTTTAATGCACAGAAAACCAAGTACATTAAATTTTCTAACCGACAGAATCTCACTGACTCCCATATATTTTTTAATGATGTAAATATTCCCACTTCCCTAGTATTGACATTCTCGGTGTAACATTAACTACTAACTTGAGCTGGACACATTATGTTAGAAGCATTGCTAAGAATGCCTCTAAAAAACTGGGACTCCTGTACAGAGTTCGAGAATTCTTCACTGACGAGCAGTTGGCCGTAATATATAAAAGTCATGTGCGTTCTCAGATGGATTATTGTTCACCTCTGTGGGGTGGAAGTGGAGTGGTTGCATTGAGGCAGTTGGACAAAATTCAAAATAAAGCTATTAGATTAATCAATAACCCTGCAATCACACAGGACCTTCCTACATTATCCATACGAAGAAACGTTGCATCCCTTGCATTATTCTACAGATATTTTCACAGCAATTGTTCCGAGGAACTTGCTTCAATTGTGCCACCTCTCCACATCTTTCCCCGTAGAACTAAGGCAGCTGAGAGCGCCCATGAATTTACACTTTCTCCTCCACAATGCAGAACTTCTGCTTATCAGAATTCATTTATCCCCAGAGCTACTACTCTTTGGAATTCACTTCCCTCGAATTGCTTTCCACAAACTTACAATCTACAAATGTTTAAATCCAGTTGTTACAAACATTTTATGAATGGAGGATGCCTTTAGGCACATGGACCTTTTTGTTTGATCTGTGTTTTTCCTTCCTCCGTTCATTGTCTCATTAAAAAAAAAAAAAAAAAAAAAATTGACGATATGCAACACAATCTAGATAAATTGTCACATTGGGCCCAAATTTGGCAAATGAGTTTCAATGCGGATAAATGTAAAGTACTACATATCAGATACCTAAATGAGAAAGCAAACTATTCGATGAATGGCACTCAGCTTAAGAATGTAAACAGAGAAACCGATCTGGGAGTAATAATATCGAGTAACCTAAAACCGAGTCAACAATGTTCAGAAGTTGTTAAGAAGGCAAACAAAATAATTGGCTTTATAGGCAGGTCATTTGAGCATAAATCCAAAGACGTTATCCTAACCCTTTACAATTCCTTAGTCCGCCCTCTTCTGGAATACTGCGTTCAATGCTGGTGCCCTTATTACCAAAAAGACATAAACAAGCTAGAACGAGTTCAACGTAGAGTTACCAAAATGATACCTAGCCTAAAGAACAAACCATACGAAGAGAGTCTTAGAGAATTAAATATATTTCCTTTAACCCAGTGCAGATTAAGAGGTGACTTAATTCAAGTGTTCAAAATCATCAAAGGCATCGACAATATGAACTGTAGTAAGTACTTCACTATCGACCAATCTAATTACACGCGGGGAAACGGTTGCAAAATTATTGGTAAATCTTTTAACTCACACGAATCTAAGAATTCCTTCTTCAATCGAGTTGTCAACTTGTGGAATGGGCTTCCCCGAGACATTATAGACTGCAGCACCGTTGATTCATTTAAATTCCGCCTAGACAAATATCTCGCATCAAACCCGCGACTGACTGCGTTTGTAAATGAATAACTTTATTTTATCCTCCCCTCAGTTACTAACCCATATGTCCCCTACTAACTTCCTAGTCCTGCCACGGACATTAGTTCCAGGGCAGTAGTTCCCTTTCCAATGTTCCCTTACCCACTCTAATCCACTGTTTGGACACTTGATCCTCAGTGTTTTGGAGGACAAGCAGCCTAGAAGGGTCACTAGATATGTTGTTGCTTGATTTCCTTTGTACTCCTTTGTATTCGCAGATTACCAAATGGATCTGCTTGAGTATAACGGTTAGACTTTTTGACCCCTTGGGGATAGTTCTACCGGTGTCGATCAAATCAAGATTATTCCTTCAGCAATTATGGAGGATAAAATTAGGTTGGGATGAGGTTTTGACTGGCGATCTGGTTCAGGAGTGGGAAGACATTATTTCAGATCTTCGTCTCTCTAAGGGTTTTAATTTTCCTCAGAGAGTTGTCATGGACCACCCTGTTTCCATTCATGCCTTCTCAGACGCTAGCAAGGTGACGTACGGCACCGTCATTTAATTTCTTGACACAAGTGGCAGCCGTCTAGTCATGGCGAAGGCGAAGGTCGCCCCGATCAAATCCCTTTCCATCCCAAAATTAGAGCTAACTGCAGTTCTGTTGGCTGCTAGACTCGTTCACTTTATCGAGGAAACCTTTAAAAATTTGCTAAACATCTCAGAGACAGCTATATGGAGTGACAGCCAAATTACGCTCTACTGGTTACATAGCCGAAAGAAGCTACCAGTGTACGTCACCAACCGTGTCGACGAGATTCACACCCTGCTCCCAACTGCACAGCTCCGGTATGTGTCTACCAAAGAGAATCCAAGTGACTGCATTACTCATGGTGTATCTGCTAAATATCTCAATTCTTCTGCGTATGCTGGCTTAATAATCCCAACGAATGGCCAAAAAATATAGATTTGAGCGAGCAACACACTGCTATTGTCGCACCGGTAATTGACTCGGTGCCCAACGATGACACACAGTTATGGGAGTGGGATAGATTCAGCAGCTATGAGAAGTTACAACGTGTTACAGCATGGGTGATACAATTTGTAGAAAATGTAAAAGCAAAAATCAAAGGCACACCGCCCACAGGTGGTGCTTACCTCAATGTGAAGCAGATCAGAATTGCAGATAAAATATTGCATAAGCTCTGTCAACAAGAAATATATATGCAGGAATATAAATTACTGGTTAAGGGAACAAAGTCCAGGAATAACCTGATCAACCAGTTGGGCTTACACTTGAAGGGTGATTTGATACATTGCGGAGGCAGATTACGATTGGCAGCACTCTCTGAGGCAAGTAAGTATCCAATACTACTGCCCCCCAATCATCCCTTCACCCATCTTATCATCGATAAGTGTCACCGACTCTGTTGTCATTATGGGGTTGATCATATAGTCACCTATGTCTGACAAAGATGGTGGGTGCCTAGAATCAGGCAGGTGGTCAAGAAAGTCCTACGCAAATGCTTAAAATGTAGACGGGTACAGGGAACACATTATGATCCCGTAGGAATTCCTCCCTTACCAAACCTGCGAACCACCCCAGGTGACCCAGGGGTTGACTACAGTGGAGCAATCCCTGTGAAAGATTCACCCAATCTTAAGGTGTATATGATACTTTTCACTTGTGCCGTTACCAGGTCAATTCACCTGGAACTGGTCACCAACCTCACTTGTGATAGCTTCCTACATGCCTTCAGAAGATTCTGCAGTAGACAGGGATATCCATGTATCATGCTGAGTGACAATGCAAAAACTTTCATAGGGGCATCTACATATCTCAAAGAAGTGAGCAACAATTCCAAGATTCAGACCTGCTTTGCGGATGTGAAATGCGAATGGCGTTTTATTCCCGCCAGAGCACCTTGGTTCGGCGCCATATGGGAAAGGGCCATAGGAATCGTGAAGGCGGGTTTGAAGAAGGTGTTGGGTAGAGCTCTCATATCGAGTGAGGAACTCAACACCATCCTCTTGGAGATTGAAGCCAGGGGCGCATTTACCTGTTATGGGGCCCTAGGCACTGGGGTTATGCGGGGCCCCTGTAAATGGGTGGGTGGGGGGCGAGCGAAGCGAGCCCCTACAGCTGGGGTGTTTGGGGTGGGCGCTGTAAGCCCCCCCAATAAAATTTTGAAAAATGTACTACTTTTAGGGGCATTTTTAGGCCTATGGAGGGATTGACATACTGTAATTTATCGTGATTTTAATATGACCATAGTGCTTCTTCTCCCTCATGATAATCAAAGACCGATCATATATCTGAAGAAATTCTCTTCTCACTATCTAAGGATGTTGGATGGCTTGTCAGAGCAGGTAGGCCTACTAGCATTCAGATAAGAATAAAACTGAAGTATTCTTTTTTAAGTTGCCAGAGACTGGCTTCTCAGTTTAATTTCTGAACAAATACCCTTTGACTAAATAAAATACATGATGCAGTGGTCTTTCATATTAGTTTATTTTAAATATTTTCCATTAGGATTTAATGTATCACAATGTTGGTACTAGATTGTAGAACGGTATTTTCTATAGTACTATACAGTGACAGTCTATACAGTGTAACAGTTATAAAATAAAACGCACATGGTATGTTTTCATATTTTCTTTGAAAATGTCACAACTTTAGTGACATGGTATAATTCTGTTGTATACCCATATATTACCTATGGGGTATAGGTTTGGGGTAATGCAAGTGAATTAAAAATTAAACTTATATTTATTTAACAAAAATATAAACAAAATGGTACGAATACTTTAATCAGTTCATTGGCATTGCAGAACACATTCAGCACGATTATTTAAATCCTTAAAGCTATTACCATTCAAAAATGTTTATGTTTCTTGAGTAGCTAACCTTATGTTTAAGATAATGAAAGATCTTACTCCAAACTTAATTACAGATGTTTTCATCAAATGCAAACTGCAGCAAATCTACATCAATATTTAACCAGGAAGTCAGAAACTGCTTTGTAACTAGTAAATTGAAATAGCAGATGTATACAGGTATACACAATTAACCATAGATCTATGTACAACAACGATAATACTGACAATATTGATTAAATCAGAGTCTGTTTTGTTAAGAAAACAAACAGAAAATGCATATTTTGCAGCTTTTGCTGTATGTAGCTAGGCTATGGGAATGGATCAGTTGTAGGTTTTGCCGAATGAGGCTTTGAACTTATGTAATATATAGAAAATAATTTATATTTTACTTTAATCAAGTTTTCAATAAGAAAATTGTAATTGATATTATTTCATATAAATTAGAATGAGTTGCTGAAGATGAAGGCATGATCGCATTGCCAATTATATTTATTTTTAAACTAGCATGATAAAACCACCTTTAAATTGTGAACTACTGTCCAAGACTACAAACTATAATTGTAACTTTTTACCTTTCTACTTAGCCTAATACAAGACGGTATTGTAAGTGATTGGAAAATGGGCTGAACACAATTATTATTCATACAAAAATAGTATAATAACCTAGATTATATAGATAAAATACATATTGATAACACATATATATTTATATATATATATTTAAATTTCTATGTGATTGAGGGAGGCAAAAGGCAGAACTGCCTATAGCGAGTGCCTCCCCCATAATTTAAAGAGTGACAGGGTCAAAATCAAGGGACGTTCGAGCCAAAATGCCTGGACACACAGAGTTTGAAGCAATTTAAGTCATAGGAAGAGGGAAAGACTGATTCTGGGAGAGAGTTCCAGAGCTCAGCTGTTGAGTAGAAGAAAGTTTGAGAGTAATGTTTCACTCTTGGGTTGGAGAGTTGCACAGAGTAGGGGTGGGACCGAGTTGCAAGACGTGTACCTCGTGGTATACACTGGGAAAGCTCTGAGGAACACTGATTATTATAGTAGCGATAGAATAGCGAGAGAGATGCAACATTGCGGCGGAGAGAGAGAGATTGCAGAGAGTTGGTGAGTGGACGGGAGTTAATGATACGAAAGGCCTTTCTTTCAACTTTGTCTAGGAGAGTGGTGTGAGAGGAACCTCCCCACACATGTGAACAATACTCAATCAAGGACGCACTATGCCCCTGTACAGAGCAAGAAGCTGTGCAGGGGAAAAGAACCCCCTAAGGCGGTTGAGCACACCCAGCTTCTGGGAGGCTGCCTAAGCAAGACTGGTAATATGGTCCTTCCAAATGAGAGTAGAAGAAAAAGAGACACCAAGAATATTGAGAGAAGATGAAGGGTTGATTTTTGTATTGTTGAAGAATAAGGGATAGTCGGCTGGGAGATCCTGACGGGTTGATAGATTGATAAATTGGGTTTTGGAAGCATTAAAGGTAACAAGGTTTTCTCTGCCCCAATTGGAGATAGTATTTAGATCAGAATTTAAGAGTTCTATGGCTTCATTACGTTTGTCGTTGAGGGATTGCTGGCTGGGGCGTTCTGAAAAACTAATGGAGTAGTGTAAGGTTGAGTAGTCTGCGTATGAATGGATGGGAATTAAGGTACAGTTGAGGAGATCATTTATAAAAATTAGAAAGAGAATAGGAGATATAATGATATATAGGCTATTATACATTTGTAATCTAATAAAATCATCTAAAAGAAGCCAGATAAAAATTAAAAGGATGGCACTGTTACTGAAGGGGTTAAGCTAATGTAGGCAAACAACCTAAGGACTATGGAGATTGATTAGCATGGGTCTAGATTCCATAGCCCTAGGCATACAATATTGCACCTCCTCCTACGGGAACTATCTGCTCCTCTTGAATCTCTTCAGGGCTAGGAAACGAGAGTGCCAAGCTCTGTGCTATAGCGGCGCCTACTATCCATAGACTACCCATCAATAATAATTGGTTAAGCAAAAATGCAAGGCATAGGCAGGAAAACCAGTGAGTGAGAGCACAGTGAGAGCACACGGGTTGGTTGAGGACCTCAAAAGAGGGGATTTTCGGAGTGGTATCGTGGGGCTAAGTGACCCATATACATATCAGAAGATCGGCGATGATACGGTGTTTCGGCACATAGTAAACAGAACGTGGTTTCTTGTTTAAACATCGCCCACAAAGCATATTTAGTTTAATCTTGAGAGTGTTATTACCAGTATCAGTGAGGGGACAAGGAGCCGTCAGGCACTAGCCCAGCCCTGCCCAGGCACCATAAACCTCCAGCAGTAACCACAAGGTGAGTGAAGTAACCGTTTATAGGACAGGCAGTTTCACCCTTATGGTTCCCCACCATAGGCCTTATCTTCCATCTACCCCAAGGACCTGGCCCTCGGTCTTTCAACTTCTCAAACAATTCTAACCATTATGAAGTACTTGCTATAAGGTCCATTTTCATTTCCCTCTCTCTAACCATTTAGGAAATACTTGCTACAAGTTCCATTTTCATTTCTCTCTCTCTCTCTCTCTCTCTCTCTCTCTCTCTCTCTCTCTCTCTCCTTTTTATCCTTAACATCTTTCCATCCACCATCAATCACCGCACTTAACCGTCTCATTGTTATTATTTTTTGGTTTTCTATAACTTCAGATCGCTCTTTATCATTTTAGTTATTTGTTTTTCCATAACATCTTTCAATACCCAACCAGGCCAGCCCCCTCTCCAGCTCGCTTTCTTTCTCCCTCGCCCCCGCCCCTGCTCTCTCTCTCTCTCTTAAATTGTGTACAATTTAAGCATTTTTCCATAACTGCTGTCCTAGATTCGGTTACCCACTCAGATCCTGGCTCTCGCTCACTCTCTGGCTCTCTCCCTATCTCGATGTTGACAGCATTATTAATATCCTAAGCATTTATTAATACTCAACATCAGGGTGGCGTCGCCAGTGTAAGTAATCATAGGATATAATTGGCGTGCTTCCCTTCAATCAGTTAGATCTTTTAGTTGTACCGGTGCCCAATGCCGAGGATTTATACATTTAGCCACTTAGCTTTAGGAGAAGCAGGCCAATTGCCCATCAGAAAGGTTGACTATGATATGTGATTTTTTTTTTTTTTTTTTTTTTCTTCTTTTTTTTTACATATCCCATCAGAAAGGTCGACTATGATATGTGAATTTTTATGCATCCAGCCAATTATACATTAACCCTTAATTAGCGGCTCACCACATAAGTCGTATTTAATAAAGCTGGACTATGTGGCGGCGCTCGACATAGGTCGAGTGGCAATTTCAGCACGTAATGTTGCTGAGAGAGAGAGACAAGTGGTGGCAGGAGAGTAGCGAGCGTATGACTGCTCCAGACCACCGCGGCGAACATACTGACACAAATCCCAGCTCCCTCCTCCCTCTCTCACTCGCTATATAAGGAATTGTATCGGGAAAGTGGCTAATTACATGCTTTTTGCACTCGCGTTGCACGGTTATTGCAAGAAAACTAGCCATCATAAAAGGATCGTTATGGTGTCATTCGAAAGCTCTGTTTATGCCCTTTCAGGGATAGGTACTTGTTTTACGTTCTGGGTCTTATTTAGGCATGAAAATGATCACGTAAACAGCCCTATTTTGGCTAAAAACACCCCGCTGGGCGGTACATATAAATAAACCGCATAGGCCACTCGTAAGGTGTTAATAACAACAGCAATAATCTAGATATGTGCCAGGAGAGATTTCCTGGGGTTTCTGAAACAAGGGAGACATGGCAGAGATGGAAGCACCACGGGAAGATCAGGAGGTCGGCTTGGTAGAGGCAGAGGAACGGATAATCTTGGAAGACTATGGCCTAGCAGATACTAAGTGTTTTAAGTGCGGAAAAACCAATGCAAGAAAGAATTCGCGAAAATGTTCCGGCTGTCTTAGATCTATTCATTTATCTTGTGCTAAGCTGACAAAGAAAACATCAGGAGAACAACCAAACTGGAAATGTCTCGCATGCCCAGGGCCCACTGCAGAGCCAACCGGGGCAACACCGGCAACACCGGTCGCCGACTTGACCCAACTGGTGACCAAATGGAAAGCGCGGATCCAGGTCCTTGCCCGGGTACCTAAAGGAGCCAGAATCCAAGTGGCAGCTCAAGACACCCCTCGCATGGGCACAGCTCCTGGGTTCTCCTATGGGACCCTCCGAAAAACACCCAGAACCAACATACAAGACCATCTTCAGGTTTCACTAGTCACCAGAGTGAAACGTCAAGTAGCACAGTATATGGATGGAAACAAACAGGTGGAACCCCCCGAACAGCAACCAAACAGGGCCCACAAGCAACAGGACAAGGAAGAGGAAGAGGCTGAACAGCTACGTAAGAGGGTCGCGGCGAAGCTGGCGGATAGTTACATCAAAGGGGCCGTCAGACTGTTGTCCTCTTCAGAAGGTTTTGCTGGTCAAGGCACCGAAGTTGTTGAAGCCCTACAAGAAAAGCACCCACCTACACCTAGGGACCTAAACCTCCCCCCTGCCCCAAATGACCAGATGCGCCAACCTTTAGTTGTCACGAAGGAGCAGGTGGTTGCCGCAGTGACTTCATTCCCAGCAGGCTCAGCCGCGGGCCCAGATGGTATCCGACCCGCCTACCTCAAAGGCCTCTTGGGTCATGGATCAGGAGCTGCTGGGGAGGCACTCTTGGGAACCCTCACCAAATTCATCAACATGGTTTTAAGAGGGGAAGTACCCGACTGTGCCACACCCCTATTTTTGGGGGCATCACTCTGTGCACTGGCAAAAAAAGATGGCGGTGTGTGCCCAATAGCAGTAGGGAACACCTTCCGCCGCCTTGCCACAAAGGTGGGTTTGAAACCACTCTCGAATGGCCTAGGTCAACACTTAAGACCAGTTCAACTAGGTTTCGGAACTCCAGTGGGGTGTGAAGCTGCTGTACACGCAACCCGCACCTACCTCAGCCAAGCCCAAGAAAAACGAGTGCTTCTAAAGATTGACATGCGGAACGCATTCAACAGCATTCGCAGGGATGTCTTCCTCCGTGCAGCTCAAGAACACATCCCCACTCTGTACCCCCTACTTTGGCAGGCTTATTCCAAACCTTCAATCCTGATTTTTGGCGAGACGGTAATCCCATCAGCGACCGGGTTACAGCAGGGAGATCCAGGTGGTCCTGCTCTTTTCTCAATAGGGGTGGATGCAGCAGCTAACAAAGTAAGGTCAGAACTGAATATATGGTACCTGGACGATGCAATCTTGGGTGGGTCAGTAGAGAATGTTCTAACCGACCTAAATAACATCATAACTGACCTCGGCCAGGCTGGGCTAGTGATAAATGACACCAAATGTGAACTTGTCCTCCTCAACCACACACGTGAACAAGGAGAAGAGACTCAGGCCCTGTTTCGAGGCATATTGCCAGATGTAAAGATCCTTCAGGAGCACCAGCAAACCCTATTAGGTTCCCCACTAAGTCTGGCAGCAATCCCACCAGCACTTCAAGTTAAAAAGGAGGAGCTTCAATGTCTCGTGAGTCGCCTGATACACATCGATGCCCACTCAGCTCTGGCCCTTCTCAAGAACTGTTTCTCCATCCCAATACTCCAATACCTCCTGCGCACATCAATGACTTACACGAACAATGGTGGCCTCCAAGAATTAGACAGCATAATCCGAGAAGCAGTGACCAGCATCACCAACGTGGAATTTAAAGAACGGACCTGGACACAAGCCACCCTTCCTGTCCGCCTCGGGGGCTTGGGCATACGGAGAGCCTCGGATATTGCCTCCCCAGCCTTTATCTCTTCCCTCATCGCGACCAACGACCTTGTAGTGTCCATCCTTTCTTCTCAACCCGGAATGACACTTAATGGGAACGTAACAGAAGCGATTAACACCTGGAAGGAAAGTACAGGAGTAGTGGAGGAGCCTCAGGGTACCTCCAGGAGCAAGCAGAAAGCGTGGGATACCATCTCGGCGAAGAAAACTCAAGAAAATCTCCTAACCAATGCAGACCAGGTTGCAAAAGCACGCCTCCAGGCAGCCGCCCATTCGGAGAGTGGCTTGTGGTTACACGCCATCCCCATCCCACCTCTTGAAACTCACTTGGATGCTGAAGCGCTCCGGGTTGCCATCGCGCTCAGAGTGGGTGCGGCAGTTTGTCACCCACACACTTGCAAGTGTGGTGGGGGGATGGATGCTCAAGGTCACCATGCCTTGTCATGTAATCACAACAAAGGCCGCCTGCCAAGACACTCTGCACTAAATGATGTCATAAAACGGGCCCTGCAGAGTGCTAACCGTGCATTAATCCTCGAACCACATGGACTTCACAGAGAAGACGGCAAACGGCCAGATGGGATGACCACTTTCCCTTACAAGAATGGCCGGTGCCTCGTGTGGGATGCCACATGTGTTGACACTTTCTCCACAACCAACATCGCCAGAAACGCCGACGAAGCAGGTGAAGCCGCCCGGATAGCAGAAAATAAAAAGCGAGAAAAATATCAAGCCATCGCCAGAAATCATCAGTTCTAGCCCCTGGCATTCAAAACTTCAGGAGTCTTCGGCCCTACCACCCTTAAGATGGTGAATGAAATAGGCCGTAAAATCAGAGAAGTTTCAGGAGAACCCCGGGAAACCCTCTGGCTCAAACAAAGGCTAGGGATGGCTATCCTCCGGGGCAATGCCACCAGCGTCATTAGCTCAGTTCGACTGGACTGGGTCATGCCACTGTGTGAGGCCCGGGCAGGAGTGGTGTATCCGTAGTCTTTCCACAGTAGGGTAAAACAAAACATAAACTTTATTTGTATGTAACATGTGTGCTGCACATAAATAAAAGGGGATGTGTCGGATGGTTGAAAGCTACAGTTGCTCGCGCGTTTGGGGCTAGCAACACGTATTATGAAAAACATGTATCCTCCTTCATTCACTGTCCCCCCCTTCACTCACTCAACCCCACAATTTGCCAGAGGATAACAGGTTTTTCACAATACGTAGACGGAGGTCTTTAAAAAAAAAAAGAAAAAAAAAAGGCAGTGCCAGTAACATAACCACTGAATCACAGGTATTTATAAGTGAGGATCGGTGAAAGAATTTGAGGAAAGAGTCCTAGATTCCCAATAATCAATAATATAATGTTAACAAAACATCCATTCCTACCTTTTCAGCCCAGCTGCTCGGTCAAGTCTGTTTACCCCACGCCAGTAACATTCGAGGCTACGTGAACTTTTAAATTTATTAACTTATAACATGAATATGTTATGTTATATTAATAATAATGTTTAAAAGCTTATTGATTATCATTATAAAATAAATTTACATTAATATATTATCAGAAACTGTAAGGGGAAATACAAATATTTGAACAAAATGTTCCGTCATTGAAGAAAACGGACATGGCAGTGTAATTATCAGGGATAACTAAATGTTTTTTTCTACTAGGTAAACGGATTACGCATTTTACGGTTTTAAAATAAATATAACGCAATCATTATAGATTTAATACCCATTATTTTATGTTCTAAAAGTCATAATGCCATTAATCCCAATAGTACTGCGAATGGGGTAATCGCTAATAACAAATAATAACCGAAAATGCAAACTGTGAATCAATTATTATTATTTTTGTTTTTAAATTCCAGGCCCCCCTTGGGGGCGTGGGGCCCTTGGAGGTGCAGGGCCCTAGGCCATGGCCTACTCGGCCCCCCCCTAAATCCGCCACTGATTGAAGCCACAGTAAATGATCGCCCTCTATATTATGCTTCTGGTGATTTGGATGACCTTACCCCAATCACACCCTCAGTACTGGTACGTGGATACAGACTGCGGGATCTTCCTGAAGAACATGATGGGGATGCTATGGAAGATCCAGACTACACAAGTAAGGAAGTGATAACTGCCCGCTACAAATATATTCGTAAACTATCGCGAGAAATTTGGCATCGCTGGTCCACAGAATATCTGGTGACTTTAAGAGAGGCACATAAAAGTAAACTAGCACCATTAACAGGTCATTGGCCTAGGGTAGGTGACGTGGTAACCATCCATGAAGAGGGCCCGCATGCATTCTGGAAATTGGGTCGTATAGAAGAGTTGTTACCCGGTCATGATGGTGAGGTTCGGGTAGCAAAAGTTCGCACCAGGACTGGGGTAATCACACGTCCGACTATACAACTATATCCTCTTGAAGGTGACCTAGATCGCAAGGAACGCTTTCCATAGTCTTAAGTTGAACGCTTCCGTAACCTTATGTTGAACGTTCCATATTTGGGAAGAATATATTATTCTGTAGTTGAATATGGGAAAGTATTGTAGGATTATAATTCCCATATATTTGTGTATTATTTATTAACATTGTTCCTATGTATCTCATTGTATAAGGATGGGATACATTTTCCATATGCTATGTGCGTGCGCGGTTAGTCACGATGGACACAAAGACGACGCGCTCGCTCTCACTCTCCACCCAACCTCCGTCCCAGCTACACGCTAAGCTTACTTCTTCATTGTTTCATATTTGGGTGTTTTAGCTTCACTTCCATCTCATATTCATAGTCACTACATCATCATCTTAATTAGCTATCATAAAACTTAACATAATTATCTAACCTATCTCAGCCTATTCTAGCCTCTTTCCTTCAGCTTTCCTTATCCCACTAACCCACTTGAGAACAACTAGCCTATCTTCCGCCATCTTTCAATCACCAACTGAGTTCATCATCTAACGTAAAACTTTTATTCTATATGTGTTATGTAAATTAAAATATACAGCCCACTCAATCTAAAGTAACCATAACTGTAATAGGGAAAACCATCCTGTAATTGTTTCCTCTATAAGAGGCAACCACCCCTCTTCTATTACAGTATGTCACCCTGACGTAATCAAGAGCACCTGCCCAAAGCAGAGAATTGATGCAACACAGTTCCGGGCGATTGAAATACGGACACAAGCTGAGGTTGGATCACACTGATCGAGGACCCCCTCGGCCACTGGACCAACAAAAAAATCACAAGAAGAAAATGAAGGTAAAGGTATATACAAATAGGACACCACAACCAGGCAAAGTTCACATCTATATACCAATATGAAAAATAATAGTATTTCCTAATTGAAGTCTGGCAATCACAACCCCCATCACTGGTTCACTATAGTTGGTCTAACACTGGCGGACCCTCGCAACAATAGTCTAGTTGGGGCTACGGCATCAATAGAGATGGTGAACAATAACAGTGCTGGCATGTACCCGGAGGTACATAAACGGATACCAAAAAATAGCGGGGTATATGGCACAAATACTAACTGGTTTACCAGATGCTAATTTCTTAAGAACTGACTGAATAAGCAAAAATTTTATATTAAGTAGTTAATTTTTAATTTTAGCAAACAATAAGTATTAGGCGTATAACTCAATTTTTATGTCATAATTTTGTTGACATATTTGAAGACATATATGGAATCTACAGTATATGCTCTAAACATCATATTAAAATTAGTTTCAACCCTCGGCAAAACCTATTAACAAACGGTAACATGTCTACCAATAATGTCTGCCTACCGTAAAACAGTTGTCAAAACTCTCTTATAGACGGCGCGGCTTTCAGCAACGCAATTTGTTTTTCAACTGGAGAGCTCTATCCCTCAACTTTTTTAATACTATCGGTCAATATACAGGAGGCGCTACAATATTGGTAAAAAATTAAGCTCAATAGCATGTGATTAAGCGATTTTTTCCCCAAATTTTTGATGTAGGTGTCATTCCCAGGAAACTAACATAATACATATTATATGGATATTTACGTTTTAAGGGTTTGTTTACACTTCTTCTTTTTCGTCTTCTTCTGGGAGAGCTGTTTTGCGTCACTGTCAGTCAACAACTGAGACATCTGGTGGCGAATGCAATGAACTATACTGGTGGCTTCTTGGCGAAAGTATACACGGTATACACCCTACCTAATTCATGCAAGAGTACTCGAGTTCACTGACAAGTGATGTCTATAGACCAATCAGGTGATGCCATGATTTGGAAAACAGGTAGCCAGGGATATAAGCTATCAGTTTGATTCTGGCCAGCTTGTGTAGATGGTGTGAGCCGATCAAAGCTTTTTCCACCGTCTTTAAAAACACTGAGGCTGCTTAAGCCATTTTCGCTTTCCAATAAGTGTAAACTGTCCAAAGTGCAATAACCAGTGTTCCAAATACAGCCGACGAAGACAGCTGGTTTTGAAATGCACATACAGTTTTTTGACATGGAAAAATTCGAAAAAAAAATCCACCAGCTGTTGACCAAGATGAGTGGTGATCGAGCCTCCAGTGGCCAGCCAGGCAGCCACTCAAGCCAGTACCTCCTCTGTTCATTAAGGTTAGTTGGTTGGTTGGGACAATATAAAGGAGCCGGACCACAGCTAGCTCGGGAATCTTAATGGGTGATCGATCGCAAAGTAATATAAAGTAAAAGATTTTTTTCGCATAGGTTTAAACTGGCATGCAAGGGCTATTTTCTTATCCTACGTACTGGGTACTTTGAACCCTTAGTAGCTGGCATGCAAGGGCTAGTCTTGTATCCAACGTACTGGGTCTAGGTTAGGTTAGGTTAGGTTGGTTTGTTAGGTTAGGCTAATGTTAACTCCATTCTTACTAGGTTAGGTTAGGTTGTTAGGTTAGGCTAATGTTAACCCCATTCTTACTAGGTTAGGTTAGGTAAGGTTGTTAGGTTAGGCTAATGTTATCCCCATTCTTACTAGGTTAGGTTAGGTAAGGTTGTTAGGTTAGGCTAATGTTAACCCCATTCTTACTAGGTTAGGTTAGGTAAGGTTGTTAGGTTAGGCTAATGTTATCCCCATTCTTACTAGGTTAGGTTAGGTAAGGTTGTTAGGTTAGGCTAATGTTAACCCCATTCTTACTAGGTTAGGTTAGGTAAGGTTGTTAGGTTAGGCTAATGTTATCCCCATTCTTACTAGGTTAGGTTAGGTAAGGTTGTTAGGTTAGGCTAATGTTAACCTCATTCTTACTAGGTTAGGTTAGGTAAGGTTGTTAGGTTAGGCTAATGTTATCCCCATTCTTACTAGGTTAGGTTAGGTAAGGTTGTTAGGTTAGGCTAATGTTAACCCCATTCTTACTTCGTTAGGATAGGCTAATGTTAACCCTATGAAAATCCAAACAAAGATTTTATTAAGGTTACTGTGTAATTTTAACATGAAAATTAGTAAAATCCGAGCCAAGTTTCGTCAAAACTTGGCTCGTGTTTTCAAAATGTCGGGTTATATGGGTATGGAAATTTACAAAACCCGAGCCAACATTTTAATAAGGTTACTGTGTTATTTTCATTTTAAAATTAGTTAATTCCGAGCCAACTTTCGTCAAAACTTGGCTCGGGTTTTCACAAAGTCGGGTTTTATGGGTCTGGAAATTGACAAAACCCGAGTCAAATTTTGGTTACAAATGTGTATTATCGTGTTCTATACGCTTTTTACCCCTCAATTTCCCTGATCTTCATAGCCCTCCCCACTATCGGGGGGTGGGAGGGGGGGGGGGGGGGGCGTGTCTTTAGATTGATGGATAATGGGTAAATGCTTAATTCCCATTCAATTTCATCACTAGATTCGACTAAAACACCAAAAACAAAATCAAAATACCAAAACAAAAATACCTGAAAAACACGTTGTTGCGTCTCCTGCATATTAAGCATACTATCATGCCATCTGCCAATCCCGATTATACTAGGATAGGCTAGGTAAGGTTATATAACATAAGCTATTACTCACTCCACCTAACTGGATTTCTACCGTTGCAGTTTTACCCCACCAGCGGGGGTGTGGGGGCGGAAGCCCCACCCATAATATTAGGATAGGTTAGGTATGGTTGTTAGGTTAGGCTAATGTCTCCTCAAAGTTGACTATTTTTATAACATAGGCTATTCCCAGTTTCCCACTCCACCCCGTGAAATCCATCAAAATCCGAGCCAAATTTTGTAAAATGTTCGCTCCGGTTTTTAAAAAATCAAGTTTTATGAGTCTCGAAAATGCACAAACCCGAGCCAACTTTTATTTACAAATTACAAATACATTCGCTTTATACACTTTTTACCCCTCAATTTCCCTATTCTTCATAACCCTTTCTACTATCCGGGGCCGTGTTTTTAGATTCTTGGATAATGGGTAAATACTAATTTCCATGATTCTTTTTTTTTTTATTATAGAAAGTGTATAAACCATATAAATAATCAATTAAATAATATTTAAATAACCTTAAAAATAGCTGTGGTGCGTCTCTTAAATATTGACAGTTAGGATAATGACAAGGATTCAGGTGGTAGGTATGGAATAAAGTAAGTACTATGAACATATATTACCTGGTAGGTAAGGGTTCGTCTTGTATCCCCAGTACCGGTACTAGGTACTACCGACACGTTGTAGATGTTAGGTGAGGGTTAGTCTGTATCCAATGTAGTAGGTTTAGGTTACTGGGTATTTATGATTTCCGAAACCGCTACGTTTTTGATAAATCGGGTTTTATGGGTTTGCAATTTGGGAAAATCTGACTCAATTTTCGAAATTACGTTACTCTCTTGTTTCCACTCTTCGGTATATATTAAGCAAACCACCCACCAATTTTCATGGCAATTTTGAAATGCATGTTGGAATCCCTATAAACTGTACTTAATTTTTATGTAAGTTTGATAATTTGGAAAAATCGATTAAGGGAGAAAATTAACATTGACAATTATGTGCAAAAAGTCTTCCATAAACGACGGCCCGCTATGTTATTGTAATTTGCGGCCTAATTTCGTCTGTTAATTAAATTTCTCCTTAATTGGACCCTCTATGAAGTACAACTGATTATGATGACATAAGTGACGGGTGTTTAGAGGGGCAGAGGTCTCCCTTCAACATATTAAGTGTCCCACAGTAACTTCTATTATATAAACAACCCAAGAATTTTCACAGATTTTTAAAATTTTATTTAGGATGTAATATAACCTATACTCCATGTTAAAATAAGTGTCAACCCTCGAAAAATTATATTAAGGGAGATACAGAACCTCGAACCTGTAACGATATTTGTCCAGGGTTAGGTTAGGTTAAAATCCGAGCCAACTTTTGCCAAAACCTGGCTCAGGTTTTTTTCATTTTGGGGTTTTCTCAAGTTGAAAAACAACAAAACCCGAGCCAACTTTCATCAAAAAAAGCCATTATATCGCCTTTTTATGTCTTTAACCCCACATTTTCCCTGATCTCCATAGCCCTCCCCACTATCGGGCGCCGTGTCTTAAGATCGTTGGATAAAGGGGAGAACGATATTTGCGGAGGTTGAAACTAATGTCAATCACTATATATTGATGCAAATAAACTAAAACTAAAAAAAAAAATAATGAAAATAATTGGTGGGTGGTTTCCTTAATATTTTCTCACTCTTCAAACTCGCAACATCCCAGCCAACTTTTACCAACACTTGGGTCGGGTTTTTTAAAAACTAGATTTTATGGGTTTCTAAATCAAGACAACCCGACCCAAATATCCAAATAACGTCACTGTCGGTCTGTACTCTAAAAAATCGCAAAATCCACACCAATTTTTGCCAAAACTTCGCTCGGGTTTTCGATATATAGCGTTTTATGGGTTTGTAAATCGTGAAAACCCGAGCCAAATCTCGAAATTAGGTTATTGTCATTTTCAATTATAAAAAATTGCAAAATCCGAGCCAACTTTTGCCAAAACTTGGGTCGGGTTTTCGAATTCTTGGGTTTTATGCCTTTCCAAAACCTTGAAACTCGAGCCAAGTTTGGAAAAACTCCATTTTTCTGTCACCAATTTTCCCATGGATTTTTTTTATTTTTCCCTGTTAGTTTTCATCAATATATAGTGTTTGTAAATAATTACAACCCTCGGAGAAACCGTTTCCCTATTATACAACGATCTTAAGACACGCCACCCGATTGTGGGGAGGGCTATGAAGTTCAGGGAAAATGAGGGGTTAAAAGCGTAACAAAGACATTAGCCTAACCTAACAACCTTACCTAACCTATCCTAGTATTATGGGTGGGGGCTGCCACCCCCACACCCCTGCTGATTGGGTAACAGTGCAAAAAACACAGTATTATGGGACATACCCTACTCCGCCACCGAGTGGCAGTGGGAGGGCCGAGAGGTTCACAACAATAACATGAGTGCGGCGGCGGACGCAGTGTTGCCATATTCTAAATGCAGAATTATCGTATTGTGACCACAAAATTATGGAATTTGCACCAAAATTATCGTACACACTAATATATATATATATAATATATGGTCAATATACAGGAGACGCAACAATATAGGTAGCAAATTTATAATGGTAGTTTTGGGTTCCTATCATCATATGCTTCATTTCTATATACTTTTTTATCCCCGGGAAAAAAAATAAAAAAATCTTGGGTTTTTTATTTTTTTCTTGGATTTATTTTTTATTTTTTGTATTAACCCTTAATTAGCGGCGAGCAACATAAGTCGAGTTAAAAAAAGCTGGACTATGTGGCGGCGCTCGACATAACTCGAGTGGCAATTTCAGCACGTAATGTGGCTGAGAGAGAGAGACAAGTGGTGGCAGGAGACTAGCGAGCGTATGACTGCTCCAGACCACCGCGGCGAACCTACTGACACAAATCTCAGCTCCCTCCTCCCTCTCTCACTCGCTACATACTCAATTATGTACTGAAAGTACCGAATTACCTGCTTTTTGCACTCGCGTTGCACGGTTATTGCAAGAAAACTATCCATCGTACAAGGATCGTTATGGTGTCATTCGAAAGCTCTGTTTATGCCCTTTCAGGGATAGGTACTTGTTTTACGTTCTGGGTCTTATTTAGGCATGAAAATGATCACGTAAACAGCCCTATTTTGGCTAAAAACACCCCGCTGTGCGGTACACATAAATAAACCGCATAGGCCGCTCGTAAGGTGTTAACCTAACCAAAAAACCTAACCTAACCTAACCTAAATGTATTTGGGGGCTATTAGGTTAGGTTAGGTTAGGTTTTTTGGTTTGGTTAACCCTCCGGGCCCGGGCTTGTATTCCAAAGGACGGAGGGTGTATCCAAGCGATCTGGCCAAAAAACGTCTAGGCCTAGGCTACCGTATTTTGGTTAATTTTAACTGCTAGAAATTTCCCACGCATCTATAAACGTAGTGCGGTTTTCAATCTGTAGACTGGCATTGAGTAGAGCTCTGTAAGTCAACTGGTTCAGTTGTGATGACGATTTCAGTGGAGCGAATTTTTCCGCGATGTTGACAATATCGGAGCTTTTCACACACTAATTTCGTCTTACGTCACAACAATAACATTGATCCAACGTCTCCTTCTTGTTTTCGGAGGTGCGGTGACGCAACGATCGGCTTTGTTTACATGCGTCGGATGCACAGCGTTCAGACCAAGCTGAATAGGCTTGAAAGCTTGCTGCCTATTAACATGACACCCGGGCTCCGGCCCATCTGCCGCGGTTGCCTTTTAATATGACACCCGGGTAGGAAGGGTTAATGACCAAAAACAAAAATCCCAAGAAAAAAAATGAAAAATCCCAAGATTTTTTTTTTTTTTCCCCCGGGAATAAAAAGTATATAGAAATGAAGCATATGATGCTAGGAACCCAAAACTACCATTAGAAATGTGCTACCTATATGGTTGCGTCTCCTGTATATTAACCATATATATATACAGGTATATATATATATATATACAGAGATTCTCTACAAGGGTTTGATGAAAATGAAAATGTTATAGTTTTAGGGGACCTAAATGCTAGGGTAGGAAATGAGCCTGTTGAGGGAGTCATCGGTAGTTTTGGTGTGGATGGTGTAAACGAGAGTGGAGAAAGACTGAAAAATGTATGCAAAGAGTGCAGATTGAGTGTAGGTAATACGTTCTTCCAAAAAAGGCGTATACACAAGTACACCTGGCATAGACTTGTGAGGGGAGAGATTGTAGAGAGGGCATTGATGGATTATGTGCTGGTGACAAAGGAAAGATTGTGTAGACTGCTGGATGTGAATGTGATGAGAGGTGAGGTGGAGGGTATGTCAGAAAGCTAAGAGTTAAGAGTTACAGGAGAATAAGAGACAAGAGTGAAGTAAGAGAGGTAATAAAAGTTAGTGAGTTAGAGAAGAGTGAAAAAGAGAGGGAGTACAAGGAAAAACTAAATGAAAAGTGGATGGAAGTGAGAGAAGTAGAGGTTGAATGGCAACAGTTTAAGGAAGGAGTGAAAGCAAGTGCAGAGGTAGTATGCGGGAAAAGGAAAGTAGGAGGCAGAGGTATCAGGAAGGGAAGCGAGTGGTGGAATGATACGGTGAGAAAGGCAGTTGAGGAGAAGAGACAGTGTTTTGAGAGGGTTTTACAGGATGGTAGTGTTGAGGTATGGGAGAGGTACAAGGAGAAAAGGAGAGAGGCAAAACAGAAAATTAGAGAAGCGAAAAAAGATGCAAACGAAAGGTGGGGTCAAAGGCTGAGTGAGAATTTTGAAGAACGAAAGAAGATGTTCTGGAAGGAGGTAAATAAAGTAAGGAAAGGAGGACAAAAGAGGGAAGAGTCAGTGAAAGATGAAAATGGAGAATTACTAGTGGAACCAGTTGAAGTGAGGAAAAGATATGCCGAGTATTTTGAATCTTTGTTAAATACAAGAGATGGAAGAGAAGCAGTGATTGAAGCAGAGGTGGATGGAGATAGGTTACCCAGGCCACCCAGGTGGCAGGAATGTATGAAAGGATTGAGGAAAATGAGGTGAAAGAAGCAGTGAAACAAATGAGAGCAGGAAAAGCAGAAGGTTTGGATGGTATTGCTGTGGACTGTGGAGTGTATAAAGAAGGGTGGATATGTGATAATAGATTGGTTGATGAGACTTTTCAATGTGTGCTTTGCTGTGTCAATGGTACTAATAGACTGGATGAGTGCATGTATTGTGCCGTTGTACAAGGGGAAGGGAGATCGGCAGGAGTGTTCAAGTTATAGAGGTATTAGTTTATTGTCAGTGGTTGGAAAGCTGTATGGCAGGGTGTTGATAGAGAGGATAATAAAGTGTACGGAAGTTGCAATAGGAGAAGAACGTGCGGTTTTAGGAGGGGAAGAGGGTGCGTGGATCAGATGTTTGCAGTAAGACAGTTATGCGAGAAGTATTTAGAGAAGCATAAGGAGATATTTTGGGCTTTTATGGACTTGGAAAAAGCGTATGATCGTGTGGACCGTGAAGCAATGTAGAAGGTGTTAAGGATTTATGAAATAGGAGGACATTTGTTAGAAGCAGTTAAGAGTTTTTATGAAGGGAGCAGAGCATGTGTGAGAGTAGGAAATGGTGAGTTGAGTGAATGGTTTGAGGTAAAGGTAGGTTTGCAACAGGGTTGTGTAATGTCACCATGGCTGTTTAATATGTTTACGGATGGTGTGGTGAGGGAGGTGAAAAGGAGAACTATGGGAAGAGGATTGGGTTTAGTAGGAAAGAATGGTAGAGATTGGGAGTTGAATCAGTTGCTGTTCGCTGATGACACAGCATTGGTGGCGGATTCTGATGAGAAACTGCAGCGGGTAGTCAAAGAGTTTGGTGTGGTTTGTGGAAGGAGGAAACTGAAGGTGAACGTCAATAAAAGTAAAGTAATGGTGTGTAATAGGGGAGAGCATAGGGTGAATCTAGATGTGAGGCTGGAAGGGGAAATATTGGAACAAGTAGAGTGTTTTAAATATCTAGGAGGAACGATAAGCAGGAGTGGAGGTATGGAAGTGGAGGTAAAACAGAGAGTGTGTGAAGGAAGGAAGGTTTTCGAAGCAATGGGAAGTATGTGGAAGACGAGAAATCTCAGAGTGAAAGTAAAAAGTGCAATGTATCAAGGAATTGTTGTGCCAACAGTGATGTATGGGGCTGAGACATGGGCTCTGAAGAAAAAGGAGAAAAGAGGGCTGGATGTGATGGAGATGAGCTGCTTGAGGAGTATGTGTGGAGTTACTCGTAGAGACAGATTGAGGAATGAAGAGATACGTAGGAGAGTGGGACAGCAGGAACATTTGTCAGCCAGAGTGGACAGAAGGGTGCTGAGCTGGTATGGTCATGTTGAACGATTGGGAGATGAAAGGCTTACAAAGAGAATATGTGAGTCAGGTACAAGGGAAGATAGAAGGGCAGGAAGACCCCCATTGAGATGGAGAGACTGCGTAAGAAAAGCTTTGGATGATAGAGGAATGACTATAGATCAGGCAGGGGAAGTGGTGGTGGACAGGAGTGAATGGAGAATGCTTGTGAATAGTTGAGTGAACACGTGGTCATTTGGAGTAAGGGGTCGGGCACAAGTTGGACTAGATAATAGTCCATCAGGCGCCTGGCCCGGGGAGACGATTAATATGAAGGGTGCGCCTGGAAGTGTGGTGGGCTTGTGGCTTTGGCTCCGCTGCATGTCTGCCTGCCGAGATCGGAACCTCTCCGTGTGGTCGGGGGCCGGGGGAGTGCTGGAGCGACCTTGGTGACCCTGGTCTCTGGGTCTTCTCCTGGGTGACCTGGATGTGTGTGAGTTTGTGCTTTTTATCTGTGTTTATTTGTTGTTTTATGTTGTTTTTGTGTTTTCCCTGTTCTTGCTCTGTCTTGAGTCGGCTACCCCCAAAATGGGGATTGGGCCTGAGCATATAGATAGATAGATAGATAGATATACAGGTATATAGGGAATGTTTGAGTATAACTCCATTTATTTGTCACCAATTATTTTGACATATATGAAGACAGATATGGAATCTATATGCTCTAAGCATCATATTAAAATTAGTTTCAACCCTCGGCAAAACCTAATAAAAATATATGGTACTTGTTACGACTGAGGTTTAAATATATCAGGGTTCTTATTCATTGGACTAATAATGGCATAAATGCTACAACGAAAAGCGCTAGATCCAACCTCTGATGTATATTCCCAGTGAACAAAGAACACAAATACTCTCCAGAGTTCTATATGCAATAATAGGTTATTAAACTCTCAATAAATGTGCGTCTACTCTAGGCTTAAAATTATGTGAAAACAGCCTATTACTACCTATAACCGAAGCTGCTTGGTTATGGTATGCAAAGTAAGGTGGTAAGAGAAGTTACAGCTTACGTTACTTTAATCAATAAATGTCAGGCACTCCTGCATGAAAGAAAGTGCACTAAAGTCCTTCAACACCAACAAGGAATCTTCTTTAAATGTTAGATGCGATCAAGATGCTCGAATCGGAAATGGAACCCAAAAAGGCAGGCAGCGGAACAATGCTCGTGCAGGCTATGCACACAAAAAGGCAGGATATATAATGCAGTCGGAGCCCAGAATATCCTAAACGCTACAACAATAATAATAGTCGCCACGACAATGCAGTATTCCTATGAACAAAAAGAGCCTAAGTCGTTTGTGCCTCAATACATCAAACTAGGCTGCGAAATGCTTGTGTAATCATAAACGGGTTTGCATAATAAGAGTAATTGGGTTAATATACTTAATGTCTACTATGACTGATAAAGTCTAGCTAGAGTCAATGATACGAGATACTGGTGCGCATGGCATGCCGCATAGCCTAGTGCAAATCTCAAGTCTGCGCGTCAAATATTACATTATAGGGAAGGGTAGCTCTCTTGAGAAACCTTAATACCGAAGTATTAAGCGTTCTCCTGGCGTACCTCAAAGACAAACAATCGAGCCCAGAACAGTGCAGAATGGTATAGGCAAAAAGCCCTCATTCGTGCATGCTCTACCCTCAATGGCACACAGACTAGAATTTACCCAATCAACTCCAGTTCTCAGGTATGTCGTGCAGCTTTTAACTAAAGCCAACACTCATCGGAAACAATACCTTATAGTATCAGACTCCTAGTCTAGCATTATCTAATCTAGCAGAACACTAATAATTACAGGAAGCAGTACTGAACAATATGAATGCCAACCAATGCTTCGTGATCAACTTATCTTAACAACTAACATACAAGGGTTATATCAGACCTTAACCCTTAATTAGCGGCGAGCAACATAAGTCGAGTTAAAAAAAGCTGGACTATGTGGCGGCGCTCGACATAGGTCGAGTGGCAATTTCAGCACGTAATGTGGCTGAGAGAGAGAGACAAGTGGTGGCAGGAGACTAGCGAGCGTATGACTGCTCCAGACCACCGCGGCGAACCTACTGACACAAATCTCAGCTCCCTCCTCCCTCTCTCACTCGCTACATACTCAATTATGTACCGAAAGTACCGAATTACCTGCTTTTTGCACTCGCGTTGCACGGTTATTGCAAGAAAACTATCCATCATACAAGGATCGTTATGGTGTCATTCGAAAGCTCTGTTTATGCCCTTTCAGGGATAGGTACTTGTTTTACGTTCTGGGTCTTATTTAGGCATGAAAATGATCACGTAAACAGCCCTATTTTGGCTAAAAACACCCCGCTGTGCGGTACACATAAATAAACCGCATAGGCCGCTCGTAAGGTGTTAACGCACAATACAACTGGCCAGCATGAAGCTGATTATGCAGAGTTAACCAGAGGGGGTATAATATTAATAAAAGGTGGTGAAAGATATGGAAAATGAGAGAGATAGGCAGAGGAAAATGTTCTCAGGTGCAGCAAGGGGGACAGATATCAAAGGGATGAGAGGGATGCGTTCTAGAAAACAGATCTGAGGTTGAGAGTGGCGAGAGAGCAGTATATATACTAGCACTAGTTCGAACCGTGTGGGAAAGCGGTAACAAGTCCTCTAGCCAATGCTAAAGAAGCTAGCTAAACATGACGTCATCAAGCATGGTAAAAAACTCCTCTAACCAATCCCCGAGGCCAGCCAGCTATGACGTCATCGAGTATAGCAAAACACTGCGCGCCTCCCCACACTCTGTTCTACTCTCTCTCTCTCTCTCAAATCCAATCATTACTACTTAATGATAAAACATATACTTTGCAATTAAATATATAAAGCCTTGACATGGGTGAAAACAAAGAGCCTTCCTGGACTGCCCATGACACAAGCTTTCATATGAAATAAAGCACACAACAATACACCAACTGTAGCCACATCCACTGCCCTGGCGATCCTAGCGAGTCACTGTAGGACAAGCCATGCGGTTCTAACGGAGTGTTTAACGTCACACCCCCCACAAGATTTTTCTCAGAGGCCCAAGGCTCACAAAAATCTGATTGTTAGAACCCATGCTATATCTCTACTTCCCATCACCCAGCTGCAGTAAATATCTGGCACAGTTCTCAACAAAACATTTTACAAAATTATAACCTTCCCCAACCCAATAGTTTAAATCATATGTAGTTATGCTCCTCAAGAACGAGATTCTCTAGCCCAGCATTCTGAGAGGAGTGCAACTCAGAATTACTGCTATAACATACTGAACAATTCAACTATCAAAGAAAGAGTTTTTATTTGATTTTTATGTTTTTAATTTGTTTATTTCGGCCGCACTATAGGGGCAAGCCTAGTTTTTTCTTCTATACCAAACGCTCAACTCCTGCTTTACGACCCAATACGCTGGGCTACAACCGCGAGCCAACAAGCACCAAGCGCAAAATACTATTCAAACTAAAGCAGGAGGCTACCTGTGTGTCAATCTACCCAGGATCATACACCCTTGAAAGACAATCTGTAACCACGTTGTCACAACCGGCAATATGGCGTATTTCCAGGTTATATACCAGTAACCTTAGTGACTACCTGGTCAGCCTCATATTCCGATTGTGAAACTGGTCCAAGAACTTGAGAGGGTGATGATCTGGGTAAACTACAACGACCGGACCATAGGCTGGAACATAGACCCCGAAATGCCCAAGCACAACAGCCAGTAGCTCCTTCTCGACAACAGAGCAGCTCCCCTGGGCTGAATTGAACTTCTCCGAGCAGAAACTAACAGGATGCTCCAGCCCATCATCGTCCTCTTGCATAAGGACGGCACCAGCCCCCACCCCACTAGCATCCGTTGCTAGTTGGAAAGATAGGCTAAAGTCAGGGGCCCTGAGGATCGGGTGAGTGCACAACAGGTGTTTTACTACTCTAAACGCCTTCTCACACTCAGGTGCCCATTTGACTTTCTTATCCTTCCAGTTATCCTCCACCTGAGCTTGACTGTCCCGTTCTCCTTCTCCACCTTGACTGCTAAACGTCATCACAGGCACAGTGAGAGGCTCAGGGGGGTGCCTCACATACTCCTTCATGAGATTAACGTGACATAACTGATTGCGGTTCCGTCTGTCTGGAGTGGCTACCAAGTAATCCAGGTCCGATAGCCTCTCAACCACCCTATAAGGACCAGTGTACTTCGCGGATAAGGGGTGACCTACAAGGGGCAGTAGAATCAACACCTCCTGACCCACGCGAAACTCCCTGAGTTTAACCTTGAGGTCGTACCTGTCCTTCATGAGGGCCTGAGAGCTAGTCAAATTACGGCCAGCCAACTCCAGACTGCGCAACATCCGTTCTCGACTGTCGAGGACATACTTGAGCATAGAACAAGGTTTTTCTGCGCCCTCCCATATTTCCTCAACCATATGGAGAGGCCCTCTGACACGGTGTCCAAAGACGAGCTCATTAGGGCCGAATCCCAAACTATCCCCAGGTACCTCCCGCACAGCAAACAAAACATATGGCAGGCCAAGATCCCAACCTTTCCCACTCTCAAAGCAACAACAACGAAGCACAGATTTCAAGGCTGAGTGCCATCGCTCTAACACACCCTGGCTCTCCGGATAATACGCAGATGACACAACCGTAACAATCCCATGCTGCTGCACTGCTTGAAAAAAGAGGTTAGAAGTGAAGTTGGATCCTTGGTCTGACTGAATCCCCTGCGGGTAACCATACCGGGAAAAATACACTAGCAAGCTTCGGACCACCGTCTTCGCTGACCCATTTCTCATAGGGTACGCGTCAGGATACCTTGTTGCTAGATCTCCCGACTGTGCATCACTGTCCTCCTTCAACTCGACAGCACCGGTACCACATTCAAGAACCTCCGGGTCTTCTAATTGCAATTTACGAATGTCCGAAGGAGCAAGCTTATCTAAGTGTTTGCGAAACAACTCATGCCCCCCTCCTACACTGAATTTAGCCTCCCGTTGCTCTCTCTCTGTGTATCGTTGCTGTCTCTTCGTCTTTTTAAGCCCATCCTCTGTCTTCTTAGTAACAGTTAATGGGTCTTCTCCAGACTCGAAAATCGGTCCTAATAATGAGTCCCCGAGAATGTCCGTTGATACTAAACTCTCAACCGCATCAACTTTCGACCCCTTCTCGGTACCTTTCCTCCGCTTGTCTAAAGACTGTTGACCTGGATGCAATAGATCTGGTGACAACACACGCCATAGGTTGCACCGGACACTTCTCAACCCACTCCTGCTCCTCCCTACTCACGTCGGCCGGCTTCTCGGCAACGACTAAGGGCGGAGCCTCAGAAGTAGGCCCCGCAAAGTCGTTGCCGAGAAGGAGGTCGACGCCCCCAACAGGTAACTTCTCCACAATTCCTACATCCAGGTCACGAGTCACACCATCAACTTCCATCTTCATTCTTACAAGCGGGTATGACCTTGTTGCATTAACCCCCTGAACCACAACCACCCGCGCCGTATTTACAGGTTTACCAGTGAAATTCCTCAACAATGTTTGCGATGCCCCAGTGTCACGCAAAATTCTCACCTCATGTCTTCTACCCCCCCACTCCACACAACCGAGTCCCCTGTGGTCACTAAAGGCATCATGGACAGGGAATAAGCCTTCCGGATCTTTCTGCACTGGCAGTGTATTTACGTCGGAAGAATTGCCTCTAACAAACTCCGATGTCTTCTTGAACACTCCAATGCCGTGAGCAAAAGACACGGCTGCCGGAGGAGGTCGACTAGGGCACTCATTTGCCTTATGACCCTCCTGGTGGCACTTAAAACACATAAATTTCGGTTTCGGCTTATACTGTGATGTAAAAAGCCCCTGACTTTTCTCATACGGCGTGGTGTTAGGTTTGGATTCAGTTTTAGTTTCATTGCTCTTTTGTTTAAATGTGTCATTGCTACGGGGAGGGGGAGGATAACGGTCCCTAGCACTTGCATCGTACTTCTGTGAGGACCCGCAACCCCGAATCAACGACAGCCGTCGATCAGCCATTTCTGCTGCTTCGACTAGAGTTCTTGGGTTTTTCTCCTTTAAGTTCAAAGTTAGATCACCGCCCGTGCTCTTAAAGAACTGCTCCAACATCATTAACTGCTTAATTCCATCAAATGTTGTTACCTTCTCAGATCGGAGCCAGTTCCCCATAGCATCGGACAAGTCCCGGGCGTGTTCCAAAAAGGTGCTATCTCTTCCCTTAGTTACACCCCGGAACTTCAAACGGTACGTTTCTGGTTGCAGTTCGTAAGCCCTCAGGACAGCCTCCTTGAGATCCTCATACACAATACATGACTCCAAAGATAACGCATCGTAGGCTTTAAGACCCTTGCCTATTAATCTAGAGGATACAAGTACTGCCCAATTATTCTCTGGCCACTGGTGTTCCTGGCACTTCTTCTCAAAGCGTGCGAAAAATTCTGTTACCCCACTCTCATCAAACACCGGAACCAGTTTCAATAATTGCGAGAGAGATTGATCAGGAGCACGGTTACCAGCCCCAAGTCGCTGTCCCGTTGTCTCTACTCGCGACTTCTCTACGTCCATGTCGGCACAGTACTTAGTCGACTCTAAATCAGCTTTGACTTTTGCTAGCTTGGCTCTCACTTCTATCTGGGCTAATTCTAATTGCTGCTGAAGCTCACCTGCCCTTCATTGCTGTTGAATCTTAGCTAATTCGAGCCGAAGCAATAATTCTGGAGATAACCCTTGAGGAGGTGAAGGTGCTACAATGTTTGAAATTACCGGTGGTCCCCCCAGGGGCAACCCACCCTGCCAGCCACCACCCAACTGTGGAAGCGTACTCGGGGTCGGCAAACCACTGGGATGGCTGGGAGTCGAGTGTAGGGGAAGCATGGCCGAAGGGCTCTGAGCACTCAACCTATCTCGCTCACCAGTCACCCTGCCCAGTACACACGTTATCCCTGGTCATGCTGCTAGTACCCGCATGACCGATAGCTGTGGCCAGGCATTGAAGACCGTACCGATCCATACCCTCCAACCGCTCGGCAGTAACAGGCCATTGCAATAATATCCTAGCATCCTCCTCACAGTTCACCTGATTAACCATTTCATCATACTGCTGTTCCTCAGTTTCGACATTACGTACTGTGTCTCCATTCTCCTCTGATCCGGTATAAGACATGATGCTCACAAAAATTTCCCACCTCAATATTCAGAAAAGAAGCACCCCAAACTCTTATACCTCAATATACACACAAAAATTCTCGGAAATACTCAAGGGCTATACTATGTTGCAAAACAAAATTATTCTTGCTGATCCCCGCAAAATAATCCCCAAAACAACAAATGTTCCCTGCTAATAAATGTAGGTTCACCAAATCCTAGGTAAGGTCGCCATTTGTTACGACTGAGGTTTAAATATATCAGGGTTCTTATTCATTGGACTAGTAATGGCATAAATGCTACAACGGAAAGCGCTAGATCCAACCTCTGATGTATATTCCCAGTGAACAAAGAACACAAATACTCTCCAGAGTTCTATATACAATAATAGGTTATTAAACTCTCAATAAATGTGCGTCTACTCTAGGCTTAAAGTTATGTGAAAACAGCCTATTACAACCTATAACCGAAGTTGCTTGGTTATGGTATGCAAAGTAAGGTGGTAAGAGAAGTTACAGCTTACGTTACTTTAATCAATAAATGTCAGGCACTCCTGCATGAAAGAAAGTGCACTAAAGTCCTTCAACACCAACAAGGAATCTTCTTTAAATGTTAGATGCTATCAAGATGCTCGAATCGGAAATGGAACCCAAAAAGGCAGGCAGCGGAACAATGCTCATGCAGGCTATGCACACAAAAAGGCAGGATATATAATGCAGTCGGAGCCCAGAATATCCTAAACGCTACAACAATAATAATAATCGCCACGACAATGCAGTATTCCTATGAACAAAAAGAGCCTAAGTCGTTTGTGTCTCAATACATCAAACTAGGCTGCGAAATGCTTGTGTAATCATAAACGGGTATGCATAATAAGAGTAATTGGGTTAATATACTTAATGTCTACTATGACTGATAAAGTCTAGCTAGAATCAATGATACGAGATGCTGGTGCGCATGGCATGCCGCATAGCCTAGTGCAAATCTCAAGTCTGTGCGTCAAATATTACGTTATAGGGAAGGGTAGCTCTCTTGAGAAACCTTAATACCGAAGTATTAAGCGTTCTCCTGGCGTACCTCAAAGACAAACAATCGAGCCCAGAACAGTGCAGAATGGTATAGGGAAAAAGCCCTCATTCGTGCATGCTCTACCCTCAATGGCACACAGACTAGAATTTACCCAATCAACTCCAGTTCTCAGGTATGTCGTGCAGCTTTTAACTAAAGCCAACACTCATCGGAAACAATACCTTATAGTATCAGACTCCTAGTCTAGCATTATCTAATCTAGCAGAACACTAATAATTATAGGAAGCGGTACTGAACAATATGAATGCCAACCAATGCTTCGTGATCAACTTATCTTAACAACTAACATACATGGGTTATATAAGACCTTAACGCACAATACAACTGGCCAGCATGAAGCTGATTATGCAGAGTTAACCAGAGGGGGTATAATATTAATAAAAGGTGGTGAAAGATATGGAAAATGAGAGAGATAGGCAGAGGAAAAGGTTCTCAGGTGCGGAGAGGGGGACAGATATCAAAGGGATGAGAGGGATGCGTTCTAGAAACCAGATCTGAGGGAGAGAGTGGCCAGAGAGCAGTATATATACTAGCACTAGTTCGAACCGCGTGGGAAAGTGGTAACAAGTCCTCTAGCCAATACTAAAGAAGCTAGCTAAACATGACATCATCAAGCATGGTAAAAAACTCCTCTAACCAATCCCCGAGGCCAGCCCGCTATGACGTCATCGAGTATAGCAAATCACTGCGCGCCTCCCCACACTCTGTTCTACTCTCACTCTCTCTCTCTCTCTCTCTCTCTTTCTCTCTCTCTCTCTCTCTGTCTCAAATCCTATCATTACTACTTAATGATAAAACATATACTTTGCAATTAAATATATAAAGCCTTGACGTGGGTGAAAACAAAGAACCTTTCTGGACTACCCATGACACGAGCTTTCATATGAAATAAAGCACACAACAATACACCAACTGTAGCCACATCCACTGCCCTGGCGATCCTAGCGAGTCACTGTAGGACAAGCCATGCTGTTCTAACGGAGTGGTTAACGTCACATACTAAACAATTTTTTTTTCGTAACATGGTTGTCAAAACCTTCCTATAGACGGCACCGATTCGTACACACGCCATTTAGAACAAACATTCCCTATATACCTGTATATATATATGGTTAATATACAGGAGATGCAACAATATAGGTAGCACATTATTATAATGGTAATTGGGTTCCTATTAGCATATGCTTCATTACTATATACTTTTTATCCCCGGGGAAAAACAAAAAAATCTTGGGATTTTTAATTTTTTTTCTTGGGATTTTTTTGTTTGGTCATTAACCTAACCAAAAAACCTAACCTAACCTAACCTAATAGCCCCCAAATACATTTAGGTTAGGTTAGGTTAGGTTTTTTGGTTAGGTTAATACAAAAAATATAAAAAAATCCAAGAAAAAAATGAAAAACCCAAGATTTGTTTTGTTTTTCCCCCGGGGATAAAAAGTATATAGAAATGTAGAATATGATGATAGGAACCCAAAACTACCATTAGAAATTTGCTACCTATATTGTTGCGTCTCCTGTATATTGACCATATATATATATATATATATATATATATATATATATTAGTGTGTACGATAATTTTGGTGCAAAATCCATAATTTTGTGGTCACAATACGATAATTCTGCATTTAGAATATGGCAACACTGCGTCCGCCGCCGCACTCATGTTATTGTTGTGAACCTCTCGGCCCTCCCACTGCCACTCGGTGGCGGAGTAGGGTATGTCCCATAATACTGTGTTTTTTGCACTGTTACCCAATCAGCGGGGGTGTGCCGCCCCGGCAGCCCCCACCCATAATACTAGGATAGGTTAGGTAAGGTTGTTAGGTTAGGCTAATGTCTTTGTTACGCTTTTAACCCCTCATTTTCCCTGAACTTCATAGCCCTCCCCACTATCTTAAGATCGTTGTATAATAGGGAAAACGGTTTCTCCGAGGGCTGTAATTATTTCCAAACACTATATATTGATGAAAACTAACAGGGAAAAATAAAAAAATCCATGGGAAAATTGGTGACAGAAAAATGGAGTTTTCCAATGTTTGTTCTAAATGGCGTGTGTACGGATCGGTGCCATCTATAGGAAGGAATTGACAACCATGTTACGAAAAAATTCCATTTTAGTACCTATATATTTATTAGGTTTTGCCGAGGGTTGAAACTAATTTTAATATGATGCTTAGAGCATATAGATTCCATATCTGTCAATAATTGGTGACAAATAAATGGAGTTATACTGCAAGTTTTGCTAAAATACGCTATTATCGCCGTTTTATGCATTTAACCCCTCATTTTCCCTGACCTTCATAGCTCTCCCCATTATCGGGCGGCGTGTCTTATTTAAGATCGTTGGATAATGAGAAAAACAGGTTTTCCGAGGTTTGTTATTAAATGCAAACACTATATATTAATGAAAACTAACAGATTACAAAAAAAATAAAAAAATCCATGTCAAAATTTGTGACATTAAAATGGAGTTTTTCTGTATTCGATTATTAATTACTAATTATTAAAAGGATTATGCAAGTAATTAAAGCAATTAAACAATGAAGAAAACATGTGGTAGCACCTGAATGGGTTAATTAATAAAGGATTACGAAAAAACACTCAACTATTGTTGGGGACTATACTCCCAGGCCGGTGACAACTCTTTATAATCCTGGTATGATGTTATGGTGTTAAATCCAGGGGCACACGACGGGAGCTGGTGTTATCACAAGAACAGCCGAGAGTACAGTGAGTTATCTGTACCATCCTGGCCGCACACAAAAATATGGGAAAATCCATTAATAAGGCAGGGGGGTTCATATGCACCATGTGTAACCTCGTAACACACCACCCCATTCACTACCCATATAAACTATACCCATATACGGCCCTTAATCTGTCCCCAATGACATCAGAAAGCAAGATATTTCTCTGTAATATCGATAAATTATAAGGATATGCCAAATAACCTGGTAAACTACCGAACCTCTCAATTGTCCACATTTGCTCCCCTTTCACTTCGTTTGACGAAGGGTATTGGAGTGTCTCTAAAATACCATCTACTCTATTTCTAGTCGTACTAGCAAAAAGGGTCATAGAACAAAACGTGCTGCAAATTAATTGATTAGCTTAGTGTTACAATATCAAGGACATCCGATGAATAATAAAGGAGTTAGAAACTACGCCCCTCTTAATCTGAATATAAAGGTCAGGAGGAATAATGACAAGCCAAAATAGATCCAGATATACTTCAGGTATATATATAGTACATAGGTTGGTTACAGACAACATTTATTTGGATGTACCTGTACGTCTGGAAAACAATAGACAGGAGTAATTACACGCTCCTGTGACACTCAGTTTCCCAAGGAACAGTGCTAGCGCCCCTTCGTTTCCTCATTCTAATTAATGACATAGATGCACTATTAGACACAGTACAGTGTCTTCTTTTGCTGATGACACAAAATTAAGCATGATAGTAAACACACAGGAGGACATGGGCCGGCTGCAGGAAACATAAATGTAGTGTTCCAGTGGACCAGGGAAAACAACATGCAACTCAATGAAGACAAAATTCCAATTATTTTGTTGCAGAGATGATAATGTCGTTAAAAGAATACAAACTATGTAACAGAATCCAACCACATAATAGAAGAGAAAGACAGTGTGAAAGACCTTGAGATGTTAATGTCTGAAAATATGGGTTTCAAAGAACATAACGAGGCCAAAGTTGCGGCGGCGAAACGTCTAACGGGTTGGATTCAGCGTACATTTAAAACACGCGGTGAATAACCTACCCATACAAAGCATGTGAAGTAAATTACTTAGAGAGTGTACAAAGGAATTTCACTTCGCATAAAAGCTCGGTAAAACAGCTACACTCTTGGGAGCGTTTAAGAACACCGAAACTGTACTCGTTGGAACGTAGAAGAGAACGTTATCTAATAATATACATATGGAAAATCGCAGAGAGTTTAGTACCAAACCTACATACCCCGATAGTCATGAAATTAAGTGATAGGAACGGCTGGGATTGCGATATCCCCCGGATGAATAATAGGGGTGCTATGGGCTCTCTGCGAGAGGGCTGGTTATTACACAGAGGCCCACGTCTCCTCATCAAACTCCCACGGCGAGTAAGAGACATGAGGAGCGTCACGTTAGACAACTTCAAGAGAGCCCTCGATGTCGAACTGCATAAAGTGCCAGGGGAGCGTGCTGCCCCTTCGAACAGTTTGCTGCAACAAATCACCACCCAGAAATAGGGGCTGCACGCTCCTCGGTGCCACTAAATGAGGGGCGAACACAACCTTAGGTGACCTTAGGTTAGGTCGGTCAAGGTCAAATGTTTAGGTCAATATAATAGTATTTTTCGGCTTATAGGACGCAGCTTCTTCCCAAAATTAGGCCTCTAAAATCAACCTGCGTCTTACAAAATAAAGGTGGACATTTGTAGACATATATCCAAACCAAATTCAAATGCAAAAGCTCCGAACTCAGGTATCGAGTCTACACACACTCAGATGTAACATGTAAACTAAACACTATGGTACACAATGCTAATATAATTTCCCAATAATGTATATGTTATGCCGGGTAATAATATTTGCCCTCGTAAATCAGTTCTCTCTTTCCACTCTAGGAAAGCTTTGAAGAACTATAACACTCAGCAGGAACACAGCTGACTCCAGATGTGCAATTATAAATCTCCTCAATCTCCACCAATAATACAGAATACACGGCTGGGTTTCACAAGTTTTTATTTCACTTTATATCAGAGCACTTGCATGGATAATAAATAGGTACTTGGTTGAGTCGTATTTATATGGAAATACTCTCGAACCTACTTCAAGAATGAATAATAATATTCTTAAAGCATGGATGATATATAAATCAGATCATAATAATAATTGATGAATCATAGTTATATAAACATATGACGAATATATCTATATAGCATAAATGCTAGCAGAACGGTTAGTCTCAAAGAATAGCTGATATCCTGAAGGTCAAGATTAACGCGTGGTAGAACGTGACGAGGGGTAAGGTCAATAATACTGAGGTTACAACGTCTCAGTTAAACAGAATAATAAAATAAGAATATCAGCTGAATGGCAAATAACTAATGAGTTATAAATAGAGAGGTTTTAATTCTCTACTAACGTATACAGTTAGATTTAATAATCATAGTTCAGGGAAATGAGCAAGTAAAGATCAATCCTATGGAAAAGACAAACCCTCGACATTGAAATATTAACGCAATGTGGGCAAAATAGAATTACTATGAATTCAAGTTAAATGTTTAAACTGGTTTGAAGCCAGGAAACATAAATACAAATGAATCTAACTAAGAGACACGATAGATAACACTCTCTGTGAACATTTATACACGATTAAAGCACCCTAATAATTCGATTAACTTAGTATCAGATCTGTCAGGGGTGTTCACAATATTTACGTGTAGTGTGCGGGTAATCGAGCCGAATGGATATATATATAAACTTAGTTGAAATACATGAATATATATTACGCAGTATATACTGTATGTAAATCAATCCCAGGACAGCGTTTGTATGTACTCACGACACGAGTAACAAAATGACTAAGGTGAGAATAAAAGATCTCAGGTATTTACGTTAACTTGAACACATAACATATCCTACACAACCTTTGCAATAATCACGAAACACAATAAGTAAACAAGAAGCACTTAATTTTGAGTTGGAGTATAGTAGAGAGTAGCCTTGTAGAGATCTGATACACGTGGGGGCGACTGAGTGCGTGGTCCGTCTTGGCCTGGTTGCCAAGGGGGGAGGCCCGGGAGTACCCTCGCACAGGTAACACTAGCGTAAGTCACTTCTGGTACAGCCTACACACACTCTCTCGTCCAGACACCGTTGCTGCTTGAAAGGCACGATCTAAGAGGATTTTGGCTAGATTCTACGGATGGTGCTATCTGGCCGAGTTGTTCACGTATACTCCCCCGTGGGACACAGTACCTCGACTTGCCTAACTTTACACTGTTTTCGGCCAGGTAGTATTTGATTTTACGGAGAGTGACAAGTTGGTTATTTCCGGAACATAAGAGGCATGGGAAATATCGTTTCTGATTTATTACTTGGTTGTCTAAAGCCTTAACCCTTAAAAAGCGGCTCACCACTTAAGTCGAGTTAAATAAAGCTGGACTATGTGGCGGCGCTCGACATAACTCGAGTGGCAATTTCAGCACGTAATGTGGCTGAGAGAGAGAGACAAGTGGTGGCAGGAGACTAGCGAGCGTATGACTGCTCCAGACCACCGCGGCGAACCTACTGACACAAATCTCAGCTCCCTCCTCCCTCTCTCACTCGCTACATACTCAATTATGTACCGAAAGTACCGAATTACCTGCTTTTTGCACTCGCGTTGCACGGTTATTGCAAGAAAACTATCCATCATACAAGGATCGTTATGGTGTCATTCGAAAGCTCTGTTTATGCCCTTTCAGGGATAGATACTTGTTTTACGTTCTGGGTCTTATTTAGGCATGAAAATGATCACGTAAACAGCCCTATTTTGGCTAAAAACACCCCGCTGGGCGGTACACATAAATAAACCGCATAGGCCGCTCGTAAGGTGTTAAAAATACAATGCATACATGAATATGTAGGGAAAGGTATATTTTATTTATTAATAATAGAAGTGAATAGCTTAAAGTCTAGGAATACATAGGATAATTTATTTACAGTATTGGAGGCCTCTCTCCATTTAGAGGCTTGTATAGAGCGGTCTGTTTGTCTTCTCGTCTAGCTGAATTGCAAACATAGTCTCGTCTAGCGGTGGTAGTGATGCATGGAACCGCCAGGATGACTGGAGAGGAATGAAGGAGGTTGATGTCTCATTTGCATGAAATCCTCCTCTGCATAGTCTATATCTGGCCCAGGTGTAGGCGGCCATTGTTTACCTGGCGCCTGAGGGCACAAGCCAACAAACTGTGGCGAATGTCCTCCCCTACGTATGTTAAGCGTATCGTAGGCCGCGCATTTTTCCTGGAGCTGTGATATGGGTGACTGGTGTATTTTGTTGCTGCTGTCCAGGGGAGGCTGTTTCCGGTCTCTCTTCCGGCTTCATGGACGCTCTTCTATATGGGGGAGTTGTTGGTCCTTCCGTTGCTGGGAATGGGTTTGTGGTCTTCTTTGACATTACATTTTCCAGCCCTGTCATCTCAGTATAAAATGCTAATTGTTTGGCATTATGAGTATTGTACATATCAGTAATGGGCCTGATGCTATGGTACAACGATCCGGTACATCTGAACTTTCGGTACAGTAACCATACTGTCACCTTTTCGTTATTTTTTCTATTTCGTAAGCATTTTTATCCACATAATACTGTTCGGCGATATTATCAAATGTAATATTGCCAGTCATATTCCTGCACCTGTAGAGAACACAATACAGCAAGAAACAGACGCTGCACCGTATTGTTTGACTGAACATGGGCGCCAAAATGTAAACAAAGTATGCATATGGTTCTTCATAATTACGAGGTTGGTTTTATGGCTTTATACTTTTATCCAAATTTCTACTTGTATAACTTAGGGTGCATCCTATAAAATATCGCGTCCTATAAGCCGAAAAATATGGGTAGTTTGTTTACGGTTTAAAAAAAATTCACCAAATTTGCTGAATTGGTTGACATTGGCATAAGAATGATAATTTCAAATTATGAGACACATTCCGCAGAGGTTAAGATAAAGGTCAAAGGTCAATACCAATTATACTCATAATTTCTCCTAAATTAATCAAACAAATGTTTATCTAAATATACATACATATTTGATGTGTCAATGAAATGTTCATGCAATGAGACAATAATTCCTCTCTTAACACTTAAAGAGCGGGGCCCGACTTAAGTCTGTATCTAAAAAGCAGCAACTTAGGATCATTATTAAGGCTTTTAAAGGGTTAAAATAGAGTGCAAATGGCCGGGAACGCAGCAGGCCACACGGCCGACACCCAGGGCTTACCGACGCCCACTGACTCATGCTCCCTCTGTTCTCGAAAGGCTGGCAGTGTAGCCAGTAGTGAGCGTAGCTGGAAAAAATATGCCGCTATACGCTAAACTCCCATGTTGGTGGTACCACTGCATCAAAACGACGAGTGCTACGTAGCTCGTTCTGGTCTCATTTTGAAGCTTGTAGTGCCTAGTCTGTTGATGGATACATTTCTTTTCATGCAGATACTTGATTGATCATTCAAGAGGGCCTGTATATGCCCAAAATAGCCCAAAACACCCCACTAGATGAGGGTTAAAGGTCAAGGTCACAAGTCAAGGTCAAAGTTCAGTTATTAACTCAATGACTGCGGGCTGTTATATAAAAAATATGGTCATCACTGCGGGACTTGTCATATGACAATTGCCAAATTTCTGCCTTGAACAAGGGCTGGGAGGCAGGCGAGCGAGTCTAAGCAGTGCGGCACCATCCCATCCACCGTTTCCCGTGTTTGAGCCATTACTAGTGGCAGTGGGAGACATCTCCAACTCCCTTACAGACTTGGGAATAGCGGAAACCGCTCAAACTCGCTATTTTTTACCGATTTAGCATCACATGTGCAATATCGTTGCACAGCAACCAGTGGTCTTACAGACATGATTCAGGTGTCATTGGAAAGGCTATTCCTCTGCTTTCAAGCATATATCATTGAAATACGTTCTAGCTCTTGTTTATACATGAAAATGTGCAGGGAGTGAAGGTTACTTTTAGTCCAAAACCCCTCTATGGTACAGTGGTGACCAAGCAATTGTCATATGATAAGTGCCGCACCCAAGGTGTTAAAACGGGTGTTAACCCTTAATTAGCGGCGAGCAACATAAGTCGAGTTAAAAAAAGCTGGACTATGTGGCGGCGCTCCTCCCTCTCTCACTCGCTACATACTCAATTATGTACCGAAAGTACCGAATTACCTATCCATCATACAAGGATCGTTATGGTGTCACTCTGTTTATGAGGGATAAGGTGTTAAATAGCATAGGAATTTCACTAATATCGCTATCCTAAATGTTGTTCATACAGAACAAATATAAAATATGCATTTCATATTTCAAGGTCAAAGGTCAAGGAAAAAGGTAAAAATCAGATATATTAATATTACTTTTAAACTAATGGATAGATTTTCGCCAAAATTTACAGAAATTATCTATAACACCTATACAAAGATCAACACATATATAACTAAAGTAATAATTAAAGGTCAAGGTCATTGATCAAAGTCAAATGTTAAGGTCAATATAGTAACTTCTTTATGCTTAATTCAAATTTCACCAAATTCGCTAAAACGGCATACAAGGTATAACTGCATATTACCAGACACATTCCGCAAAGGTCAAGATAAAGGTCTATGATCACTTCCCATTATATTCATAATTGCTCCTAAACTAATCAATCATTTTTCATCCAAATGTGCATACATATTTGAATTGTAAATGAAATGATCGTGCAATACAAAACTATTTCTTCTCTTCAAGGTTTAGGTCATAGGTCAAGGTCAAATGTCAGTTATTAAAAATTGTGTTTAATATAATTTTAATATAATTAAATGGAACATGGCCTTGATTTGTTAATGGAAAGATCCCAAAATAAGAAGATACATTTCTACTGAAAGGTCAACATAAGAGTTCAGGGTCAAAGTTCAATTATTACATATATTTTTTAAATATGTATTTCAACAAACTTGTTGTGTACTATATATATATATTTATACAATGGTCACAATTAGATTATTATATATTTGTTTCCTTAAGTGACAGATAAACGCTCACAAAATCTTACATTTACATCTGCCATTCATATTCAAAGGTCAGAGAAGCATTACATTCAAAATTTATCAGAGGTCAATCTTAAGTTAATTTTCTGTTTACGATTTATTCAATTTTCAAAACATGTACCAGCCAAATTCCAGATACATCTATCTATCTATCTATCTATTGCCTGACGCCGTGATCCCCGAAGGGGTGGCCACGAACGAACCGCCCCCATGCACCTCTGTCCCCCGTCAGTCGACGCCCCTCCCCCCAACCAGCACCACCTTCGTTCATGTACTTCCTCACTCCATCCTTCCACCTCATATTCGGTCTACCTCTCCCCCTCTGTCCCTCCCCCTCGCTCTCATACACCCTCTTAGTCATTCTCTCGCTTTCCATACGTTCCATATGGCCGAACCATCTCAAGTTGTTCCTTTTCCAGATACATAATTATCTAAATTATCAAGGCATAAGATCATAGATCACAAAAAGATCACAGAAATTTACATGAATTATTATGTTCCTTCCAACAACCAACTATACTCCTAAAATCGATTAATGAAATTTACAAACACATGTGGCAGTCCGTGGATTCGAATCCAGGATGCTCACACCGAAAATCAACACCTTATGCATCGCACCACGAAGACGGTTAAAGAATGGTGGACACTGCCTACGATTTATTATGCAACTTCGAATCCTGCATATCAATCTAAGCATGTACACACATCCCAACTGCAACTCTCGTAGGCTATGCATATGTGAATGGAAAGAGCAATTAATGGGGCCTTAACCACTAGGGAAGTCCTCTCGATAAATTACCCCTGAACCAATATCAATTATTATGTTCCTTCCAACAACCAACTATACTCCTAAAATCGATTAATGAAATTTACAAACACATGTGGCAGTCCGTGGATTCGAATCCAGGATGCTCACACCGAAAATCAACACCTTATGCATCGCACCACGAAGACAGTTAAAGAATGGTGGACACTGCCTACGATTTATTATGCAACTTCGAATCCTGCATATCAATCTAAGCATGTACACACATCCCAACTGCAACTCTCGTAGGCTATGCATATGTGAATGGAAAGAGCAATTAATGGGGCCTTAACCACATCGGAAGTCCTCTCGATAAACTACCCCTGAACCAATATCAATTATTATGTTCCTTCCAACAACCAACTATACTCCTAAAATCGATTAATGAAATTTACAAACACATGTGGCAGTCCGTGGATTCGAATCCAGGATGCTCACACCGAAAATCAACACCTTATGCATCGCACCACGAAGACAGTTAAAGAATGGTGGACACTGCCTACGATTTATTATGCAACTTCGAATCCTGCATATCAATCTAAGCATGTACACACATCCCAACTGCAACTCTCGTAGGCTATGCATATGTGAATGGAAAGCCCAATTAATGGGGCCTTAACCACTAGGGAAGTCCTCTCGATAAATTACCCCTGAACCAATATCAATTATTATGTTCCTTCCAACAACCAACTATACTCCTAAAATCGATTAATGAAATTTACAAACACATGTGGCAGTCCGTGGATTCGAATCCAGGATGCTCACACCGAAAATCAACACCTTATGCATCGCACCACGAAGACAGTTAAATAATGGTGGACACTGCCTACGATTTATTATGCAACTTCGAATCCTGCATATCAATCTAAGCATGTACACACATCCCAACTGCAACTCTCGTAGGCTATGCATATGTGAATGGAAAGCGCAATTAATGGGGCCTTAACCACTAGGGAAGTCCTCTCGATAAATTACCCCTGAACCAATATCAATTATTATGTTCCTTCCAACAAACAACTATACTCCTAAAATCGATTAATGAAATTTACAAACACATGTGGCAGTCCGTGGATTCGAATCCAGGATGCTCACACCGAAAATCAACACCTTATGCATCGCACCACGAAGACAGTTAAAGAATGGTGGACACTGCCTACGATTTATTATGCAACTTCGAATCCTGCATATCAATCTAAGCATGTACACACATCCCAACTGCAACTCTCGTAGGCTATGCATATGTGAATGGAAAGAGCAATTAATGGGGCCTTAACCACTAGGGAAGTCCTCTCGATAAATTACCCCTGAACCAATATCAATTATTATGTTCCTTCCAATACAGTACGCGAGTGCATACCATAAAAACACAGAAGATCTGCACATAATAACAAACCTAAATGGTGGAATAGAGAAATAACTGAATGTCTACTCGCTAGAAAGAATGCTCACGAGATATTACAGACCTCCAATAACGATGAAAATAGACAGGCCTTCAGAGATCTACGACGTAAATCAAAATGAACATGTTGAAGATATGAAAAACAATCTAAACAAGCTTTTACAATGGGCTAACATCTGGCAAATGTCCTTCAATGAAGACAAGTGTAAAGTACTTCATATCGGATACCGCAATTAAAAAGCAGACTACTCGATGAATGGCACCCAGCTAAAGAGTGTAGACAGAGAAACCGATTTAGGAGTAACAATATCCAGTAACTTAAAACCAAGTCAACATTGTGCTGAAGTTGTTAAGAAGGCAAACAAAATTATAGGTTTCATAGGTAGATCATTTGGACATAAATCAAAAGACATTATCCTCACCATTTACAATTCATTAGTCCTCTCACTTTGGAATACTTCGTTCAGTTATGGTGCCCTTACTATAACAAAATATAGACAAATTGGAACGAGTTCAACGTAGAGTTACCAAGATGATACACTGTCTTCGGAACAAACCATACGAGGATAGTCTTAAAGAACTAAATTTATACCCATTAACCAAGCGCAGATTGAGAGGTGACTTTCTTCAAGTTTTCAAGATCATTAACCCCTTCTTTACCGGCGACGTCTTTTGTACATAATTTCAGCTACATTTCGACGATTTTCTGAAGCTTTGGAAGGATGTATAGTAGCTAAAAGGATTAATCGAGATAGTCTGCAGCTTTTTAATGGGCAGATGTCCTTATAAGCTGAATAAAATCGTCTAATAGTTGCCAGAAAATAATGAGAAGGACGTCACCGGTAATGAAGGGGTTAAAGGCATCGACAACATGAACTGTAATAAATATCTTACGATTGACCGATCAAACTACACGCAGGGAAATGGCTGCAAAATCATTGGTAAATCCTTCAACTCTAACGAATCCAAGAATGTCTTCAATCGAGTCGTCAACTTGTGGAATGGGCTTCCCCGAGATGTCATAGATTGCAACACCGTTCGCCTAGACACACACCTTGCCCTGAACCCAAGGTTGACTGCATTTGTAATTGAATAAATATTTTCTTTAGTAGTGTTTGTTCAATAACCTAATAGATCTTAATATAATTTACCCTGCCATGAACTAAGGCCCAGGGCAGCACTTCCTTCTCACATCTTTCCCACATTCTCTCTGAAATACTGTTGCAACACTTGGAACAACAGTGTTTTGGAGGGCAAGTAACCTCGAGGGGTCGCATGATCTGTTGTTGCTTGTTTTCCTTTGTACTATATGTTATTATGCTAATAATGTTTCTAAATTATATGATAGATTGGTGCGCAATATTGTGTTGGTATACCGTTTTGCTATTAAATGTTCAGTTATGATAACATAACACATTGCTGAAACATATTTGTATAATGCCTTTAATATTCAATTGTGAAGAGAAAAAAATCTAATTCGCAGAATTGTGTATACCGTTTTCTTTCCAAAATGCGAAAAAGCCACTTGTACTTTATTTGTAGGCTTTTTATTTGCTAACCGATGTGTATCGTAAGTCATTAAGTCTCAGCAACATTATAATTACAACAGTTTACCTTTTGCAGGTTGCCTTAAGTCTTCAATAATCAACCAGCCGCTAACACATAGATAAGGACTACCAGTAAGGTATGGTACTTCAAATTATATACAAGCTTACCATACCACCTTAATGTGTCCTTTCCACTTATTTCTCCCACCCTTTCCCTCTCTCAATAATATCCTCTCACCTATTCTGGCATTGTCTGCATCACCGCTAGGCTATCCTCTCTTTCTCCTCGCCAAACACCGTTCTTCCCCCTCATACCAAACCAAAGGAATGTGAAACCAATGATCAGACTTGTTTCTATTTGTTTATTTTGCGGGGTCCAGGATTGTATAATGACTTTCTCGATACTTGTTTCAGGAGAGAGAGTACAAAGGAGTACAAAGGAGTACAAAGGAAATCAAGCAACAACAGTCTAGTGACCCTTCTAGGTTGCTTGTCCTCCAAAACACAGGATCAAGTGTCCAAACAGTGGTTTAGAGTGGGTAAGGGAACATTGGAAAGGGAATTACTGCCCTGGAACTAATGTCCGTGGCAGGATTAGGAAGTTAGTAGAGGACAGATGGGTTAGTAACTGAGGAGGGGATAAAATAAAGTTATTCATTTACAAACGCAGTCAGTCGTGGGTTTGATGAGAGATATTTGTCTAGGCGGAGTTTAAATGAATCAACGGTGATGCAGTCTATAACGTTTCGGGGAAGCCCATTCCACAAGTTGACAACTCGATTGAAGAAGAAATTCTTAGATTCGTGCGAGTTAAAAGATTTACCAATAATTTTGCAACCGTTTCCCCGCGTGTAATTAGATTGGTCGATAGTGAAGTACTTACTACAGTTCATATTGTCGATGCCTTTGATGATTTTGAACACTTGAATTAAGTCACCTCTTAATCTGCGCTGGGTTAAAGGAAATAGATTTAATTCTCTAAGACGCTCTTCGTATGGTTTGTTCTTTAGGCTAGGTATCATTTTGGTAACTCTACGTTGAACTCGTTCTAGCTTGTTTATATCTTTTTGGTAATAAGGGCACCAGGATTGAACGCAGTATTCCAGAAGAGGGCGGACTAAGGAATTGTAAAAGGTTAGGATAACTTCTTTGGATTTATGCTCAAATGACCTGCCTATAAAGCCAATTATTTTGTTTGCCTTCTTAACAACTTCTGAACATTGTTGACTCGGTTTTAGGTTACTCGATATTGTTACTCCCAGATCGGTTTCTCTGTTTACATTCTTAAGCTGAGTGCCATTCATCGAATAGTTTGCTTTCTCATTTAGGTATCCGACATGTAGTACTTTACATTTATCCGCATTGAAACTCATTTGCCAAATTTGGGCCCAACATGACAATTTATCTAGATTGTGTTGCATATCGTCAACTTGCTCTTTTGAGAGTACGCTATTTGCAATTTTTGTATCGTCAGCAAATTTTGAGATTGTGCAGGTGAGACCCTCATCTATGTCGTTGATGTAAATTAGAAAGAGAATTGGTCCTAGTACCGATCCCTGGGGTACCCCGCTACTTACATTGGTCCATTTAGATGCCTTACCGTTTATGACTACCCTTTGCTTTCTGTTGCTGAGCCAATTTTCTATCCATTTCAACACACCGTCTTGTATTCCATGCGCTTTTAGTTTTAGCAGTAAACGTTTGTGGGGAACTTTGTCAAAGGCCTTTTGAAAATCAAGGTATATAATATCAACAGCTTTACTCTCATCGTAGAGGTTGAGGATATCGTGGAAGAAGTCTAAGAGGTTTGTTAAACAGGAACGTTTTTTACGAAAGCCGTGTTGAGTATCTTTAAGTATGTTATTTTCCTCTAAGTGATTTACGAGTCTGTCTCGTATGACCGTTTCTAGCATTTTACATACAACTGAGGTTAAGCTAATTGGACGATAGTTACTGGGTAGGGATTTGCTGCCTTTTTTGAATATCGGTGTTACGTTGGCTAGCTTCCACTGATCAGGCATAGTTCCAGACTGCAAGGATTTATTGAATAGTAATGTCAGTGGTTTGGAGAGCTCATTCTTAGCTTCCTTTAGAACTCTAGGCGAGATTGTATCAGGTCCTGGCGTTTTATTTACCTTGAGTTATCTAAACAATTCAATACTTCTCTCTCTGTAACGGTGATATTGCTTAGAACATCTGAATTATCAATCTGAATCGGCGATGGTGTAGGGATATCACTGAGGTCTTCTGTTGTAAAAACTGATGCAAAGAAGGTATTGAGGGCATTACTCATTTGTACTTCGTCTTTGGTGTATTCTCCTTTTTCATCGACTAACGGTCCAACAGTTGAAGTAACTACTTTTTTCTTTCTGATATAACTATAGAATTCTTTCGGGTTTGTTTTACTTTGATTCGCAATATGTAACTCTAAGGTCTTTTTACTTTGCTTAATTAACTTTTTGGCTTTGCGTCGTAGCTCTACAAATTTCACCTGTTCTTCGTCATTTTGTGAGGATTTTAATCTATCATTACCAAATTTTTTAGCAAGCAGGCAGTTTGAAATATCTTTATTCCACCATTTGGGCTTATTATTATGGCCTGGATGCCGTATTTTCGATGGTATGCAGTCTTGCACTGCTTTTAGGTAAGTGGTTTCGAATAACTTCCAAGATGTATTTATGTCGTTATTGTTAATTAAAAAGCTCCAGTCAGTTTCTTTAAACATAGCTCTAAGTTTATGGAAGTTTGCTTTCTTGAAATTAGGGACTTTTTCGATGCTACTATTTGGTTCGTTACTAGTAAACTTTAAAGTGAAAGTTATCGTACGATGGTCGCTGTTACTGAATTCATCACCAATAGAGAGAGAGAGAGAGAGAGAGAGTGAGTTACATAGAGCTATATATATACACAAACTGCACAGACCTTGCGGTCCCTACTAGGCAGTCCGGACTTAATGCTAAAATAGAATTTGCTACAAAGTGGAAGGCAAGGATAGCAAATCAGAAGGATCTGTTCCCACCCACCGCTCCCTCTGACCATTGGTCTACATGAAATTATAGTTGGGGAAACAAGTCCCCCAGAAGGAATGAGACAAATTTCTTCTGGGAAATTCATAGTAAAAAATGAAGTGAGAAATATGATATACTACTGATGCTTAACTTATTTTTGTTTTGTTTGCCTATATTATTTCAACCTCCTTAAACTGGATGTCTAGACTCCTTTTGAATGTGTCAATTGTCTTACATTGCACCACTTTATCTGGCAGTTTGTTCCACTCGTTGACCACACTGTAGGAAGAAGTGCTCTGTGACATCGAGATTCGCCTTCCTGTTTTTTTATTTCATTCCATTTCCCTGAGTTGATGATCTATTATCAATTTTGAAAGGTGAATCTACATCAATTTTGTTGAAACCCTTTAATATCTTAAAACACTCAATTAATTAGCCTTGCACTCTTCTTTTCTTAAGTGAACAAAGATTTTTTGTTTATTTTTAAATTTGTCATGATATGATTTATTTCTTAGTGACGGTGTCAACTTTGTCACCCTACACTGTACCCACTCAAGTTTCTATATGTCCTTGTTCAGATAAGGAGACCAACATTGCACGCCATAGTCAAGATGGAGCCTCACTATGCTTTTAAATAACGGTACTATAATGTTCTAATTTATATAAGTAACATTTCTTTTAATATATCCCATTGTTCGATTGGCCTTGTTCGCAGCTGCTGCACATTGATCTGAGGTCTTTAAGTTTTCAGATATAGAACCCCTAATAAGTCTTTAACTAATGCACTTGTTTTGAATGGCTGGCCTTCAGCCATTTTATTTATTTTGTATTACCAATTTGCAAGACCTGGCATTTGTCAACATTGAATGGCATATGCCATTTTTCTGACCACTCAACTATTTTATTTAAAGAGAGAGAGAGATTTTGTGTGTGTCTGTGTGTGTATGTGTGTGTGTTTATGCTACAAGGTGTTATGGTTCATTCTGGGGAGGTTCTCTAAGTGGAAAGAGAGGGATAGTGTTTTGCACTATACTTATTGAAGAGCATGCAAAACACTATCTACTCATCATAATCAACATCAGTATTTTATTTATTTTTTCTATGTGATTGAGGGAGGCAACAGGCATTAATGCCTATAGCGAGTGCCTCCCCCATAGTTGAAAGAGTGACAGGGCCAAAATCAAGGGACGTTCGAGCCAAAATGCCTGGACACACGGAGTTTGAAGCAATTTAAGTCATAGGAAGAGGGAAAGACTGATTCTGGGAGAGAGTTCCAGAGCTCAGCTGTTGAGTAAAAGAAAGTTTGAGAGTAACGTTTCACTCTTGGATTGGAGAGTTGCACAGAGTAGGGTTGGGATTGAGTTGCAAGACGGGTACCACGTGCCCTACGTAAAGGAGGTGGCATGCACTGGGATAGCTCTGAGGAACACTGATTATTATAGTAGCGATAAAATAGCGAGAGAGATGCAACATTGCGGCGGAGAGAGAGAGACTGCAGAGAGTTGGTGAGTGGACGGGAGTTAATGATACGAAAGGCCTTCCTTTCAACTTTGTCTAGGAGAGCGGTGTGAGAGGAACCTCCCCACACATGTGAACAATACTCAATACAAGGGCGCACTATGCCCCTGTACAGAACAAGAAGCTGTGCAGGGGAAAAGAACCCCCTAAGGCGGTTGAGCACACCGAGCTTCTGGGAGGCTGCCTTAGCAAGACTGGTAATATGGTCCTTCCAAATGAGAGCAGAAGAAAAAGAGACACCAAGAATATTGAGAGAAGATGAAGGGTTGATTTTTGTATTGTATGACGCCCCGCTTCCTGAGGAAGTAACTTTAATTGCCTTTTAATTAATACATATAATCCAATCATTTCTGAGCGTTCTTCTCTACTTCAATGCACTGCTTGGAGAACTTTAGGTCACTGCTAATAAAAACACCCATTTTTGTTTTCCAAGTCAGTCCCTTCCAGAGTCTTTCCCAATACTTTCTCTATCCTAGTTTCCAAGCCAAATGTGGATGTGGTGTGCATGTGCACAACCAACTCTACTCTCTGGATTAATCTCTCCTGTCACTCTCCAACTAATTATTGCTCCAAATTCTTTGACTAGCTAAGTTTCTAAATGGAACGCACCCTATGAACTTCTCCTTTCTTAAAAATCTCCATCATAGGAATTGTCCACCTCAATACCGCTGATGGCTCTCCTCTCATTGCACTGAACAACCTAGTGAAGAAGCCTGTATATTTTGTTATAAATTATCAGCTGAAGCAGTTATTCCTATTCGTATCCCCGACCTCCTTGGAGATTGGCCGAACATCGTTTACTTATTTATAACCTTCCATTCTGCTTACACTGTAAAACTTTTCTCTCTGTTGGGTTACTCCGATCACATATCTATCTAGCGTGGCCTTCTGATACTTCCTGGGGTGCTTGTAACACTTTGGTGTTGCTGACTAGGAGGCTCTTCAGCAGTACATCTTTGATTTTCCTTGTAATATGTTTTGCTTCAATGGACAGGGACTCTCGACATGTGGCGAACTAATCACTTAGGTAATCATCTCGGGCATGGATGCATACATTCAATTTTATTTTTTGAAGTCTAATGCAAGCAAATCTTGGTTACACACACTCCATCTACTCATGTCCATATCAAAGAGGAAGCAGTCAAGCAATAACATCGCCCTCAAACTCGGCAGTCCTGTACTCCTTATCTTTTTGCCCAGAATCAAGCCATCAAAAGAAAAAAACTAAATCAACTTGCGAAAAACTCATCAGATATTTAATGCATTAAAGTTCCTAATATTAGCTCTTCCCAGGCTTTCTGGCATCTAGCTAAAAACATCTCCAAGAATTTTACTTCCTCGTTTTACCCTCCACTTGTGTATTCTGACAGCACCACCACCAATTATTTCTCTGACATAGCAGAACTCTTCACTCAAACACTGCTATTCCTCCCTTTTCACCCTCCTCTCTCTTACTTAACCCGTGGAGCCCCGGCTAGTTTTGTAATGTTTGCGCACCAGAACCCGGCCGGTTTTCAAAAAATGGTTTTATTCCAGAAACAATAGCGAATGGGTTAGGAATGAAGGAAAAACCACGAAAAACCGCTCGAAAAGCTTAAAAAATGGTCCTACAGAGCCCCCGAAAACGGATTTTACAAGAGTAAAAAATTGAAGGCAATTATCCCAAAAAACAGGTTATTGCGCGCTCGCGCGCACGCACGTGGACTTTGAGAGTTTTCAACCATCGGCACGGTTGCGTGGGATACGTACACAGTTCCCATACAAATCTGAGCCCTCTTGAGTGGCTACACCTGAGGTTACGGTCGGCGCAATTAGGGTGACGCGCCAGGCGCGTCTCTGGGGCTGTGCGTTACATACATCGCCGACGCGTCAGGCGCGTCGCTGGGGCTGTACGGGTTAAACCTGATGTGTTGTTCTGTGTATAAAGGGGACAAAAGACAGGTTGTTTGTACAAGTGTCTCCCCCAAAGCCAAAACAGTGACAAAGTGCCAAATTCAAGGGACGTTGGGATCAAAATACCTGGACACATGAAGTTTAAAGCAGTATAAATCATAGGATAAAGGAAAGATTGATTGAGGGAGAGAGTTCAAGAGTTCACTTGTTGAGTAGAAGAAAGGCTGAGAACATTTACAAAGAATTTGGTTGGAGAGTTGGACAGAATAGGAGTGGGGCTGTGTAAAGAGGTGGGTGCCTCGCACTCGTCACATTTGAAGGGGTATGCACTGAGAGAGATGTGAGGAACATTGATTGTTGTAATAGTGATAGAAGAGTGGATGAAATGCAACATTGCAGCGTGAAGAAAGAAATTGTAGGGAACTAGTAAGAGGAAGTGAGCTTATGAGCTTATGAGGCAAGAGTGGTAATATGGTCTCTTTTAAGGATGTATTTTTGTCTCTCTCTGGGCTTAATGTAAAGAAGGCGTATGGACCAGATGGTTTTCCTCCTGTCGTATTCAAAGACTGTACTTCCGTGACTACGTACCATGGCAAGCTCTTCCATCTTTGTTTTTCCTCTAATATCTTCCCTTTTTGCTGGATATTTCTATCGTTCAACCTGTCGTCCATCTATCGTCAATTTGTTCTCGATAGCACTATCGTTAGTGAGTGCTGTACTGTATTTTATATATTATTTTGTAATAATATAGATATCTTATTAATATTTGTATTTTGTACTATTGTTAATGTCTTGTCATGTTGCAATTTGATTTTAAATGAATATTTTGACATATAACATGTAGTTTCTTTATTCATGCAGAGTTTAGTAAAATTTACCAGAACGTCCCGGACTTCCCAATTTTGACTAATTCCTTGAACGTGACGATAGTGCGATGTTATGTGTGCGATTAGTTTGCTTGGGAAACAGATTAACTTGCTCATGTAGTAGTGTACACCCTATGTGGTGGATTGTGTTCTTTTATTTCATAGATTTCATTTTAGTAAGCGTTGTTGCCACATAGCGATTTTGATAATTTAATTTGACTTTATATTGTCCTTGTCCCAATTTTGGTTTGTTTAGTTTGCAAGTTTTACATTTTAATCTTGCATATCGAAAGTGTTTAAATATCTTTAACATTTAACATTTCTTAAGTATTAGTTTTCCCAGAATTTACTTTCAGACGTCCAGACCGTTTTACTGGTGATAGGCCGTTCTACTGCCAATGTCCTTTCCTATCTTAATCACTCTTGTCATTCTCCCTTTGGGACTTTGACGACACCTTTTCTATTGTGCTAGACATATCTAAAGCCTTCAGTAGAGCCTGGCACAAAGCCTTTGCTTTTAAGCTACCATCCTTCGAATTGTATACCTTTATCTGTGGTTTTATCTTCAGTTTTCTTTCTGACCATTCCATAGCTGCAGTTGTGGACGACCATCGTTCATTTCCTAAATCGATCGACTCTGGTGTTCCTCAGAGAATCTGTCCTGTTTCCAGCTCTATTTCGAATACTCATTAATGATTTTCTCAACTGTACCTCCAGCTCTATCCACTCACATGCTGATGTCTCTACACTATTCAATAAGTTTTTCACAGTGACCTTCCATGCGATCACTTCGAAACTCACATGATGAGACCATAGCACACCTCTCTTCTGCTCTATCAACAGTCCCAATAATATATAATTACTTTTTCCAATTTGGGCAAAGACAGTTTTATTTTTGTCAATGCTTCCAAAATGTTATGTTCCTTCTACTTACCCATAACAATCCTCCACACCTGAAATGTGGTCCCGTGGGAATTGCGTGCCAAAAGCGATATTATTGTTTAAATGGCATCTATAGGGTCTTAGTAGACAGAAAAACTTGGGTGGCAATTTTACTTTTTGGGAATTTGGGTTTTTGTGGGGGCTTAAAGGGGGGTCCCGTCATTTCGCAGTTTATCGCCCGAAATGAAAGCGCTAATATTGTTATAACTATTTTTATCTCTTAAAATATTAATAGGAAAATTATGAAACAAATTAGGTGTCTTCCTCATATTATCATTCATTTATGTACCAAATATTTAGTTGATATCTGGAATTGATAATTGTTTATATATTTCCAGATATGCACTTATGAAGAAGTTCACCCGTTTCGAAGCGAGGCCTGTTGAGATTCAACTATAACGGACGTGACAATGAACTCACTCACCTGCATCATTTGCGATAAAGGCAAGCGGAAGGGCTACACCTTTGTACAGAATGTTACATCAGATTCTATTGGTAACATAATGAACTTTGCCGAGAAGCGAGCACAGTATGGAGAAACGCAGTATGCACCTCTGGCTGAAAATCTGTCAAAGTTGTCTGCATCTGATACGGAAAACATCCATTACCACAAAGAATGTTACAAACTCATAGTGCACAAAGGCATGCTGGAGAGAGCCGAAAAGAGATTTTGTGAAACATCATCTGGTGAATCACAAATGCGACCAGCTAAACTCGGACGTCCATCCTTGGCACATGATGAGGATTCTGTCAGACGTGTTCGCAGGTGTCGCCCAATGGAGCCAAAGACCAAGTCCTGTGCGTTTCTCTGTGACAATCCGACAGATGGAGAGTTGCATCTTGTCCTGACAGATACGATGGGGACCCGGTTTCTGGACATAAAAGCGAACACACGTGACGACATAGTCCGAGCAAACATGTCACTGTTGCAGGAAGTTGGTGATGCCGCTGCATATGAAATGTGGTATCACAGAGATTGCTTACGAAATGTTGAAAGCCAATGCTATTCCTTCAGATTTGATTGTATTGGGGTCGATGATAATATCACCAAGCATATGTGTGACATTGAAATTGTAAATGCAGTCAAATGTTCACTCTCGTCTGGTGCTGTTCTAAGTATGAATGATGTTAATGATGAGTATCTGTCAACTTTGACTGAACATGATGTTAGTGTGGATAGCTCCGACTTCAAACGCCACCTAAAAAGTTTGATAACAGAAAATATCAGTACTGCTGAATTTGTCAGGCCCCATTAACTCAATGAAAGTGACCATTTCATCAGTAGTAAAACCCTTTCAGTTGCTGTTGATAAAGTAGTACCCCAAGATTCAGAGGAAACACTTAGCGACATTGTTGGAGTTGCTAAGTTGCTTCGTGATGAGTTGTTGAATTGCAAAGATAAGTGGCACTTCACTGGTAGCATGTCGTTTGAAAATCCACCAATGGTACCTTTCTTTCTGAAGCAGCTACTCTTTGGCACAAATGCACACTCTGTTTCTGGTCAGCGGGATGGAGCCATAAAGAACACCGTCAGCATTGTATCACAAGTACTTGTGCAAAATGTGAAGAGCGCCAAGCAAGTTCGCCATAAGCCGAAGTCAGATGTTGGATTTGTGTCACACACAGAGACACCGCTGAACATTGGCTTAGCACTCTCTGTATACAACAAAGTACGCAGCAAACGGCTTGTCAACTTCCTGTCAGACCTACATCTTGGAACCAGCTACAGCAGTGTCCTCAACATCGAAAAGAGAGTGGAGTTGGAGTGGTCGAGAGAATGAAATCCACGGGTGGCTATTGCATACCGACATTTGTCAAGAAGGGCAAGTCCGTCTTCTTTGCCATAGACAACATCGACTTCCTGGAAGACACGTGCGATGGACAGAATACATTGCACGGAACAGTGATCGTCATGAATCAAGAAGACACAGATGAAGGTGAAGCAGTGAGCCAGCCGCTCATAATACCGGACAAAGTAACACCTGTAAAGCAGGATGTAGTGTACCTTGAAGACCCACGGATCATCCCCAAAGCTACCAAGTTTGATACCTACAAGATCAACGCGAACTCTGGACTTCTGAAGAGATACGCCACAATGGACCGCTCTTGGATGCTTGCTTGGCATCTAGGCAACAACACTGTCCAATGTAACAGTGAAGATGTCACAATCAACGCCAACACAAGCTTTGACGACCGTACAGCAGAAGGTACTTTGACAGAAGACCTTGAACCGGTTGTGGAAGAAGACACCAATGAGGACACGACAATGCCAGAGACGAGTGACCACCAACAAGGATCTCGGCCGACCAGTAGACTGAACAAACATCCACCTCGGCAGTCTCTCATGCCTACTTGGTCTGCAACAAATTCCTTGCTTCTGCAACTCAAAGATTGCAAGTCAACAAAAACACACAGTGAAGTTGTTGCACCACTCTTTCGACAGGCTCCAACGGATTACGCGACACTATATACTGTCCTTTCACTGACACAGAATATATCTGCTGTTGTGATGGGTCCTGACAGAAAAACTGATATCACTCTAGACCTTGATCTCTATGAGAGAGCAGTGAAGATCCAAGAATCAGAGGGGAACATCAATTGGGTTCTATGTGCAGGGGAGCTCCACATATGTTTTGCAGCCCTGCATGCACTAGGAAAGTACATCGAAGGCAGCGGTCTTGACACGGTCGCCATAGAAAAGGGCATCTATTCTCCAACAACACTGCGTCACATCTATGGTGGGAAAGCATTCACGCGGGGTATCGAGTACCACACAGTAAATGCCTTGGCATGCTACGTCATGAAGTCCGAGCAGCTTGATGCTGATGACACCTCAGTCATTGCAGAACAGTGCCAACAGCTCCGAGAAGGTCTGCACAGTCGAAAGAAAGAAAGCACCACAGTCTTTGACAACATACAGTATGTGCAAGCTACACTGAGAGTATCGAAGAGAAGATGACAACATCAAATGATGGAGAAGTTGGTAAATTCCTCATGAATTATGTGCATCAAGTCGAGTGCCTACTACACTTACTCCGAGCGTGTAGACAAGGTGACTGGGAAGAATTTTTGGCCGCCCTTGACAATCAGGTCAAGTATTTCTTTGCTCACGACCTGTACAAGTATGCCAGACTGATGCCATTTCATTTGGCTCAAATGAATGCACTGAAGACAGACGACCCTGACACATGGAGTGCACTTAAAGATGGTGACTTCTGTGTCAAGAAGACAGGAACACCGTTCTGCAACCATCACGCAAAATGTGTCTGCACTGACTCACTTCCTGCTGACAGCACCAGAGTTGACCCGTATTGTCAGTGATTTCCGACACCACTACACTTTGACCACTGATGCAACTCAACAAGAACATTATCAACTATCAGGAACAATAGCCCAGCGGTTCGCTGCAAATGTGGATAAAATGACGTGAAGAACATTGCGAAACTAACCCATTCGCCACTGACAATGTATTAAGAGCACCAAATGACCCCATAAGATTAATTTAAGATTTTACATTCATTTAGTCTATTGTTAATATTCATCTAGATGTTGAGTGGAGTAATTACTGGTGGTAAAGGGTGGTATGAATGTGTGATGATTACAGGAAAGTATATTTGTATTTCCTTTATTTGTATCAGTGCTATGAAGTCATGTCATGAATATTACATGTTTTATCATACATTTGTCGTTTTTTTCTTATATATAAACATACACAATCATATCGTGTAAATATCACAGTATATGCCTAAATAATAGTCAGGTTCACCGTGTCATGCCGTGGGAATTGCGTGCCAAAAGCTATTTTATTGTTTAAATGCCATCTATAGGGTGTTATAAACAAATTCCCAACAGTAAAATTGCCACCCAAGTTTTTCTGTATATTAACACCCTATAGATGGCATTTAAACAATAAAATCGCTTTTGGCACGCAATTCCCAAGGCATGACACTGTGAACCTGACTAAAATCAGCACTGTGTTATGTTATTGCATCCTCACTTCAAAGGCTGGAAAACGAATGACAAACACATTATTTTCTACATAAATATGTTCAAGACATATCTGAAAAATACTCGCAAAACTCTTTCTGTTATCCAACTGTTTAACCAATCAGTTGCTTCTGTACTGATACCATGGGCATTCACGTTTGATATTAGCCTACAATGAAGCTATTTTTAAAACTTTGTTGGATAAGTAATGGATATCTATGAGTCTACTTTTATCATACTCGCCAACATTTCATGGACATTTTCCAACAAATTGGTAAAACATGTTCAGTATCGAGAGAGAGAGTTACATACATACAGAGATTGCACAGACCCTATGGCCCCTACTAAGCAGTTCGGACTTAACTATAACCAAATTTGCTACTAATTGGAAGGCAAGTCTAGCAAAAAGAAGAGAGAGAGAGAGAGAGAGAGAGAGAGAGAGAGAGAGAGAGAGAGAGAGAGAGAGAGAGAGAGAGAGAGAGAGAGAGAGAGAGAGAGAGAGAGAGAGAGAGAGAGAGAGAGAGAGAGAGAGAGAGAGAGAGAGAGAGAGAGAGAGAGAGATAAGGTGAGATATTTTGTGTGCCTGCTGTAACAGTTTGTATATAGCAATTTGTGTTACCATAATAGAAGTGTCTGTCACCTTCCTTGAGGGTAGAGGGAACAGGTCATTGGGAATACATAGATAAACTCAGAAATGGATAAACACATTTATAGAATGACAGTTAGTTGATTAACCCCTTCTGTACCGGTAACGTCTATATAATATCATTCTAGCTAGACGATATTATGCAGTCTAAGAAGGGTCTGTGATACTAAGAATATATATAATAACATAATAATAACATAATAAATGGTTAAGAGCGATATTTCGAATCTTGTTAATTGCTGGAGGCCCTTTCTCAGTTGAATGCAATCGTCTAATAGTAGCCAGAAGCAAATTAAATAGACGTCGCCGGTATAGAACGGGTTAAAGGACAAATAATAAGACAGATTTATACTAAAATTATATTGTAATGGGTATGTAATGGGTATGTAATGGGTATGTAATGGGTATGTAACACAATGGACCTGGGAGTCTCTCTATCACCTTTAACATACATATAGAATATAGAGCTATAACAAATACATATCTGACTTGGATATTTAAAGTTAGGTGTTGTAATTCTTAGTTGACCATTACAGTTCCATCTTTTGTATAGTATATAAGTCCTATTTATCAATGTACAGTCGCAGCCATTATAATCACTCACCTTGCTCTCCTTTTAAACATCTATCCTACTATAGTCCATTCTTTCTAGGTTGGGCAGATATCGTAACCTGTAACTTCTGTAACTCAAAAAGGGCTAGAGCAAATGAGCCGTTTATTTATACACATATTCCCTAGCCACGTCTTCCCCTTTGGTAGAAATATTAGCTCGATTACTCTAGTCCTTTTTGAGTTAAGAGAGGTTAGAGGTTACGATTTCTGCCCAACCTAGAATGAACGGACTATAGTCACTAAAGGGGCCATCAAAGTTAGCCGATCTCTAAGCCAATTACAAACTGAACCCGGTTCGGCGGCATTCGGCGGAAAAAGGTGACCAAACCGTGACGAAACTGAAGGCAAAATGAACGAGGCACGAACTCCCCTGAGAGCTGCCAAAATGCCGGCCGTCTTCTATGAACGCTGCATGAACTGTGCCCGATATTAAATTTCAAAATGTTAAGGGGGGTCACCGGCTGTTTTTAACTTTCTTTCCTTTTCTCTCTTTCTCTGGCTTTTATCCATTCGGCCCCATTCAGCCAACTGTTTTAAGACTTTTATCCCCATCCAGGTGTCGATTACTTCCTGGCGAGCGATAGCGAGCCAGCATTGTATGGATATATATATATATATATATATATATATATATATATATATATATATGCTGGCTCGCTGCCTCTCGCCAGGAAAATATTGACACCTGGATGTGGGTAAACGTCTTAAAACAGTAGGCTGAATGGGGCCGAATGGATACAAGCCAGAGAAAGAGAGAAAAGGAGAGAAATAAATCCTGCGACCCCCCTTAACGTGTTTTTTGTATGCCAGATTGCTGGAAGACTGTTACACGAATACAACAAATGCTGTAGAATGCTGGACGAGCCCCAGTCGAACACAATATATTGTAGCTAAGCCCCACTACAAAAGGAGGGGCGAGGCCAAACCTATAGACACAAACTAATAAAATAATATAACAAACACACAAATTATAAAATCTACACCGAGACCGTCACACACACAGTCATAAATACACACACACGAGCACAACAGCAACAACGAATACTAAGGACAAATATACGCAGCTACAAATACACACACACACACTAGCACTATGTACACACACGAAAAAAACCCACCCACACACAATAACCAAACTTACAAACTTACATGATGATGGGCTGGTCTATCAGAGTGAGAACTGAGCGATCTCTGCCATACCCATAGCTCTGACTGTTCCTTTTACTTATATATTTTATAGATCTCAAGTTTGGGGCTGTTCGGCCAGGCAGCTTGGGGAACAACAACAACAATAACCAAACTTACACCCATATGTGTGAACAAACTTAACTTCTGCGTCAGTACAGAAGTAGACAATATAATACTCACTATACAAGTTTTTAACTGCTACCTTTCTCTCTCAGTGATAAACTCATTCCTTCCTGCCAATACACATGGCCAATATGTTACCAGTCTTTCAATTAATTGGCCTCGACCGTCCAGATTTTACCCGCTATATTTCGTGAAAAAATATGTGTGCACAAAAAGCAGAAAAATACTCACGGAAAATATAGTTGAAATATTGAGACACAATGATCAGCTGTCGCATAAAGAGTGGGTTAGGAGCGATGGAAGGAAGGGAAGAACGGAGGGAGGGAGGAGGAACGAGGAAGAGAAGGAAGGAGGTAGGGTAGAGTAGAACGAGTGGGAGAAGGAAGAAACTAAGGAGGAGGGAGAGAAACGAGGGGGAGAAGGTAGACATAAATGAGGGATGGAGAAAGGAGAAAGGAGGGCAAGTAGGAAGAAATTATTAATGATGAGGAGGAGGATAGGAAGAAAAGGAGGGGAGACGAAAAGAGATGGAATGAGGGAAAATAAGTAAGAAAGACGAAATAAGGAATGAGGCGGGGGGAGGGGAGAAGGAAGAAAGGATAGCACTTAGTTCTGGCTCTAAACTCATAAAGTCCCTCAACATTATTTAACCTTAATTTTCTCTGAGGTCTTAACACGAATGTTTTCTTTACCGTACTAGGACAAACTTTGAATATCGACTATTTGTCAATATGTGTTATGCAGATACTTTCAAACAAAAGTAGAAATCTATATAATCATATCGATTGTCTGTCTGTCTGTCTGTCTGTTCTTTATAGGCGGCCGCATTTTTAAAGCTAGAGCGTCCATACTTGGTATGCATAGCAAGGGGGTCCCTAGGCAGGTTTTAGTGAAAAAAATATAATTCCCCAGGGTGAAAGAGACGGAGAAAACGGGCGCGAAATCGGAAAAAGGGCCGTTTGGGGCAGAAGGAGGCCTCCGATCGAAAAGGTGTATGGGACGAAAGTTGTTCGCAGCCCCCCAAAATGGGGGTACGCATGAGGTCAGATCCAAAATCGGAGGTCATTTAGCGGACACAGGGAGGTCGAGGCCGGTGATTATGGTAGTTGTAGTATTGTGATGATTGTGGTAGTAGTGATTGATGATGGTGATTATGGTAGTAGTAGTGGTGGTAGTAGTGATGGTGATTATGGTGATTACCCGGGCAACACCGGGTACCCCTGCTAGTATAAAATAATTCCAAGCAGTGAATATGTTACACGAGTGTCCAGTCGCGGCCATATAAAATCACCCACTGTCCTCTCTCTGTCCGGGCTCGATTGGTTTGCTTCGATCCTGCTTGTCACTAAGGTGTGGAGGGAGTTGAGGGTGTGGAGGTGACGAACACTGGATGAAGAGGTGGGTGGGTGTGGGGGGTGGAGTGAAGAAAGTAGTGGTGAATAAAATAAGTAAGTAGTACAATTTGAGACATATAATGCCAGTATGTGCTCAAACTCTGTCAATTAACCCCATCATTAACAGTTAGCATTAGCCTTACAGTATTAAACTGCACAGTATTAATGACAATACATAGTTTGTAATTAATGACTCGTTAGGCTAAGTGGGTCAATAATGTGTTAGACAAAGTTTGTTATCAAATACTAGAACAAGGGAACCCTGAAGCAAAATGGTGGCATAAGTATTGATACGATATTTAAATATTCTTGTCAATATAATATTCTATTCAATAATCATAGGTATTTATAACTCATGAAACAAACAATTATTTATCAAATCGTCAAATCCAAAGGTACCTTAGTGTTGTTTGGTGTGGTTTAAAATAATTGTGTTTGATGACTACTTTTTTTCAACCGCTTTTTGTGCAGCGACCTCCTCCTACTCTCAGGGATTAATTCGTCTGGCAACAAAAAGAAAAGATTGAAAGAACCGTTAACAAAGTTCAAGAAATATACTACTATAACATCAGGATTTTTGTGTAATGATTAGCTCCAGTATGATCAAATTAATATGCAGGGTAATAGTTGAAATATCTACTTTTTAATATAAACACACAAACAAAAAGGGAAGCATCGAGCCTTGATGATAATATATCATGAAACTGTGATGTTCAATAATGACACCATTCAAGAATAAGTGATGCAAAAAAGGAAATGAGCAGATTAAATCCCTTTAACTCCCTAAAAGCGGGCGTGCTTGTTGACATGACCGTATTGCTGGGCGGAAATATTTACCGAAAACGAGCTTCATTCCATGCTCTTTTTCATGCATTTTTCAGAGCGTAATACAATTATATATCCGTGAGAGGGCGATAACAGAGCTTTGCAATGACACTTGAATCATTCTTCTACGACCACGATTTATCTTGCAGCGATCGCGTAATCGGAGGTGAAAATACCTTGAAATAAGGTAATTTTCGTGTTTAATTCCTTGTCTCGCAAGGTACGGAGGTGGTGGTGAGACATAGTGCCTGTCAGTGACTGCCCTGAGGTGGTGGCGAGCAGTCGAAGCCCAGCTATCGTCCTCCCAATGCGCGGACTCTCTCTCAGAGCTCATAATGTCCTCAAAATGGCACCTGTCATATGAAGGGCACCGCAGGGGTGGCCAATATTCTCTCTCCCGTCATTTGACGGTCACCGTCGGTTGAGGGCTAATACCATAACGCTATATATATTTTCTTCTGGGAAATATTAGTTGAATGTTATCCTTTAATGTATACTTCATTCATTAGATTCATACGTTTTTTTCCAAATTTGAAAACATTGTTTACAAATATCAACGTAGTATAAATACGCATCATTCCACGTAACAAGCTAACAATTGTCTTAACCCAAGGAGTGCAACGTTACTCTCGGAATGTTTTACTGTGCGAATGCAACATTTCTTCCGAAAGATAAGACTTAAAAAAATATAATAAAAACGCACTAGTGCCGGTGAAATGCAAGCATTATGTGATTAGGTTGCTTGTCTCCTTACCACCACCTGCTCTCTTCCATTTACTTGTGTCTCATCGCTCCCTTCCCTCTCATCCACCCTCTTTCTCCCTCAACCTTCTCCTCTCCTCCTTTTTCTTCTTTCTCCTTCCCCTCACCTCAAATATGTTAATTCACTCTCCTTCACACCTTACCTACCTCCCCCCTCTCCCTCATACATGCGCGAGAAAACAGCTGGAGCCCTCAGTGTCTCGAAAAAACTTTGGTGAGAGCACATTTATGTCGCTCAGCCTCGTATGCACTCGTTTTCCTCCCGTCACAATAATGTGATTTTTCACTGAATAATTGCTCTTTCCACCTTGCAGGCAAGACCCACCTCCCATTCCACGTCCCGCAGAGGAAGGCCCTAACGAAGGCACTGTCGAAGGTGCAGCCGACAGCGAGGTGATAAGAGGGCGAGACAATCTGGCATGGATGACCAGCTTCACCACCCTTTGAAGTTGCAATAGGCGACTATAGGAACGTTAGACGGTCAGCTAGAGTACTTGTAGCAGTACGGATAGAAATTGTATGGCATCGAGGATGCTCTGGAGGACCTTGATCAATTGATCAATTGCCTGTAAATTTGTTAATTTTATTTTGAGATTAGCTCCCAAGTTATTAAAGAACACCCCGTCCTTAACATTAATCATCCATTACAAACCCAAATGTATTTGAATAAATTAATGAAAGCATGTGATCCTCCTGGGATGCAAACTCGGGACACCACACCAAGAACATAAGCACCAGTTGAAGGTTGAGTACAAGATCACAATTAATATCCATTTTCGAATTTTGGATATCAATCTAATTTTGTACTCAGACCCATCTGCATTTCGAAAAGCCTAATGTTTTACTGAGAGGAAAGAACAACGAATTAGCTAAATTATTCTATAAATAATGTCTTGTCAAGTATAGTTCTTAGCAGGTAGAACCTTCAATCACGTTATCAGTGACGAGATTGAAGAGGTAGACGTTGGGGTCATTAGCTTATTGAATGAGTTAATTTGCAACTAGAGAAAAAAGTCATTATCAGCATATGTCACGCCCTAAGCAGGCGGATAATAGGAATTGTCAACCACAAGTGAAAAAGCCTAAATTTGATAAATTATGTTCAGTTAGTTAATAGGCATATATAGGTTCACGAAAGATAGCTGGTTCTTCAGGACAAATATAAAGCACCTTCTATCATTCATAATCAGAGGGAGGATGTCCATTGCGAGAGCGATATTAGAGTTAATTATTGTTGCTGTAGCCATTGAGTAAAAGCCACTATCATTTAATTGACAATATGGCATTACTTAACCCGCTGAGTACCAGCTAAATATTTATAAATGTACCACCCAGGACCGGCTGATTCTGATTTTTTTTTTTATTCCAGAAACAATAGCGAATGGGTTAGGAATGAAGGAAAAACCACGAAAAACCGATCAAAAAGCTCAAAAAATGGTCCTACAGAGCCCCCGAAAACGGATTTTAAAAGAGTAAAAAATTGAAGGCAATTTCCCCAAAAAAACATGTTTTTGCGCGTTCACGCGCACGCGGTTGGAATTTGAGAGTTTTCAACCATCGGCATGGGTGCGTGGGATACTTACACAGTTCCCATACAAATCTGAGCCCTCGGGGTGCCATAGGACCGGAGTAATTGGGACCGGACCGGCCAGGACGCAAACCATTCGTCGCTGGGGTTTAGCGTTACATACATTGTGGACGCAAACCCTGCGTTGCTGGGGCTCAGTGGGTTAATATTAATGCTCCTGAGTTCAATTAAGAGATTAAATTCGTCCCATTGATCAGACAAAGGTTAAACACTTAATTCACGAAGAGGTAAATTACTTGTCCTAAAAGCGAAGACTTATACTTGTGTTAGAGTCAGTCGGTATTTGATAAGTGTGTTCTATTATGGCCGAGACTTGATTCACGAAAAGGTTGATTGTTTGTATTATGTGTGAGGACTTGTTAGACTCGACTTGTTTACGAATGTGTATTTAATTATTACCGAGTAAAAGTATTGTATGTAAGATTGTCGCCAGTTAACCCCTTCTCTACCGGAGATGTCTCTTTAACTATATTCTGGCTACTATTAGACGACTTTAATCAGCCTAAAAAGGGCCTCCAGCAATTGACAGGCTTCGAACTACTTAACTTAACCCCTTTTTACTACCACAGATCCTTCATAAACTACACACAATTGTCTAAATATAGCTAGAATAAACTTTAAAAGACGTCGCCGGTAATGAAGGGGTTAAGAACCACATTGTCTGTTCCCCTGAGCACGGTCATTATCTATATCACTGATCTCATATTTCATATTGTTGTTTTTGCTGTACTGTGTCCTATTTGTATTACTGTTCACTATCATTAAGGGGACAGTGGCTATTTGTTTGGTCTATTAATTTATTTATTCATATATATTATTTAGTTTCCTCCCTAAACTTCCATCAACCTTAGAAAGAAAAAAAAAAAAAACTCCCCCTTCAAGATAGATTTGTACATTTATCGGCAGACAAATTTCCCGGCCAAAGCCCGAATTCTCCTAAAATTACAGGCTCGCTGTCGCTCGCCAGGAAAAAAATCGACACCTAAATGGCACAAAGGGTCCTAAGGAAATGTGGTGAAAGGACATAAAATCCCCAAACTAATGGAACCAACGTCTTAACATTAGGGAGAAGGGGGTCCAGATAAACGGTCTGTCTCCCCTTAAGTTTATAAACTCGTATTGCATAGCTACGGTACCATTTGTTCCAGTTATCCAGATGAGCATAATGTAGACCTCACCCTTATTAGAATTGCATAATAAATACATTCACTACATTTTCAAAATATTCTATTGTGAATGTTTAATTGTATATTTTGAAGCCTTTTGTTCTTGCCTCTCCATTCAGTCTCGGCCAGATATTGAAGTAAAAACAAACGCATTTTTGACCGATTAATGCAGAATTATACATTCACTTTGAAAGGAAAGTTGAAAATTATTGTCTACTTAGTGCGTATGCATGTGTCATGTACTGTATATAAATGTATTTCTGTAACATACCGTAATGGAAAGAATGTTTCCATTTCAATATTGTATAACAGTTTTGGTAGTGCCTTGTTTACTGACTCACAATTCTGCCCCAGTCTACTTTTTTATATTTCATGACCAATATTCGATCCTGGCGTAGGGCAATAAAACTCCGTCAGAGAGAGATTTGAATTGGAAAAAAATGGTCCAAACTTTGAAAAATATGTGCAACAATTCGGCAACCGTAGGTGAGTCGAGTGTAATTAAAGGCCAGGCGAGTTGCTGTTCTATTGTTTGTTGACATATTGCGAGTGTGTCAATGAAACTGACAGGAAAATATTTGGTTACGAAGAGGAGAGAGACACAAAGCTGTTACTAAAATTCAAAACTGATGTCTACAATCACTTAAATAATAGGTTCAAGATAATTAGTATGTACAATTACATAGATAAAAACAAACAAAAGAGACTTTAGGATGCATAAGCATACATGATATTATATATCATTATCAAGAAAGCCCTACCAAAAATATATAAAGTTAAAGTTGAGCGGGATAGACAGGATGAGGAGATGAGAAACCTCTTAAGAATGAGAGAGAAGTAAAGGAGGAAAGACAGAGCTAAGTAGAAAAGTAAATGGTGGAGGGCTTTCCTCCTTGATATTGTTCAAATGTTTGTAAATAAAACAAAATATCTAAATATATATACTGATGCAATACAAACAGTATAATATACATAAACAAACACATGGAATATTATTGTATGATATTTAAATACAGAAATGCAAAACATTTAAATGTTCAATGAGGTTGCACAGATCTTTATAAAAAAATAACTTTGGATTATATATAAGGTATTCATTGAGTGATACATTTTTAAGGGCTAACCTAAGCAAAATATTTGAATATTAATTCTATGAAAAATTATTGAGAATGATAGAAATATCTTTAGCAATGGGAATTAACAATACTGACAATTATATATTAATGAATTCACAAAACCTTATACCAACTGGTTACAACTGATCACAACATTTTAAGGCTGACTTGTATCAAATTATACACCTATCACAAAGAATAATTATACACAATCTTGCATATATGATGATCTATACTCGACATAGATGTATCTACTGCTGTCTACTGTATATTGAAGGTTTCGATGGAATATCACAAATCAAAGTAGAGAGGAGGGTGTGATGCTAACTGGATGATTCGTCTGAGTCAAGTGTCAATTGCAAGTGAGCAGGTTACCCTTTTAAATACCCTCCCTGAATCCAAGTAGACGAGAAAGCTCAGTGAACTGGAGTCCTGATGTTATTCTCGACTTACAGGATTGATAGCCTCTGAAGTCCTATTGTAACTAACTAAAAAAAATGTTCTTTACACGTATCCCTACTTCACTATATTCATATGCGCAATATTATATATAATTTTCTTATATATTTGTTAGTTACTATTATATGGGCTATGAACATTTTGTTATGTGTTCGATTGTAATATATAGGGTATATGTTTTAGTACCATTAACCCTCCCACCTCCGGCAACTTAATTATATAACTTATGGTAAGACATTCTCTAATTTGCCATGAAATACCAGGCTGGGCGAGTTTTCGAAGCCTTGTGTTTTTCTGTATTTTCATCCACCAGAATGCTGTTTATTGTGATGTATCATATGTCAATGGAAAGAGGAATATTTATAGTACATGATAAAACATTTTTTTTTTTTTAAATAAATCGAAATATGAAAGTGTAAATGAGTCCGGAATACAATTATTTCCCATGCAATTGTCTTCACACCATCCTATCTCTAAATTGTGAGTGATGACCATATATTTTGTTTTGCTCAAATAATAGTATGTTTTCTCCTCTTTCCAAATCTGAAAACAGAAATTGTTTATCTTCAATAGTTCTCAAGCAGTGACCGAAAAAAAAGTATGATTTTGATTGATATGGTTTATAACATTTTCGATTTATTTCGTTGTTACGAAGTGTATGGTTTTAAATTTAGGCTGTATGAATACGGCAAATAATGCTGATGAGTATAAAAAAAACTAGAAGTTCCTACGACAAATACTTTTTGCGCTATGAATATTTGAAATGAAGAGCCAAAATGCGAATATTTACGCTTCACCCGTCTCTGTTCCGCCGACGCTAGCCGGGTTCCGAGCTGTTCCCCACCTCGTCGTTGCGTTATTTTCTCGGATACGTATATAACTGTATATATCACCGAAATCGGAAAATTGGGCTCTTTCTAATGGTGAAAACCAAAATAATATAGCGTAATTGGTTCGCGAGCTATGCGCAATTGTTTCCATGCATTGTTATTGTTATGTAAATATATGAGAATGTTTATACAGTTGTATATCTTTGCCACAATGTACAACACTTTTATATAATTTTCCTTGCCAATAATTGGGTAATGTTCATAAAACACATCAGTCATGAAGGTTGTCAATTTTACTTACCTGATAGGGCCACAACCCTTTCCAACGAGAAGGGAAATGGCTCCTGGGTTGACAGTGAAAAAACAAAACAAGAAAGCCAGGTTATCTTCAAGTAATAAATTCAGAAATAATTCTATTGTACACACAAATAAAGTAATATATAAATATATATATATATATATATATATATATATATATATATATATATATATATATATATATATATACAAGGTGTCAAACAAAATATAATGAATGGTAACAAAAATGTGTGTGTGGGTATCTATATACAGTATATATATATAAATATATATATATATATATGTATGCGGTATATACTGTATACTGTATATATATAAAATAAATAAAATAAAAATATAAATAAAATGAAATAAATAAAATAAAATAAATAAAAACTAATAAATCAAATAAATAAATATATAAATAAAATAAAAATATAATAATAATATAAATACTCGATTATGGGCCTTGGGCTTGCTCGGGACCTTGGGGCTGATCCGCTAGATACCCTGGGGAACAGGAATAAAAAAAAAATATTTATATGTATATATATATACAGTGTATATATACAGTATATATATATATACTGTATATATACTGTATATATATATATATATATATATATATATATATTTATATATTTATATATATATATATATATATATATATAGATATATATATATACAGTATAATTATATATATATATATATATATATATATATATATATATATATATATATATATATACGGTATATATATATATATATAAAATAAATGAAATAAAAATATAAATAAAATGAAATAAATAAAATCAAATAAATAAATATATATAAATAAAATACAAATGTAACAAATAATATAAATACTCGATTATGGGCCTTGGGCTTGCTTGGGACCTTGGGGCTGATCCGCTAGACACCCTGGGGAACAGGAATACAAAAATATATATATATACGGTATATATATATATAAAATAAATAAAATAAACATATAAATAAAATGAAATAAATAAAAAAAAAAAAAAAAAAAAAAATTAAATCAAATATATAAATATGTAAATAAAATACAAAATATAATAATAATAGAAATACTCGATTATGGGCCTTGGGCTTGCTCTGGACCTTGGGGCTGGTATATACTGTATATATATATATATATAATATATATATATAATATATACTGTAATATTACTAAAATTCCATAGAGTACTTACCATACTTCCTGTAAGCTTACTGTAAGCATTCCTGTGACATCTTCGTGATTATAATGTATTTATTTTGTAGGCAGTATTTATTGATAAATATATTTGTCTTTCAAGCAAAAAATAGTGTAAAGTCATCAATGATACCTAGACAAAACTGCATCAATACTCAAAGGGTTAACCAAGATTCACTCCCCTCAGTCACAAGTAACATCTTGTATACATATATAATTCGAATTATTCACTAAACACTTTCACTGGGTAGATGAAATAATCCATAATTGCCTGCCTATAGCTAGGTATGGTGGGCCAGAGGGAGGGAGCCCAGAATTTAAAGGGCCGGGACCCTGCTTCACAGTCTGGGGGCCGGGAAACTAGTGACTTAACAAAGGCCCGGGCTCCTCAGAGAAGGACGCTATGGGGTTGCTAGACACTTCCTTTTGTAACTTACTAATGCCTAACTTACCAGTCCAAATTGAGTCAAAATCGAGTCATAAACTTATTTTTGGTGAATATTTCTAACTTACAGGTGGCATTATGACGCGATTGCCTCATACGACCACTCTTGGAGGGGTGGCGTTATGACTCGATCGCGTCGTAAGAACGCGGGAGGGTAAATCCCAGAGTATACTTTCTCGCCTTTATGCTGCTACACCTTAGTAAACCTTTCGTTGCGGGTGATGTGCAAAATATCGTCCTGGAAATATCCTAGAATTATTAGCCCATTTAATCCTGTGGAGATTAGCGTTAGTAATCAGGAGCGCGGTACGCCCCCGTCCGCTTACCGGCAGGCCAGCTGCCACACTGACTCTCTCTCCACGTCTCACAAGATATATTCAGTGTTGCCTAAGGCAAATATAGCGGAACATTGCCAATTAGTAACAAATATTTCTTATGTCTGTAGTAATACTTTTTTTTTGTCTATGTGAGTGAGGGAGACAATAGGCAGAACTGCATGTAGTGAGTGCCTCCCACAGAGTTGAAAGAGTGGCAGGACCAAAATCAAAGGACATTCGAGCCAATATGGCTGGACACATGGAGTTTGAGGCGATTTAAGTCATAGGAAGAGAGATAGACTGATTCTGGGAGAGAGTTCCAGAGTTCAGCTGTTGAATAGAAGAAAGACTGAGAATAACATTTCACTCTTGGGTTGGAGAGTTGCACAGTGTAAGGGCGGGATTGTGTTGCAAGACAGGTGCTACATGCTCTACGAAGAGGGGGTGGTATACACTGAGAGAGCTCTGAGGAACACTGATTATTGTAATAGCGGTAGAATAGTGAGAGAGATGCAACATTGTGGCGAAGAGAGAGACTGCAGAGAATTGGTGAGTGGACATGAGTTAATGAGACGGAAGGCTTTCTTTTCTACTTTTGTACTAGAAGTATTGTGTGAGAGGATCCTCCCCACACGTGTGAACAATACTCAATACATGGATGCACTGTGCCCCTGTATAGTGCAAGATGCTGTGTATGGGTAAAGAACCCCTGGAGGCGGTTTAGCACACCCAGATTCTGGGAAGCTATTTTAGCTAGAGTGGTAATTTGATCGTTCCAAGAGAGGTCAAAAGGAAAAGAGACACCAAGAATATTAAGAGATAATGAAGGGTTAATTTGTATGTTGTTGAAGAGTCGTTCATAGTTGCCTGGAAGGGGTCGACGAGTAGACAGATGGAAAAATTTAGTTTTGGAAGCATTGAAAGTAACAAGGTTTTCTCTGCCCCAATTATAGATGGTAGAGAGATCAGAAGGTCGGTGTTTTATGGCCTCCTTACGTGAGCTTTGGAGTTCCTGCTGTGAATATTTTTGTGGAAGTATAGTTGATTAGTGTAATGTAGAGTCGTCAACATATGAGTGAATGGGGCTGGAGTGCAGTTGAGAAGGTCATTAATGAATAGTAGGAAGAATATTGGAGATTGGACAGAACCATGAGGAACACCGGAGTTGATAGGTTGAGGAAGTGAACGGTGGCCGTCCACAACCGCAGCTATGGAACGGCCGGAAAGGAAATTAGAGACAAGCAGTAAAGCAAGCGTGAGTAAACCAAGATTTTCTTGCATTAGACTGAGAGAAAGAAAATGGAATGTATGCTTCCATGGTCGAAGGGATTACCTTGGTAATGTGTTCAGCACTCTCTGAGGGTCCCCGGCCACGGAAGCAAAAGTAATTCCATGGGAAATCAAAGAAGTACTGCCGAAGAGCCTCCCAGTCGGCAGCGCCAAAGTGCCACAAGCGCCGCCGGCTGGGAGGATCGGATGGATGTACTGGAGAGATAGGACAGGTGAGAGAGGTAAGTTTATGGTCGGAGGAGCCAAAAGGAAAGAAAAGATTTACAGTAAAAGCAGAAAGGTTAGAGGCTAGAAATATGTCAAGAATGTTGGGCCAACATCCGAAGCAATCCTGGATACGGGTGGGTTGCTGGACTAACTGCTCTAGGTAATTTAGGAGAGAAAAGATGTAGGCTTGTTCACCAGGTTGGTCAGTGGAAACAGAGGAGAGCCATTTGCGGAGGTGAACTTTGAAATCTCTTAAGATGGAGATTTTTTGTGAAAGGAGAGATGGATAGAATGTGTTCCACTTTAGAGGTAAGATAGTCAAAGAATTTTGGATTGTCAGTAGAATTAGGGGAGAGATAAACAGCGCAGAAATATTTAGTTTGTGAGTGACAAGAAAACTTTAGCCAGGGAGTTGAGAATTCAGATGAATCAAAGTTGGGAACAAAAGATGATTTCTCTCACGCGGATACGTAAACACAAGTGAGTCACTTAGAGACTTTATACAACACTGAGATCTTTCCCGCGGCGGTCAATGTGTTGCGAGACGCTGCTAGGGGAGGATGTGTCTCTCAGCCTGGGGTCCCAACATACGACTGGGTGGCGAAAATATAAATTTGTCAACACCCAAATGCTTTTCCCACTGGTTTTATCGCTCTTCAAGGTTCATCTATCTATCTATTGCCTGATGCCGTGATCCCCGAAGGGGTGGCCACGAACGAACCGCCCCCATGCACCTCTGTCCCCAGTCAGTCGACGCCCCTCTTCCCAACCAGCACCGCCTTCATCCATATACTTCCTCACTGCATTCTTCCACCTCTCCTTCGGCCTACCTCTCTCCCTCTGTCCTTCCACCTCACTCTCGTACACCTTCTTAGTCATTCTCTCGCTTCTCATACGTTCCATATGGCCGAACCATCTCAAGGTGTTCCTTTTCACACTTTACAGCGCATCTACCTCCACACCACACCTCCTTCTTACTTCCTCATTCGTCTGTCTATCCCTCCATGTAACTCCGCACGCACTTCTCAAGTAACTAATTTCCACCCCTCTACTCTTGGTCTGCGTCTCTTCTCAAACGTCCATGCTTCGCTTCCGTAAGACAGTGTCTGGATTACCACACTGTCATGCAAGGACTTCTTCACTTCCATACTGACCACCCTATTTCTTTTTACTGGTTTCAGCGTTCCTACAACCTTCTTCCCTGTCGCACCCTCTCCCTCACTTCTTCGTCCATAGTCCCATCTCTACTCACTGCCCTGATACTTAAATGAGCTGACATCTCCATAGCCTGACCGTTCAACTTCACCTCACAATCTGTGGCTTCACCCCTTTCAAAGACCATAACCTTGCTCTTCCCCGCATTTACCTTCAGATTCCGTTTTTCGCACACTGTTCCAAACACATTTACCAAACCCTGCAACTCCCATTCATTATCGCTCATCAGAACTGTATCATCAGCAAACAGCAGTACAGGCAGCTTCAACTCATTTCCCTCTCTTATCAGCGATACACCAACATCCACTGCTCTTCCTTGTATTTCTTTCATGACTCCATCCATATATACAGTAAACAACCACATGAACATCACACACCCCTGTTTCAACCCAACATTCAGGTCAAAGAACTCTCTCTGCTCATTCTCCACAAGTACTGCCACCTTTGCACCCTCATACACGCTCTTCACTGCTTTCAGCAACTTGCCATCTACTCCGTATATTCTAAGTACTTTCCACATACCTTCTCTATCCACTCTGTCATAGGCCTTCTCCAAGTCCATAAAGTCAACATGCACCGTTTGCTGCTTCTCCAGATATTTCTCCACAACACAATTCAGGATAACAATCTGATCTACACATCCTCTTCCCTTGTTAAAACCTTCCTGCTCGTCAACTGTCCATTTCTCCGTTCTCACTCTCACTCTCTCAATCACTACCATACTGTACACCTTCCCTACTACGCTTATAAGACATATTCCTCGGTGGTTACCACACACTCATGTTCATCATAAACGTAAAATAACCGCACAAGGAAAAAAATAAAGCTTTATATCGTAAATATAACTTTTTATGTCAGAATCTAAGGCTAGAAATTCATAAATAACCACCCTAGCCTATAGGGCATATTCGCGTCCCGCAGGTTAACCACTTCCCGAGGGCTGATTTCCGGCTATTATGTGGCCTGGGAGCAAGGCAAGCTATTGCCTGCAGCGCAGGAAGGGCCCATCCGGAGCCTACTGAGTCAGGGCACATACTTAAGTTTGAGAGAGAGTCGTCTCGCACCGTTGCAGCGTTATACATAGCGAAAACAGTTAAAAAAACGCGAATTTTTTGCGAGTTTTGCCGAGCTATGCAAGATCGTTGTAAGACAACTAGACGTCATACAGAGATGATTCAGGTGTCATTGAAAGCTCTATTACAGTACTTTCACGGATATATAATTGAATTACGCTCTGGCTCTTGCTTATGCATTAAAATGAGTAGGGAATGAAGGTAATTTCAGGTCAATTTGCCCACTCCATAGGGGTTAAGCAATCAGGAGTGCCTGAAGGAGCCCTATTATAGCGGGAAATCTTGCAGTGGGCTGTGAAAGTAAGACACTAGGGAACCATGGGGTACTCCATTATGGCCATGTTGCCTTTACCAGTCTCAGGAAAAGAGTTAGAAATATGAATAATGAAAAAGGCAAAGTCAGAACCGGCTATGGGCAGTAAAGAAAACCAACCCTCACTCTGACAGATCCAGCCCACCACACCACCACCAAAATCAACCACCAAAAACCAAAATCAACAAAGTATCAACCACAACTAGATTCACCAGTCTAAGTGTGTTTTTTTTTGTCATTTATTCCTTTATATTCTAATATACCACTATATTTTTGTATACATTTTCTACTCAGTACGATATAAATTACCACACGTCATCTGAAAACAAGAGCAACCTTGAACAACACTACTACCTTCTTACCTGTCTTGTTGCCTTCCTTCCTTTCCCCTTCCACCACTCCCTCCTGCACAGTCCTTCCCTCCCATTATAATACAACCAGTAACTGTTTTGTGTCATTTTGGATTTCCCCCCCCGTATTTCTGTGACTATATTTGTCCAAATTCTAGCCAGTACATCCACACTATATCCTGTTTCTTTTCAATTGACGGTAAATTGCAAAGTTCCCAGCAAGATTGATCAGTTATTTTGAAGTTGTTGTAGGGAAATATGGTGCTAATTATAATAAACTTGGTCTTGATATGATGCAGAGACATAGTGGTTTCATATTTTTCCATTAATTATCGATAAATAACCTTCTAAGTGATTCAATTTACCGTCAGATGAAATTAAACGAGTATAAATAAAGGGCTGATATATATTATTCATGTGTATTGGTGAGTATTGATAGTAGACATTAACTTTTACTTGGAGAAAATAAAAGTTGCTTGGATAATCTTCAGGGAACTACATCCGCCCTATTAGAAACAATTTATTAGGGAAAATAATGACCAATAGACTAGCCATATTGTTCTCATTATAGTCCGTATGGAGGAATTTCGTCATCGACACTTGAAAAACTCCAATTACACCGAAAAATAGCACGAAAATATTGTCCCGACCGTAAACAAAGCATTGCGTCCAATGAATCCTTCGACTTGACTCCTCTTCTTCTTGTTTTGAATGATGCGGTGAGTGCGATTCACCCAATAAATGGCGTGAGCGTTACTCACAAAAACGAAATACCGGCAACCTGTTTTTGCCCCCTTACAGATCTACATATATGAGGATGACAATAAATCAAGGGAGGGTGAGGGGGGGCAACGCACCCCTTCATCCCATCGTGTATCCAATTTACCCCACAATTTCCCCTACCTACTGTAAAAGCGCGATTCACCCAATAAATGGCGCAATATGACGCTGTATCTTCAGAATGATAGGTAATGGGTAAGTTTATGGAAATCCTCCACTCAAACCATGCAAAACAACTATGGAACACTATATTCCTTGAAGAAAAAAACAAAACACATGGTAAATAAGACCGATGTCGTCTTGTTGAACGTTACCGTTGCTTGTATTTAATTTGGCGTTGAGATGTAAAGAAATATGGGAAAAACTAAATAAGATGGTCACTAATTTTCCCATGGATTTTTTTATTTTTCCCTGTTAGTTTTCATCAGTATATAGTGTTTGGAAATAATTACAACCCTCGAGCGAAACCGTTTTCCCCATTATACAACGATCTTAAGACACGCCGCCCGATAGTGGGGAGGGCTATGAAGTACTGGGAAAATGAGGGGTTAAATGCGTAAAACGGCGATAAAAACGTATTTTAGCAAAACTTGGCTCGGGTTTTAACCCTTCCAGCCCGGGTGTCATTTTAAAATGACACCAAAAAAAAAGGGCCGGAACCCGGGTGTCATTTTAAAATCCTTGTGCTTGAAAGCGTGCTTCAAAATTTGCGCGGCCAATTTTTGGCATGGTAGGAGCGACCGCAGCGCCACCAAGCCTCAACTACTAGTGTTATCAGTTCGTACGTTGCCGCCATAGCGAGTAATACTGAAGAAAAAAAAATCCGACGTGTCCGATTCGTTGCAACCTCCCGCGGGCCCCAGTGCTACCCCACTCGCAACTTCAACGCCTGTTGCAACCGAGAAGAGAGCTCAACAAAAGAAAGTTAAGCGTTTGTCGAGTGATAGCGCTATACAGCGACAACTTGTTGATAGTGATGAAGAGAGCAGTGGCGAAAGCTTGGTGGACAAGATACAATTTATAAGTGAAAGTGAAGACGATTTCGTGGGCTTTGGAGACGACGATAATGTCGATTTATTTGAGGGGGGAGACAGTAGTGATGATCCTGATGTGGAAGTGTTTCAGGAAGGTGTCATTGAGCTTCCCAGTGTGCTAGAACCTAGGCCTACCCCCTCGCCATCTTTGCTAGGTCAGCCTAGGCCTAGCCCTAGCCCTAGCTCAGGACCTTCCCCTTTGCCTGCCCGTACGCCCTTGAAAGTGGGCAAATATTTCTACAAACAATCATTGATCAAAAGTGCAGCTAAAAAAGCACGCAGGGCAGCCGCAGAAAAGCATAGGGAAGCTGAAGATAGCGATAATGACGCCGACCCTGGCCTAGCAACCACCCGCATTCCATTGTCCCGACGCCTTGACACGGGACGCCGCGTGGGTCACCCACAGCCCTCGCCTTCATCTCTCGTTCAGGATGACCAAAGGGCCTCTTCAAGTGGTATTGGTGATGTGCCACAGGCCTCAACACACCGCAGAGCATTATTTGCTGCTGAAAAGCCCTCGACTCGCCGCAAAAGGAGCCCAACTCCCGAGGCCTCGGCTCCCATTCTTGAAGCTCCCGCAGCCTCCCGCGCCCCACACCGCCGACGCCCGGTCACTTCTTCACCAGAATTGTCTCCTGAAGAGGATGCTGACGACCCCAACATTGCCCCAGATGACCTGACGTCGCCTGAGGAGGAAGAGGAACAGGAACAGGAACAGGAAGAGGAAGAGGATGTGCCGACAAAACGAGCGAGAGGGCGAGGTCGTGGACGTGGTCAGCCTGCCGACGCCGCTGCCCCTGGGCCTGGGCCTGGGCGTGGGCATGCAGGGCGTCCGCCTGGGTGTCCGCGTGGCGAAGGGTGTGTGCCAGGGCGTCCAGGGCGTGTGCCTGCTGCAGCACGACCTCGAGCATCAGCATCCGACCTGTTTGTGTGGACAGATGGAGCTGATTTTGAGCAAGATTGTCCTGCCTTTGACGAGGTACAGATGGGTTCTGGGGTGTCACCAGCATATCCCTGTGGCCCAGATGCTACCCCCAGTGAACTTTTCTGTGGCTTCTATGACAATGAAGTCATGGAATACCTCGTCAAAGAGACAAATCACCACCATGCTATCTGTGCCAACTTTCTTGGGAGGAAGACCAGTGCCAAGATGGTGGCATGGAGAGCTCTCACTGTGGCAGAACTATATGTGTTCTTGGCACTCACAATGCTGATGACTCATATAAGGAAGCACGTTCTGGCTGACTACTGGATCACTGGCGACATCATAACGACTCCATCATTTGGCAAATACATGTCCAGGGACAGGTACTTCGACATCCTCTCCTATCTCCACCTGACAAACAACATGGCAGTCCACATTCCCGACTCATTATGGAAGATCAGGAAGCTGTATGACATGATACGTCATCGGTTCACCACATACCTGATTCCTTTCCAGAAGATGTGCCTCGACGAGTCTCTGGTCCTGTTTCGTGGTAGGCTGCACTTCCGACAGTATATCCCGTCCAAGAGACACCGCTTCGGCATCAAGCTCTTCGTCCTCTGCGACTGCTTGACGGGGTATGTGCTGGACTTTATAGTCTACAGCGGCAAGGCTGGAGAAGTTGTGACTGACCCTCTCATTGGTTTTGGTGGCGCTGTAGTGAAGAAGATGATGGAGAGGCACTTCAATAATAACCACATCCTCTACACAGATAATTATTACACGTCGCCTCTCCTGACCAAGTACCTCCATGACCGCAAGACCGGAACTGTCGGCACAGTCAAGGGCAAAAGAAAGGGCGTGCCAGGCTACCCCACCAAGACGAAGAAGGCGGACATCTTCCCCAAGAAGAGTGGCCCCATCCTCTCCATCCACTGGCATGACCAGCGCAAGGTCAACCTCCTCACCACATGCCACAAGGCCCAGATGATCGCCATAGGGAAGGTGGACCGAACAACCAAGAACCCCGTCCAAAAACCAGCTGCTGTCCTGGATTATAACCTCAAAATGCGCCTCGTTGACAAGTCCGACATGCAGATGGGCTTCATCGACTGCCTGCGAACATCTTGCAGGTGGTACAAGAAGTTTATCCTGCATACGGTAGATATGTCGGTCCTCAATGCCTACAACATCTACCGTCTGAGGACTCCAGGAGCCAAGAAGTACAAGTCCCTGCGGAACTTCCACAAGCAGGTGCTACTTGAGCTCCTGGCTAAACATGCGGGTACACCAGGCAGGCCAATACAAGGACCAGGCCAGCTTGACAGAACGGGGTGTGCTGAATTCTTCAGGAAGCACCAGCTCAACGCCCTTCCTTTCAAAGCACCAGGTAGTAACGTTAGGAGTCAGAAGAGGTGCCATGTGTGCAGCCACACAACTCGCAGACCCCGCAAACCCACAAAAACCACTTGGGAATGCCTCGAGTGTCAAGTTGGACTGTGTGCTGGCACCTGCTTCAACGACTTCGACACTCTAACAAACTTTTGAAGTGGAAGTGACAATAGTGAAAGTGACACTCAAATGTAGGCTAAGAATAAAAATATAACTAAGTATAAGTGAAAAGGACACATAAGTAATAATAAGTGCCTTCAATTACAATATGAACAAGTGAAAGTGACACTAAAATATATATTTCTAACAATAAATAAGTGAAAATGATACTCAATAAGCCTAGGCCAGTCAAAGTGACAGTATAATAATAATAAAACTAAGTATAAGTGAAAGAGACACACACAAGTAATAATAAGTGCCTTCATAACAATATGAATATTTGACAGTGACACTATATATATTATTAGCTTACCTAACAATACATAAAAGGGGAAATGACACTACCAATTATCAAAGTCCAGTGAAAGTGACACTAATAATCATAATAATAATAATAAAACAAAGTAATAAGTGTCAGAGACACAAATAAGTTCATATAAATAACTTTATTGAGTGAAAATAACATAATAACTATAATAAATGACAGAATAACCAAAAAACACTATCAAATCGCTTCCCGGCATTATTGCGGGTGGAGCGACGAGTGCAACAGGGCGTCGTAGCCGGGGCCGCGGTTGAGTGTTCGGACGCGCCGAGGTAAATACGCGGCAAAAGTTACCTCCACTTCCATCACCATCACTCTGGAACCAGTTGAGCTAGAGGCTCTACTCAACGCCATTCTACGCAGGAAGGTAAGGCGCTCATTTTTATATATGTTTGATTAATGTAGGTAATATATTAAGCGAGATTAGCCTTAGTTTACATTTGTTGATATTCGACCAGATCGCCCGGATACGAGCTCCGTCATTAGGAGAGCCTGCCCGGGCCAGGAGGGTTAAGGTATTTCAAATGCCTAAAACCCAATATTTCGAAAACCCGAGCCAAGTTTTGGCCAAAGCTGGCTCGGATTTTGCGAGTTTGTAGACAAAAAAATTACAGTAACCTCATTTAGAAATTTGGCTCAGGTTTCCCGAAATTGCAAAGCCATAAAAGCCAAATTTTGGAAAACCCGAGCCAAGTTTTGGCAAAACTTGGCTCGGATTTTGCGAGTTTTAAGAGTAAACAAATTAAAGTAACCTAATTTATAATTTTGGCTCATGTTTCCCTAAATTGCAAACCCCAAAAGGCATAATTTTGGAAAACCCGAGCCAATTTTTGGCAAAACTTGGATCGGATTTTGAGAATCGAAAGGCCACCCATTTAGTATTCGGGCGTATCTGTAAATACTACCGCAACTACGAATCTTGTTTCTGAGACCTACTATATTAACCTAACCAAACAACCCAACCTAACCTAACCTAAAGACCCAGTACGTGGGATACTAAACTAGCCCTTGCATGCCAGCAACAGCGGATTTATAGTACCCAGTACGTGGGATACTAAACTAGCCCCTGCATGCCAGGTACAGCGGATTCATAGTACCCAGTACGTGGGATACTAAACTAGCCCTTGCATGCCAGCAACAGCGGATTCATAGTACTCAGTACGTGGGATACTAAACTAGCCCTTGCATGCCAGCAACAGCGGATTCATAGTACTCAGTACGTGGGATACTAAACTAGCCCTTGCATGCCAGCAACAGCGGATTCATAGTACTCAGTACGTGGGATACTAAACTAGCCCTTGCATGCCAGCAACAGCGGATTCATAGTACTCAGTACGTGGCATACTAAACTAGCCCTTGCATGCCAGGTACAGCGGATTCATAGTACTCAGTACATGGGATACTAAACTAGCTCTTGCATGCCAGCAACAGCGGATTCATAGTACTCAGTACGTGGGATACTAAACTAGCTCTTGCATGCCAGCAACAGCGGATTCATAGTACTCAGTACGTGGAATACTAAACTAGCCCTTGCATGCCAGCAACAGCGGATTCATAGTACTCAGTACGTGGGATACTAAACTAGCCCTTGCATGCCAGGTACAGCGGATTCATAGTACTCAGTACGTGGGATACTAAACTAGCCCTTGCATGCCAGGTACAGCGGATTCATAGTACTCAGTACGTGGCATACTAAACTAGCCCTTGCATGCCAGGTACAGCGGATTCATAGTACTCAGTACGTGGGATACTAAACTAGCTCTTGCATGCCAGCTACAGCGGATTCATAGTACTCAGTACGTGGTATGTATTACCCATTAATTTCCGGAAGTTTAAACCTATGCGAAAAAATCTTACCTCTTACACGTCACATCAGTAGGCAAGCACCCATGTTCCGTAAATACTTTCAGGGCAGCAGTATTATTTCTTGTAGTTTCTACAATAACACAGTGTGGCAGAGGCTGGACCTTTACAGTGTACCGCCATGACTCGACTGGCGATTATCAGGTAAATCAAGGTGGGTATCTGTGATTGGCCGATTGCAATGACGTAATCAACATATTCCACCAGAGTGATTGGCTCCCGAGGGTATGCGTGACCAGAGCGTGACGTAGCATATGCGTTTTAATGACGTCTTCACAAAATAAACAATGGGAACCCAGTAGTGTTTCGTGACGTGATGCGCAAAGGTGTGGAAATGAACACCTGTAGTTTCGACAGAGATAGGCAGGTGGAGTTAGTGTTGACTAAAAAGCTGGTGGACAGACCTCAAGAGATAGGTGAAAATGGCGCGTGTACGAATCGGTGCCGTCTATAGGAAACTTTTGACAACCATGTTACGAACAATTTCCATTTTAGTACCATATATTTTTATTAGGTTTGGCCGAGGCTTAAAACACATATTCATATGATGTTTAGAGCATATAAAATCCATATTTGTTTTCAAATATTGCAAAATAATTGGTGACCAACTTATTTAGTTATACTGAAATATGAGATTTGCAAGATAAAGTATAACAAGAGAGAGAGAGAGAGAGAGAGAGAGAGAGAGAGAGAGAGAGCGAGAGCGAGAGAGAGAGAGAGAGACTCATTGTGACGACGACGTTTCAAGAACTCTATTCTTATTTTCAGGTCTACAAACAAAGAGAAAAATAAATTATAATACGGTAATAACCTTATAATTATAATACAAAGTACGTAAACATATTTTACTCCATAGGGTATATTAAGAGGTTTATTGAAGCTAAAATCAGGTTTTAGGAAAAATACTAAGACACGGAGTGCATAAGGTCGATAATAATACATGTATGAGAGAGACGAACACACATGAAAAATATAATGGAGATAGACTAAATAATTCCGAAAAATTTAAAATTCTTACATAAATTGAGTTGAGTAGGCCTATATGTCGTAGTGGGAAAATAAATAAAGGAACACAAACTAACATAATATACATAACCTAGCGTAATCTAGATGTGGAAATGAGAGCAAAGCAAATCATAAGGGGAAACCAATATGAAATAACTATAGCACCGTCCTAGGGGAAAACTCACCAGTATAGAAACATAGTATATCGCATGCAGATTCGTGGGTCCCTTATACTGGGTTGCACAACATTAGTGTGGAGAGCTTCCGCTATACGCAACTCAATGTTTGTCGGGTAACTGTCGAGAATGTTGAATTATAAATCACTCATCGGGTGGTCGTGCGTATGTGAGTGATTTATAATGGCCGAACATGATGTTTTTTGAAGCAGTTGGCCTGTTCTGAACAAAGAGGATAGAAGGACAGAGAAGAAACTTGTTATTTCCTTGCGCGAACTAGGGGTAGCAGCACTATATTGGGACATAATATTATAAGCAAAAGGCCTCAGTGGTTATTCCTAATTAAGTACTCCTTGATATCTGCGAGCCTGGCTTGTCTGCAGTGTTACCGCAGTTAGGTAAGGTCCGCATAATGAGGGAGGTGTCAGATTAAAGGGGAACTTTGTTATGAGTGAATTAAGGTGGGTAAAAACACTTGTACATTATTTAAAAAAAGTTATATATATAAAAGCAAAAAGACAAAATTAAGCATACATATACAATATAAACAATACTTATATATGATGCAAGATGTATAACTCCAAGCAACACAGCAAGAATGCCAATGTCATTTTGAATAATTTCGCGATGATCTGGCCTGTACAGTAGCCTCTACTTATGTCTATAGAACTATGTCATGTTAACAGAGTCTCTGGATAACGTTGAATTGATTATTCATATCGTTATTAGTACAAGGTAGGGATTATTACGAATTAATAGGGACCCTTCCATTATCCTTTGCGATCGTGCTGCCATCTCTCGACCGCGCGAATCACTATTTTCAGATTTGTGTTCACTGATACGAGCCCGGAGTTGCCGACTTGGTTTGCCGACGTAATGAGACTTCCATCTCTTACACGTATATTGGTATACAACTGACGAGTGCAATCTTTGTAGAATCTTATCGTTGAACCTAAGCCAGTTCTTCAATTTATTATTCTTTGAAGAAAAAAATAACTATCATAGATGAAATATGAGGGTAGAATTATTTCATGAGTAGGGATAGTTTGTTTCGGACGTTGAAGTATTTATTTCCGAAGAAAGGGAGTGAATTGGATGATAACTGTCGCCTTTTTCACTGTGGTTATTTTCTGTGAAGGAATAATAAAGGTGTTCAGTTGTTTACCAATATGCGTGTCGATACATTTTGCAAGGAATTAATTTAATAGAAGGGTATTCTTAATTGATTCCAATTCAAGGTGTAGAGTGATATCATTTGATCAAATATGATAAGCTTGTGTTACAAGGGTAGATATTAAATTACGTTTAAAGTGAATAAGGATGGCGGGCGAAAACTTAGTAGTCAATCCAGTATAGGTAGGCTTTCTGTGCACCAAAGTCTTGAAGCAATCATCTTCTTTCTCAATCAAAATATATACAAAGGGGGTCTTCCTACTATGTTCAATTTCGCTAGTGAACTTTCCCACACATACGAACACTACACGATACATGAGCGCATTATGCCCCTGTGCAAAGCAAGAAGCTGTGTGGGTGTGAAGAACCCACAGAGATGGTTGAACACACTTAACTTCTAAAAATCTTCACGAAATGTTAAAAGAATGTCAGAAGAAAGAGTAAGGGATACACATGTGTAAGATTGTAAAGGGTAGATAGATGGAGAAATATACGTTTTAGAAGCATCGAAAGTAACAAGATTTTCTTTGCCCCAAACAGAAATAGTTGATATATCAGAAAATAGGTGTGCTATGGCACATGGTAGGTTGCTGTGGAAACTATTTGACTAGTGTAAGGTAGAGTCATCAGTTATTAGCCCAAGAACGGCAAGTGTCCTCATATGAGTCTGTAGTGAGCGAAAGCAAGCGTCCTCATATGAACCAAGGCCTGAGAAAAGCCTTTCAAAACATCCCACTAGCACTTAAAACAAAGCAATATGTGATTAAGTGAGAACATTTCTCTCCATACTTCCTATCACTCCTCCATATATGTCCATACTTCCTCTCCCTTTCCCCCCCTCAATTATCACCTATTTTCCCTGTTATTCCCCATTTTATCGGGTAATTTTCTATGCGAATTTGCCGCCCACATTTTCAGGGTCACTAGGTAGGCAATTAGAGATCCTAGTAATAGAGAGACTTCACTTGCAAGGCTTCAGTATCGATCGGGAATTGAGAGAGAGAAGATATAGGCCGCGCAGGCTCTCCCCTCCTGATAGGATCGGTCGGCATCCTTTTTACCCCCAAATACTATTTCCACTTGTTTTATTGCTGTTACATGTTAATATCTTCATATTAAAGGTAAAACAGGTGCATATGAATAAGTAATAACGATATTTATGGTCAAATTACTATTTTCGTCGGGAATGTATCAAAATATCTTCGCCTGGTGGGACGTTTCAAATACCATAGTCTAGCCTTTGCCTGGTTAGTGGATAGAACTAGAGGTACAGTTGAGAACAGCATTAATGAATATTAGAAAGAGAACTGGGGACAGAACAGAAACCTGAGGAACACTGGAGTTGATAGGTTAAGGAAGTGATGGCTGTCCACAGCCACCGCTATGGAATGGCCAGAAAGAAAATAAGACATCAAGGCACATAATATAGAGGGATATAAACCGAATGAGGGTAATTTAGAAATTAGAGATTAGTGCCAGACTCATCGAAGATTTTCGGTATATCTAACTCTATAGAAAAATCTCGCTGAAGTCCCAAAAGGAGGAGGACCATAAATTAGTAAAGTTAGAAAGGAGATCACTGGTAGAGCAGCCATTAAGTAAAATATGCTGACGATCTGAAAGTAGTTATGGGAAGACAAATGCTTAAGAAATTTTAAATTGGGATGAGATTAACAACGTTGCAAGAAATGTCAGCAATTCTACGATAGTTAGAGGGATGGGAGCAAGAAGATTTTAGAAGAAAGACAGACCGAAATGTTTGCCTAGGGAGAGAATCAACAGGGAAAAACCAAATTGAGTACAACTATATACCAGAAAGCTAGGGAAAAGCTAGAGCTAGAACGTTCATTAAATTTGTTATTGACGAGAAAGAGTTTTGGCAAGTCAAGTTTTTGGAAAGTCGATTTATAAATTTAAAAATTTAAAGTTACCGGTACCCTCTGAAAGCTTCATCCTCATTGTGGACAGTAGTAGAACAAGCGTGAGTAAACCACAATTTAGGGGAGTTAATGTGAGAGAAAGAAAATGGAATGTATGCTTCCATGCCCGAGAGGATTACCTCAGTAATTAGATTATCACTCTCTGAGGGTCCCCTGAAGCGGAAGCAAAAATTATTCCAGGCAGAATTAACAAAATTACTACTGAAGAGCCTCCCAGTCGGCAGCACCAAAATGCCACAAGCACCGCTGGCTGGGGGTAGTCAGAGGTCCAAGCTGGAGAGATACTGTAGGACAGGTAACAGAGATAAGGTTATGATTAGAGAAGCCCAACAAAGGGAGAGTGGAAGCAGAAGGATTAGAAGTAAGAACTAACTAAAGGATGTTTGGCCGATCTCCAAGGCGGTCCTGAATACGGGTTGGGTGCTGAACCAACTGCTGTAGGTCATTTACGATAGAAAAGATGTAGGCTTGTTCACCAGGTTGGTCAGTAAAATGAGAGGAGAGACATTGATGTTCGTGAACATTGAAGTCACCAAAGGTGGAGATTTCAGAGAAAAGAGGGATGGATACAATATGTTCCACTTTAGAAGTAAGATAATACAAAAAAAATGAATAGTCAATAGAAATATGAGAGAGATAAACAGCACATATATATTTAATAAGAGAGTGACAAGATTGCTTAAACCAGAGAGTTTAGAATTCAGAAGAGTCAAAGTTTGGAACACGAGAGCAAGTAAGGTTGTTGCGTATGTACACACAACAGCCACCTTTGGCTTTGAATTGAGGATAGAGATAGTAGGAGGGTACAGAGAAGTATTTGCTGCCTTTTGCCCTAGACAACTGGGTTTCAGTGAGGAAGGGTAGGTCAGGGTTTGTAGAAGAGAGATGGGGTTCCACAGAAAGGAATTTAGAGGAAAGGCCACGAATGTTGCAGCAATTGATAGCTAGAGTAGTAGTTAGTGGTAGAGGGCATTTAACCCTTTCACGCATTTATGACGCAGAGGTTGCCAGATTAGCAATAAGAAATAGAGTTCTCTCACTCTTATAATTACCTCTCCAAAATTAGTTTTCTGCCCACAGCTAACTCAAAGACAACTGCAGAGGTTGAAGTAACTAAACTAAAGGTTTCTAAATACCCCTGATGGTAACAAAGGCTTTAAAGTATCCCCAATAGGCTCAAAATTGCGTCATATGTCGGAGAGGGTTAAAGAAGACTTTTCCAAGAGTCCGTCCTATGGGAGCATTATTGGTGATCTTCCCCTGGTGTCTCCGAGGCTGGGTGTATTGATATACTTTCTATATGATGTTGTTATTTTGCAAGAGTCCGTCCTATGGGAGCATTATTGGTGATCTTCCCGGTGTCTCCGAGGCTGGGTGTATTGATATACTTTCTATATGATGTTGTTATTTTGCAAGAGTCCGTCCTATGGGAGCATTATTGGTGATCTTCCCCTGGTGTCTCCGAGGCTGGGTGTATTGATATACTTTCTAAATGTTGTTGTTATGTTGCAAGAGTCCGTCCTATGGGAGCATTATTGGTGATCTTCCCCTGGTGTCTCCGAGGCTGGGTGTATTGATATACTTTCTAAATGTTGTTGTTATTTTGCAAGAGTCCGTCCTATGGGAGCATTATTGGTGATCTTCCCCTGGTGTCTCCGAGGCTGGGTGTATTGATATACTTTCTATATGTTGTTGTTATTTTGCAAAGATAGCATAGTATGACATATTATTTTAATGTGTTTGTGGTATAATGTACTAATAGGAAGAGAAGGTGTTTTTCGAGATAAATTTGTAACAAATGTCGGTTCCTCCTAAATTATAGGCTCGCTATCGCTCGCTATAAAAAATCGACACCTAAATGGTACAAAGAAATGACAAAGAAATGGGCAAAAGTCTTAAAATTTTAAAAGTAATGGGGCTAAACATGAAGGAGAAGGGGGCTCAGAATAACACAAATACTTCCACTTAAGCATGCAGAACTTTAGGCCCTGGGACCAACTACTGGGCACAGGGGAGAACTTTTGGGTGTGGTGCCAGTATTTGGTATAGCGGACCAACCTTGGTCATGCAGGTAAACTTTTGGCCTGCAATCACTCAACTTTTATCTACCAGCTGAAACATTTGGCCGGATAATCTTTTGCCCTTCTCGCCGAACTACTTCATGACGAAATTGAGGGAATGAAGGACAAATGTTGTTGCATCTTATTCTTTCAGTAAATGTGGCATTAATGTTTGTACAGTTTGCTGGATGGTGAATGTTGTATGTATGCATGTGTATATATTAGTTATAATGCTTATTATGCCCTGTTTTGTGCAGGATTAACAATTGGATATAGGTGAGTTCTACTCCACTGGGACTTCCAAGTTCAAATACGTACATATAAAATGAAAGGAAAACAGAGGATAAGTATATCACAAGATATGGTTTAAGAATACAGCTTTATTTCTCTTGCACTATATTGGAGAAATAATCTGGAACTGAGAACATAGGACACGTATCACTGCCAGTGAATAGCACTTAATATTATCACTGACTCCTAGCACAGTCGCGGAGCTAGATAGGGAGCAAGTATTGTTGACCAACTTCACTTAATATTAGAGATAGTTTTTAAGACACTGGGGTGGACGGTAGAGAAGTGTTTCTAGGAGTGGAGTGACCACTGCCTCTTTCCTTCAGGAATGTCACAGTGTTTCAAGTTGAAGGTCAAGTACCCCAATAGGTATGTGGCAGGGTTGTATAGAAAACGAAGAGTCAATGGTTGACTGAAATATTTTCAAACACTTTGGTAATTTTTTTTGGCAGAGTCGCTGACGTCTCAAAAGTTGGCTAAAATTGTATTAATTCGAAATTGATTCACTGTTGGATGGCAAATTGTTATTCCGTATCACTCATACTGTATGGGGTTACGACTTGTAGCTTTAGGACACAATTATTAACACTGGTACAGATTTATATGTATGTAAGCCACTTTTGGGGAAGCTCTGTTTATTTCGTTCACTCGACACTTTTCCTACTTGCTGTCACTCTATCTTCTCTTGGTCTCCCGGCATGGTAACTTCTTGATTGATGTCTCCGTTAAACACTTCAGGAGGCGGTTGGTTCTCGTTGGTTGCTTCCCCGTAGGCCGTCTAGGTGGGCCGGCTGTGTGGAGTAGTTACAGATGGGTTGATTGGGCTTGAGATCTTAAGTATGGCTCCGTAACATATAGTAACCGTCTGGCGAATTACTGTTGGGCACCATACCGAACTAACGCGAGTATTTCAGGGGTAGGAGAAACTACTCAACTGTTCTGATCAGTATATCAACCGTTGATGAAGTCCTGTTAAGATACTCTCGGACTAGGATCCTAAATATCGAGTCTTATGTGGTCGATATCGGACGAACGCAGTATCAGTGTGAGTGATATTAATGTCTACCCTGATCATTATGAGAGGTTCGGGGGACCCGGGGCGGTGTTTAAACCTTTAAGTTACACAGTCATATGGGAGGCCACAGACTCAGTGCACCAAGGACTTGTCTCTGCAGAGTGCCCGTGAGGGTATCTCGCCAAGCCCTGTCTCTAACACAGCAGTCTCAGAGGCTCGAGACCACCTGTGCCGAGTGGCAGTGTCCACTTTAAATGGTTAAGAATAGAGAGGGCTGCAGGCCGGAGTCTCTCTACTTTTCACTATAGAAAATGTAATCTCGCGGTGGAGCCTATGTCACGTCGGAAGGCCGAACGACTACAAAGTTCCTTGACAAGGACACTTCTGTACGAGTGTTCACTTGGACTCCGTAAAACACAGAGAGGGCGGCAGGCCGGAGTGTCTCTATTTTTTACGAGTTAAAGTGAAACATGACAATCGGGACTATGTTCACGCTGGCATGCCAGACATCAACAGAGTTCTTCTATCAGGACACTGGTACCTTCCCACTCTAGAGAATATTGAGGACGGCAGGCCGTTATCTCAACTTCTTTTTGAGATGGTGCTGTTGTGGGCTTTCCTTAACAAGCTGGACAGGCAGGGGCGGCAGGCCGGTATCCTACTTTCCCAACTCTGAAGGAAAATTGTTCCTATCACAATAGCTGTATGTCTCTCTAGCAGGCCAGATAGAGACAGAGTTATTGTGACAGGCCACAGCTGTCGATAACTTATTTTCTGAGGAAAATGTTTCGGCAGGCCGTACACTTTTCCCACTAGACTAGATAGTCACCGCCTAAGTAGGATATCTACGTTAGCTAGGCAGGCCCGGGTCTAACGAGATCCCTAGTATAGGGTTTGTGGGTTACTGTCTCAGTATAGGTGTATCTCTCTAGCATGCCAGATGAAGACAGAGTGCCTGGGACAGAACTCAGTTAACGGGGACTTGTAGTCTAAGAAGAAATATCGGTAGGCCGTACACATTCTTCACTAGACTAGCTAGTAACCGCCTAAGTAGGATCTCCACGTTAGCTAGGCAGGCCCGGGTCTAACAATGACCCCTAGTATAGGATTTACGGGTTACTGTCTCAGTATAGGTGTGTCTCTCTGGCATGCCTGATGGAGACAGAGTACCTGGACAGAACTCAGTTAACGGGGACTTGCAGTCTAAGAAGAAACATCGGCAGGCCGTACACATTCTTCACTAGACTAGCTAGTAACCGCCTAAGTAGGATCTCCACTTTAGCTAGGCAGGCCCGGGTCTAACAAGGATCTCTAGTATAGGGTTTTACTCACAGACAGTATGTTTGGGCTTTCGGCAGGCCGTTAGTCCAACTGAATGGAGGGTAATTCTAAGACTTCAATAGTTGGCTTTCCCAGAGCTTTTGAAGCCTCAAAATTGCTTGACTTTCCTCAGAAATCCTGAACTGGTATTGCGGATTACTGAGTGCACTCCTCCGGTACCTCTAGGATCGTAAGGGCATGGGGAGTTATCCTAGATGGGGTCCTTGAACCCTTCTTACACTGTTGGTCAGGGTCTCCTTCAATATAAGGTCATTACTCGGTGGTGGTGTGATGAGTAAGGTCAAATTATGTTCCTAGAGTAGGCTACTTCATCAAGGGTAAATTATAAATTCATAGGGAGTTTGTATTACTTCAATAGAACTCTGAAAAACAATAATAGTGAGTGAAGTGAATGAATTCCGAGTTTTTGGTTCTCGAGGAGGATTGGTGGTGTCGGGTGCATTGAAGGTGTGTCGTGTGCACCGGACAATTGAGGGCTAGGATGCCTGCGAGACAGCGTTAGTCCTTCTTCCTCCTTCTTGTGATGGTGGTGACTGGGTTTTACTAATGATCTTGGTTGGCAGTAATCTTAGGCATAAGAATATGTAAATCTCTCTCAGCATGGTGGTGTCTACAGGTGTGTGTACGTATCTAACTTTCCCTGTTCGTGTTGGTAGGCCTGTGCGTACACCAGGTATTTAAACGTACGGCGCGCCCTCTCTCGGGGAGCGGGAGCGGCAGATCTCCCGCGTTATTTTACTTGGAGACGATTATTTACAGGGGATTCTTATATAGAAAGAAGCATGTGTGGTTTGTATAGCTAGTAAACTAGTTGAAGAGTGTACAAAAAAAAAAGGCATGTGTATATATGTGTGGAAAAACAGTGTTCCAGGATCTATTGAAGTATAGGTTCACATCTTATTGCATAACATAGTTTTCATACAGGCATATAATGGTTTCATCTGGCATTGATTTCTTTGGTAGTAAAGATACGCATTTTTCCTTAACTACTACTTCTCAATTCTCCCCTAGTTATATGGTGAGGTGGGGAGAAAAGAAAACACAAGAATACATGGATCATGGTTGATCATAATGTTTGTTTATTTTTGGCGTACAGGGTCATGATGACATTACTCATAATATAATATATATTGGCAAGGAAGTGAGTACAATCAGTTTCAGAATGGCTGGCTAAATAATACCCTACTCTTCGTGGGGGTATTATGTTTGATGTTCCGGCCTGGTGTACTGGGGCGTTGACTCGTCGGTGAGCTCTTTTGTCCTTGGTCCGGTGTGACTTGCTCAAGCGCCGCGACTCGTCGGTTGGGAGTGTTTGTCTCTTGTTGGCGTTTTCACGGTATTTTAATGGTAAATATTGCAAGCTTTTATATATATCTATGTATCTATTGTCAGACACCATGATCCCCAAAGGGGTTACCACGAATAAATCGCCCCCCTCTGACCCCCCCCCCCCTCTCTTCCAACATTGCTTTCATGTATATACTTCTTAACTCCATCTTCCACGTCTCTTTCAGTCTACGTCTCTCTCTCTGTCCTTCCACTTCACTCTTGTACACTCTCTTAGTCATTATCTTGCTTCCCATAGGTTCCATATGGCCGAACCATCTCAAGGTGTTCCTTTCCACACTTTCCAGCACATCTACATACACACCAAACCGCTCTCGTACTTCCTCATTCGTCTGTTTATCCCATCCCTCCACTCTCACTCTTGGTTTGTGTCTCTCCAACAATGTCCATGCTTCACTCCCGTGTGTCAATATTGGAATTACCACACTATCATGCAAGGACTTATTTTCTTCCATGCTGACCACCCTATTTCTTGTTACTGCTTTCAGCATTCCTACAATCCTTTTCACATGTTGCAACCCCTCCCGCATTATTTCCTTCATACTCCCATCCTTACTTAACACACTGTCCAAATACTTAAATGAGCTGACATTCTCTATTACACGTTCATGGTCGTGACACTTGTGGGACCATTGTGGTACCCTCATATACCATCTTGTTATCTTCCTAGTACCGTCGTACTTGGGAGCAAAAATAAGCCTAATGTTCCGCCGATTCACGCCGATTTGGAGAGTCGTGGCCCTCAATGCCCCACATGCACAGTTGTCGTGGATGTGTGAAGTATCCTTGACCGTTCAACTTCACCTCACCCTCTGTGGCTTCACACCTTTCAAAGACCATAACCTTACTCTTACCCACATTTACCTTCAGATTCCGTTTTTCACACACTGTTCCAAACATGTTTACCAGACCCTGCAACTCCCAATCACTATCACTAATCAAAACTGTATCGTCATCAACCATTAGTACAGGCAACTTTCAAATAATTTCCTTCCCTTATCAGCGGTAATAATAATATCAATAATAATAATAATGTTCAGGCTACCAACATAGCGCCATTTCTCTCTAGCCCTCGGTCTGAGATTCAATAGTGCTCAACCAAAGTTTATTACCAGACACTATTACCCCTTTCCTTGCTCAAGAGAAACAGTACCCGCTAGCAGTATATGCGAAATACATTCATGCCTGAGCTTGGGATTGAACTCGGGTCACCCGGTGTGGGAGGCCTAGACGTTCTCCATTACACTACCGAGCCGGTAGTACACCAACATCCACTGCTCTTCCTTGTATTTCTTTCATGACTCCAGCCACAAAAAAAATACAAGAAAGAGCAGCTTTTGTATGCAATTTCTAAATAATCTTACTTTGGTTGGCTCGTTTTATTGTTATTCTATGCATTCACGTGTCTCTAACTGTTAAATTTGATTCACAATTTTTCTATTCTGTTCAAACCCTAAAAGAATAATTACTATAGATTGTTGGGGGTAGTTGACAAATAAATATTAAATAATAATTAAGACCTTTTTCTTATTTTATTTTTTTATTCCAACTACTCCCTCTCGGGCATAGGCTGAGAGCCTGTACATTCAACCGTACATTCAACGGTGAAGCCCGTGAGGTCTCATTCCAGTCTAGGGAGTGAGACATGTTAAGCGTTTTGAACTGCAACCAGCCCCCGCCATCTTGCCTTCTTAAGATGCACAGGGCTCGGTTGCCCACCCATGGCTCGAAGCAGTCCCATCTCTGAAGCTGCTTCACGCTATGCGCTTCACTGTCTCAACCCCTAGACTCAGACCCTCACTCTCATAACGTGTGTATGTATGTGTTTGTGTACATATATATATGTTTGTATGTGCTGTGTGTACGGGTGTAGTATACTACTGTATATTTTCAGACTGTACCTTAGGGAAAATATTTGTGTACAGTACCAGTACAGTATTTTGACATTCCAGTCAGGCAAAGTGGATTTACGAGTTCGGCTTACTATTACTTTCTCTGACTACCTCCCGCGGGGCCCCCCCCCCCCCCCCCCCCACACACACTCTCTTTCGCTCTCTCTCGATAAACTGACTTGAGTAATATAATCTTTGTGGTATGAACGAAATGCTGAGGAGTTTATAGTGTCAACATAGTAATAGAGATACATATGTTTACATAGACTTACATAGATAATCTGGCCACGCAGATGTTACGATCCGTGTTAGGTGGCCAGGACTTAATCCTAGTAGAGAGAGAGTGAGAGAGATGGGGAGTCCAGATTTACAGATCCAATACCGAGTTAATGTACAAGAGTATTGAAAGGAAATTTGGAATTAATTTTGTAATGTGTGTTTGTGTACTCTTAATCATAATATACAGGATTTGAGTATTTGGCTCGTATGGTCCTGCTTCCTAGACCATTATCAAAAGTGACAAAGACCCATCTCCTTGCTCAAGGGAGATGGCGACTGCCGACGTATATCTAATACAAAAGTACACCAACCTGAGCGAGAGGCGAGCCTGGGTCAACTTAGTAGCGAGCAGGAACAGTAAAGCCGGTATCACACGAGAGCTTTTATAGTCAACATTCGATGATCAACATTTTTATGGCAACATTTCTGGACTATTTTGCACTGGTATCGGAAGCTAGACTGATGGTAGAAGAATTTAGGTAACTGTAATATTTTAAATGTTGATCGCATAAGCTGCCAGACCAGTGTTGAGGATAAATGTTGAGGGAAAAAGCGCTCGTGTAATACCGTCTTTAAACTGAGCTGAAAAAGTGTTTCACATGTCTCACTCCCTAGACTGGAACGAGACCTCACGGGCTTCACCGTTCATAACGGTTGAATGTACAGGCTCTCAGCCTTTGCCCGAGAGGGAGTATACAGTTGGATTATAGAAGAAAAAACAAATAAGAAAAAGGTCTTAATAAATATTTAATATGTATTTGTCCCCGACCATCTATAGTAATTATTCTTTTAGGGTTTGAACAGAACAGAAAAATAGTGAATCAAATTTCACAGTTAGAGAAACGTGAATGCATAGGATAACAATAAAACGAGCCAACCAAAGTAAGATTATTTAGAAATTGCATACAAAAGCTGCTCTTCCTTGTATTTTTTTCGTGGCTGGAGTCATGAAAGAAGTACAAGAAAGAGCAGTGGATGTTGGTTTACTACCGGCTCGGTAGTGTAATGGAGAACGTCTCGGCCTCCCACACCGGGTGACCCGAGTTCAATCCCAAGCTCAGGCATGAAGGTTTTTCGCATATACTGCTAGCCGGTACCGTTCCTCTTGAGCAAGGGAAATGGAAATAGTGTCTGGTAATAAACTTTGGTTGAGCGCTATTGAATCTCAGACCGAGGGCTAGAGAGAATGGCGCTATGTAGGTAGACTGAACATTATTATCAACTCTGCGAAGCAGAGTGGTATCGCGCACACAGATCCCACCCGTAAACTGTGCACCACCATTCAGCTTGTCTGTCGTCGTCGTCTGTCGTCGTCGTCCGTCTGTCTGTCCGGAATCTCCTCCTAGACCGTTCAATGGATTTTCAACACATTTAACAGGTATATTTATTTGGTCAATGCGAAGCTCAGTCAAAAAGAAATATTCCATTTAACTTAAAGGTCAAGGTTAAAAATAAGGTCAATATTTCATATTTTTTAGTTCTTACTCAAATGTCTTCATTTTCACTATACAAGTTACTGGTAACTTTTATATCGTATTGCCCAAATTTTAGATAAATATTCTTAAGGGTAAGATGAAAGGTCAAGGTCAAAGGTCAAAATAATTTTTTCACTAGTATTTCTTATACTAACTTAGATTCTCACTAGGCTTACCATGTATATTCGGAATACCTAGGCCAAGGTCATACAAGAAACTATACAATTCCATAAGAAAGGTCAAGGTCACATGTCAAGGTCAAATAAAAGGTCAATATGCTATTTTCTTTCATTTTCATCCAAACTTCACAAAATTTGGTGAGATAGTTGCACTTTAGATGAAAAGGAAAATAATAAACTTGGACACATATCATAAAGGTCAAAGGTTAAGGTCAACTATTCTATTAATATATATGAAACTAACTAATGGGTTTTAATTAAATTAGGCATGCTTATTTGATTTTCCGGGGCAATGTCAATAAAAACAAAATAAATACTCTTACATAAAGGTCCAGGTCACAGGTCAAGGTCAAAGGTCAACTTTTACTATTTATTTTACTTTTTACTCAAATATCTTCATTTTCACTATACAAGTTACTGGTAACTATGATATTGTATTGCCCAAATTTTAGATACATATTCTAAAGGGTAAGGTCAATGATCAAGGTCAAAGGTCAAAATAGGTTTTCTACTAGTATTTCTTATACTAACTGTTAGATTCTCACTAGGGTTACCATGTATATTCGGAATACCTAGGCCAAGGTCATGCAAGAAATCATACAATTCCATATGAAAGGTCAAGGTCACAGGTCAAGGTCAAATAAAAGGTCAATATGCTATTTTCTTACTTTTCATGCAAACTTCACAAAATTTGGTGAAATAGTTGCACTTTAAGTGAAAAGGAAAATAACAAATGTCGAGACATACAAAGGTCAAGATAAAGGTCAAAGGTCAAGGTCAACTATTCTATTGAAACTAACAGATGGATTTTAATGAAATTACGCATGCTTATTTGATTTTCATGGGCAATGTCAATGCAAACAAAAATTTACTCTTACATAAAGTTCAAGGTCACAGGTCAAGGTCAAAGGTCAACTTTTATTATTTACTAAAAAAGATTACTCAAATTTTGGAAAACTGGCTGTGTTATGGCTTATTACTTAAATATTATATTTATCAAATTTCACATACATATTGTAATAGTTAACCCTTAAGGATCGGGGCCCGACTTAAGTCCGAATTGAAAAATTTGGACTATGTGGCGGGGCCCGCCTTAAGTCCGAGTGCAATTTTGGCGCAATATTGGCTCTGAGAGAGAGACGAGTGACTGGAGGAGCATGGGTTACCTCATGACCGCTCGCCAAGGCCGCCGTGGACCTACTGAGATTTACTCCACTTACATCCACCCTCAGTCCCTCGCTACATACGTAATTATATAAAGAAATTACCGTATTTTAGCGATTTTGCCCTTCGGTTGCACGATCGTTGCAAGACAACCAGTGATCGTAGAAGGATGGTTCGGGTGTCATTGGAAAGCTCAATTTACGCCCTTTCAGGGATACATACTTGTATTACGCTCTGGGTCTCGTTTATGCATGAAAAAGAGCACGGAAGCAACCCCATGTATAGTAAAAAAATAACGCTGTGCGGCACGGTCAAATATACTGCCTAGACCGCTAAATAAGGGTTAAGGTCAAGGTCAAAACAAGAGTATTTGTCATTTTCCCTAAACTCCTCCTAGACTGTTTGATGTATTGTCGCCAAATTATACAGGCAAATTCAGTTGGTCAATGCGACGACCATCCAAATATATGTATTTTATTTTAAGTCAAAGGTCAAAGGTCAAGGGCACAGTATATGATCACTATTTGTAATAAATAAGTTTTCATACGCATTACACCATAGTCATAATGATAGTTAATACAAAAATTGCTGTTAAACTAACTAAATCCTCGATAAGGTCGAAGGTCAAGGTCAAAGGTCAAAATATGATTTTTACTAGTATTTCCTATTTAATGTAAGATTCTCATTAAGCATATCATGCATATTCGGAATGCCTAGACCAAGGTCATACAAGAATAAACATAATTCCATTTGATAGGTAAAGGTCACAGGTCAACGTCAAATATAAGGTCAATATGCAAATTTCTTTACTCTTCCTGTAAATTTCACAAAATTCGTTGAGACAGTTGTGCTTTAAGGGAAAATAAAAATGTTAAATTTCAGATATCATGAAGGTCAAAGGTCAAGGCCAACTATTCTTTTAATACCTCTGAAACTAACTGATGCTCTGTAATTAAATTTGACACATTTAATTGATTTTCTAGGGTTACATCAAAGCAAACAAAAATATAATCCTACATAAAGGTCAAGGTCACATGCCAAGGTCAAAAGTTAACCTTCATCATAAAAAAATACTCAATTTTTTATAAGCTGACAACTTTTAGTTGCATTTTACTTAGATAATATATATATATACCTGTATATATATACCGGTATATATATATATATATATATATATACTGTATATATATATATATATATATATATATATATATATAGTATATATATATATATATATACTATATATATATATATATATATATATATATATATATATATATATATATATATATATACAGTATATATTATAATACTTAATGTTAAAGGTCAAAGTTAAGGAACAAAAGGAAAAAGTGTTAATAATTTTCTTTAAACTCTTCCTAGACTGTTTAACCCTTTGTGTACCGGTGACGTCTTTTTTATTGTTTTCTAGCTATAATAAGACGATTTTGTGGAGCTTACGAAGGATCTGTGGTAGTAAAAAGGGTTAATTAAGATAGTTGAAAGCCTGCTAATTTTATGGAGGCCCTTCATAAACTAAATAAAATCATCTTAATATCCAGTATGAAATGAAACCGACAGAACTGTACTGAACGGGTTACGTATCGTCACCAAATTTTGCTGGCAACTTCGGTTGGTCAATGCAAGCTTGTCCAAATTTTGTGTTTTTGTTATTCAAAGGTCAAGGTGAATGGTGAAGGTCACAGATTATGGTCACTATTTCTTTCTTTTATATATCTTAAATTTGAATTACACCATATTCAAAATGCTACAAATACTGTTACGCTGACCTTATTATAGATAAATATTCCGATAGTTAAGATTCAACGTGATCATAAATGTAATTATATATATATATATATACTCCCAGGCGGACATGAACCACCAACAGTCAGGATGAGTGTCTATGCTTTAATCCACTACACACAAGTATCCTCTATGACGATGTGGTATAGTGGATTAAAGTATGGGCACTTGTTCTGACTGTCGGTGGTTTAAGTCCGGCTGTGAGTATAAAAACATTTAATATATATACAGTATATAAACCGATTGTACATAAGAGATTCAATACTAGTTGCAGAATTCTAGGTCGCAGAGTTGCGTATGCATTTTTTTTTGGTAATGCGAAAACTGCACACCTACTTTATTATTAATATTATTATTACCACTGATAAGGGAAGGACATTAATGGAAGTTGCCTGTACTAATGGTTGATGACGATATAGTTTTGATTAGTGATAGTGAGTGGGAGTTGCAAGGTCTGGTAAATATGTTTGGAACAGTGTGTAAAAAACTACCAGAGTAATCAAGCTAATATTTCTACCAATGGGGAAGAGGCACTCAAAGAATAGATGTGGACATGGACATTTACAGCCAATTTGCTCTAGCCCTTTTTGAGTTACAGAGGTTAGAGGTCATGATTTCTCGCCTACTTACAGCGAATAGACTATAGTATGTGGTTGTTTGTGTGTGGAAGAGAGAGCATACTATGCATACCCACTCACAGGGCGGTACTCCCGGGGAGTGCTATAGGTGGGTGTTAAGGAAAACTTGTAATCCTGTTTCTCCACCAGGCTGATCCTTTCTGTGCCTCATGTAAACAGAGGGCAAACCCAGTCTTCCTTCCTAAACACCATCTATCTCTCTTTCAATAGACTACATTACAAGCACCTTACATACTACACTCGCTTTTCAAAAATATAAATGATGACGGAGTCTCCATGGTGGTGGTGGGGGGGGGGGGGGGGGGTATCAGAAATGCCACCATCGGCTTGGCACCTGGCGATGACCCATCAAAATGCTCTGGACCACTATCTTCTACTCTTACTATCAATTTATGTAACATTTGTGGCCTTTCCTCTAACTTCCACTCTGTTTAAACACCACCTCTCATCTGCCACCCCTGATCTACTCTTTCTAAAAGAAAACAGTTGTCTGAGACTACTGACAGCATACCCTTTTCTGTTTCGTCCTACTATATCTATCCTCAATTCAAAACCAAACGTGGATGTTGTGTGTACGTATTGTGAAGCCTGCAGCGTGGCAGAACGCCATGTGGGCTCAGCCGCTCGCTTGGCCACTCGCTAGCACTCGACGGGGCAAGGTATTTGGCTACAGTCTTTCTACAATTTTGTTCTTTCTTTCATAGTGTTCGTGTTGTTGCAGACAGTCCCGTGGTGGTCTTTATTTTCGTCTGTGACAAGGGGAAGCATTTTATATCATGAGTAGAACATAAGATGCATTGTATATAGTTAAGGAGAGAGAATAATATAGGCAGTGGGGTGGTAGTGTGTGCGTGCATATACATGTGCTGCCTTCCCCTCGCTTGTGGGCTCATGTGCGTCCCTTCCCACGCCTCTTGATTGGCTGGTGGTTCCTGGCGCCTTCTGCAGCCCTGCTGCCTGGTGACGTAGCGGCCTGTGATTGGCTGACCACCATGCCTTTGTGTGTGATCCTAGGGGTCCCAAGGAGCTACTGCTGCTACTCTCTTCAGAGCTTGTCTGACCAGCATACCCTTCACATGTTCCCTTGCTACCTGTCTCCCGACTTCTACCTATAGAACACTTTCTCTCTCTCTCAACTTATTACCTCTCATTCTTTCAATCTATTTAATATCATAACTCCCCTTTGGTTCTCCACGATTTCATACATCGGCCATCGTATTATATGCTGAAGCTCGCAGATATTATATGTTTAGTTAAGCATTTTGGAGGGGTTACCATTTTGTCTGTAGAGGTTCGACACACTCACGGTGTCTCCCTGCCTATTCCTTGGCTGTCTGCTGGGCTATTTAATGGTAGACTGGGGTGAGGCCATTGTTGTTGTGATTTCCGATGTGTACTAGGTTTTGTTGAACCTGTACAATCGCAACGGAGACGTGGGAAGCCTAGGTGGTCTTTCTGACTGTGTACCTTGTGAGTTTAGCACTGTGTTGCGAGTGAGGGCTTTTGCCTTTGCCACCCAACACTGTGCTAACTCGTTTGCTTTGAATTTGAGATGGTCGCCAGGAGAGAAACAGATACTAGCGATCTGGATCTCTCAAGATTAATTAACGTAATTTGGCCGCACAGCCTTAAGGACCTCGCTAGGCTACGAGCCGCTTGCTCAGCCATTTTTTCCTAGCCTACGACATCCCAGCTAGACTTTATTAGCCTAGCAGACACCCGTTTAGAATTATAAACTCATATGTTATGTATGCAGCATTCTTATTCACGTTGACTGTAAGCCTTGGTTGTTGTTGAGTTGCACAACCTGAGCAGGCTTTTTGAGTTGCCTGACGAAGGACTTCTTTTGTTGTTGGATATAATACTAGTGTGCATTTATCGTTATTCCCGTGTCAGTTGACACTGTCTGTCTCTACACTTGTCCTATATTGACCCTGCTTTATATAACAGTTCAAAATCCAATACGATCATCTTACCCCAGCATCAGACTTTCTTCAGAAGATTCCTGCTCGATGCTTTGGGACTTTCGTTCACTTTCTTTAGTATAGGAGTGACAGTTCACTATTGTTTAGAGTAACTTTCAATATACCTTCTTCTAGTTTGCATTAAATCATTGCAGTGATTTAATTAAGATCTATCTTTTCCTAGTATACCTTATTAACGTAATTGTATGTTGTTGTGATCAGGCTGTATCAGAGATCATCAGCCTGTAGTAGTAGTGCACTTATACTGAGTTATAGGATACCCCGTTATCGCAGATTTAACTCTGGAGGGTATAGGTGTCTTTGTGCGCCGGCATTATAAGTTCAGGGGTTGGATTTAGTGTTTCCGTTGTGGCTGTGTGCTTTCCTAGTCCAATGATTAAGAGCCCTTGTTTTATACGAGCCCCGGTCGTAACAAATGGCGACCTTGCTTAGGATTTTGTGAACTTAGAGAAATATTGCAGGAGTGTTGTGGTCATTTGTTTTTGTTTAAAGGAATATAGTGGACACATGGATTTTTGTTTGGCAAGTAGTATAACACTTAAGAGTCTTCGAGCATCTTGTATTTTTGAGTGAATAGTGCTGTTTAGGTACTTTTTTTTGTTTTACAAACTTTGAGAATTTTCAGTGGATACTATGTCGGACGACGGATCAGTGTACAGTGAGGACACAGTACGGGAAACAGAAACTGAGGTGCAGCAGCGGGCTTTGTTATATGACATTAGAGTTATAGCTAATGAGGAGGATGCAAGGAAGTTTCTGGAGATACCTATTACTGCTGACCGGGTGTCGGGGATTGATCGGTATGGTCTCCAGTGTTTGACCATGGTCATGGGGCATGTGGGCATTAGCAGCATGTCGAGAGGTGACCTGGTGGCCTGTGTTCTCGGCGGAGTGCGTGGGGCTTCGGGTGGAGTGGGAGCTGGGGCACCTTCGGCCGAGCCTCCATTCCACTCGACTCCTACCATGGCGGCCCCTCGGGCTCCGGAGCCGGGTACGTTCCCGCAGGCCGATAGTCACTGGCAGCGTGGTTTGCACTTGGGTGAGTCTCCAATTGTTGCATCTCCTCCTCCTCAAGGTTTAACTGCAGAGATGCTCTTCCAGCTGGAGATGGCTAAGATGCAGCAGCAGCGGGAATCTGAGCAGCAACAACGGGAGTTTGAGATGGCTAAGATTCAGGCTGAGGAGAGAAGGGCCAGATATGAGAGTGAGCTTAAGCAGAGAGAGCTTGAATAACGAAAGCATGAATCTGAGATTGAGAAGTCCAGGATTCAGTCTGAGGAGAGAAACGCCATATACTGTGCAGACAAAGATCTTGAGAAGTCTAGGGTGGAGTCGACAGGGCAGCGTCTCGGTTCTGGGAATCGAGGTCTTGATCAGCCGTTATCGCACCTGCTCAAGTTGGTCCCTGTATTTGATGAGTCGGGTGTTACTGAATGTTTTATGCGTTTCGAGAAGAAGTGCCGGGAGCACCAATGGCCCGAGGTTAAGTGGGCAGCCCTGGTTTCCTCTAGATTGGTTGGCAAAGGACTCAAGGCATATGATGCGTTGCCCTTGGAGTCGTGCATCGATTAATAGGTATTGAAGGAGGCTGTCCTGCGGGCATATGAGTTACAACCAGAGACGTACAGATTGAAGTTCCGGGGTGTAACGAAGGGTCGTGAGTGCACCTTTCTTGAGCATGCCCGGGATCTGTCCGATGCATTTAGAAACTGGCTGCGTTCTGAGAAGGCATCGACGTTTGAGGAGTTGAAACAGCTGATGCTTCTAGAACAATTTTTCAAGTGTACGGGCGGCGATCTGACGTTGAATCTTAAAGAAAAGAACCCGAAAACTCTTCAGGAGGCAGCTGAGATGGCTGACCTTTGGATGTCACTGATTCGTGGGTGCGGGTCTGCACAACGGAACGATGCAGGTAACAAGGGGCGCAACACTCCACCCCCCCGAGTCAGTGATACACCATATAACCATTACAACAAGAGCAACGATACTAAGTCTGACCATAAACCTAATACCGTCCCGTTTAAGAAGGGTCAGGGCCCTTCCCCACCTCAAGGGAAGCCCAAAGGGGAGTTAGAGTGTTTTCATTGTCATGAGTAGGGGCATTTTGCAAGAGCCTGTCCAAGCAAGCTACCTAGTGCAGTTGTGTCTTTGGCTCGCAACATTGGGGTGTCCCCGAAGTCGTCTGAGTTTGCCCGGGGTATAACGTCAGAGGCTGGGACACAGCCAGTGGAGAAGAATCCGGAAGGCTCGAACCCTGCCCGCGATGTCTTTTGTGACCATCGAGGGCATGGCTGCGTGAAGTGGGCTGGTAAGAAGCATGGAGTTGAGCTGTTGCGAGACACGGGTGCCTCTCAGACTTTAATGAAGAACTTTACTGGTAGACCAATAAACGCCGCATGGGTGGTTGTGGTGCAGGGTACCAAGCGGCTCGCTTGGTGTAGTGATACCTGTTGGTCAGGATGGAACTGGAGGTGGATGGTGTGACACGAAAGTTTGATGTGGGTGTTGTGGAGAACTTGCCTGTTGGGGGCGTCGACCTCCTTCTCGGCAACAACTTCGCGGTGCCTACTTCTGAGGTTTCACCCTTAGTCGTTGCCGAGAAGCCGGCCGACGTGAGTAGGGAGGAACAGGAGTGGTAGAGAAGTGTCAAGTACAACCTATGGCGTGCGTTGTTACAAGACCTCTTGCATCCAAAGTGTCACAGCCTATTCCTCAGTCTTCTGATCAGCGGAGGAACGGTCGGAAGAAGACGGCTGATGTTGGTAAAAGTTTGGAGAACTTTGGAGAAGTTTGGCAACTCAGTATTGGCACCATTGTTGGAGTCTGGAGAGGCCCCAGGACCTGTCACAGCTAGTGAGGAGGTAGGGCAGGAAGAGACTCCGAGGCAGCAACGTTACACACCGAGAGAAGAAAGGGTTGCTCAGTTTGATATTGGGGGAGGACTTGGGTTGCTTCGGAAGCATTTAGACAGGTTGGTTCCCTCAGATATTTGTAAACTGCAGTTGAAGGATCCGGAAGTTCAGAAGTGTGGTAATGGTGCTGTCGAGATCAAACACGAGGACGGGGAAACATGTCATGTGAACCTGTTGGAGGAGTTTGTGATGCAACCACCTGAGCAGCCTACTGTCCCTGCGTTGGTCTGCAGCGGCCAAGGAGGAGAACAGGTGAAGGAGAGTAGGGATTATCATGTCTCGGCGGAGCAGTGGGCGGGGGACACGAGTCTGGTGGCTGTGGAAGCGCTAGAGCACCTGCCTGAGCAGCAGTGTGCAGCGCTCCAGCACCAGCTCGGTTCATACCCCACTGGTCGTGCCGAGCCCCTGAGCCTCAAAACTCAGGCGGTGCAAGATGTTCCACGGGAAGGTCACGTGAATGTTGGGAGACCATTAGCCTCGTTGTTTCGGTGGTTCAAGGTGGGCGACGAGGCTTGGACATGGTTGTCAGGTCAAGGTCGACCCATGGCTGCCTAGGGTGGCGGTCAAAAGGAGGACTTTCAGCAGATTGGTGAGGTTGGCTGTGGCATAGAAGTGCCCGGTCGTCGCATAGCCTCCCAATGGTGCTCTAGTCGAATGCAACAGCCCTACCATAGACCGACTGTATCTGGCCATGTCGCTAAAAGCGGTGATGCTGCACAGGCAGATGTAGTCGTAAGGAATGCGGGGGTGCGCATGTACGGTATGGTACTGATTGTCCCTCTCATGACCTGGCTGTTCTAGGGACGAAGGTGGAGAAGGAGGGAGACTACAGGTTAGAAGCTGCGGTCTCAGCTGGGTTGTGGCAGGGCACTAGGCATGTTGTTCTGCGAGATAAGTTGTTTACTAGGCTGTGGCTGTGCATCCGCATGTTTTTGCTTCTCCAGGCCTGATGTACGGGGTAAAATCCAACATGGAGGCTGGAGACAGTGCGAGGCTCAGTTTAATTCCCTACCGTATAAATCCTGCTAAAAAGCCTGTCGTGAAAACAGAGCTAGACGACATGGGGAAAAAGGGTCTGAGGGATAAAGAATGTCGTGAGTGGTCGTTGCCTGTAACTTTGCAACCTGTGTTAAGTGGCAAGATCAGTGAGTGTGTTGCTTGCGAGAGTGTGTGTGCATTATCCCTGACAGACGCCTATACCTTATCGAGAGTTGACGACACCATAGACCGCATCAGGGCTGCATCGTTAATCAGGAAGGTAGAACTAGTGAAAGGTTATTGGCAGGCCCCGTTGCCGGAAAGAGCGAAGAGAAGTGCCAGTCTTGTGATGAACTGGGCAGTTTATCAGTGTCAGGTGTTGTTGTGCTGCCGGAACACAAGTTGGATGTGTGGCATGCTAAGGGCACTGATAATGTTTTGGCTGATTGTTTGTCACGGGAGGGTTTGTTTGCAGGAGAACCTTCGCCGTTCAGTCAGTGTGTGTTGAGAGTGGAGTAAAATTGGCTTGCCCCTGTAAGTGCAGCCGCCATAAACATATTAAAAAATGAAAATTCTATAAAAACTCTTTCTTTAATAGTTAATTTTTTAATTATGTTATAGCTAAACTTCTGAGTCGAACCTGTGCTTCTCTCAGAAGGCTGGGCTAGTAGAAGGTCGCTCTAGGAGCATAGCAGTATGAATTAATTAAGCTATTGTGTTGGGAGGGGTTGTAATTTTTTATTTTTGTTGATGAGAACTGAGCTTTGCTTCTTTGTTGCGAAGTGATTAGGGGAGGCGAGTCTTATCGGCGTACAGCTTGTCAGATATAGAGCTCATGGTTGAGCGTCTAATATCTTGGGGGGGGTGTGACGCCTGCAGCGTGGCAGGACGACATGTGGACTCATACAGTCTATCTAATCTACAATGTTGTTCTTTCTTTCATTGTGTTCGTGTTGTTGCAGACAGTCCCGTGGTGGTCTTTATTTTCGTCTGTGACAAGGGGAAGCATTTTATATCATGAGTAGAACATAAGATGCATTGTATATAGTTAACCCTCGTCTAGCGGGGGGTTTTGGGCTAATTTGGGCATATTCAGGCCCTCCTGAATGATAAATCAAGTATCTGCAAGAAAAGAAATGTATTCAGCAAAAAACTAGGCACTAAAAGCTTCAAAATGAGACCAGAACGAGCTACGTAGCATTCGTGGTTCTCATACAGTGTACCGTAACATGGTTAGCGTTTATAGCGGTATATTTTTCCCAGTTACGCTCAATACTGGGCTACACTGCCGGGCCTCTCGAGGTGAGTCAGTGGGCGGCGGTAGGCCCTGGGAGTCGGACGTGTGGCCCGCTGCACTCCCGGCCATTTGTACTCGATTTTAACCCTTTAAAAGACATAATAATGCTCCTAACTTGCTGCAAATTGGTGCCCGGCTATAGCCGGGCGCCGCTCTTTAAGGGTTAAGGAGAGAGAATAATATAGGCAGTGGGGTGGTAGTGTCTGCATGCATATACATGTGCTTCCTCCCCCTCGCTTGTGGGCTCGTGCGCGTGCCTTCCCACGCCTCTTGATTGGCTGGTGGTTCCTGGCGCCTTCTGCAGCCATGCTGCCTGGTGACGTAGCGGCCTGTGATTGGCTGACCACCATGTCTTTGTGTGTGATCCTAGGGGTCCCAAGGAGCTACTGCTGCTACTCTCTTCAGAGCTTGTCTGACCAGCATACCCTTCACATGTTCGCTTGCTACCTGTCTCCCGACTTCTACCTATAGAACACTTTCTCTCTCTCTCAACTTCTTACCTCTCATTCTTTCAATCTATTTAATATCATAACTCCCCTTTGGTTCTCCACGATTTCATACATCGGCCATCGTATTATATGCTGAAGCTCTCAGATATTATATGTCTAGTTAGGCATTTTGGAGGGGTTACCATTTTGTCTGTAGAGGTTCGACACACTCACGGTGTCTCCCTGCCTATTCCTTGGCTGTCTGCTGGGCTATTTAATGCTAGACTGGGGTGAGGCCATTGTTGTTGTGATTTCCGATGTGTACTAGGTTTTGTTGAACCTGTACAATCGCAACGGAGACGTGGGAAGCCTAGGTGGTCTTTCTGACTGTGTACCTTGTGAGTTTAGCACTGTGTTGCGAGTGAGGGCTTTTGCCTCTGCCACCCAACACTGTGCTAACTCGTTTGCTTTGACTTTGAGAGGGTCGCCAGGAGAGAACCAGATACTAGCGATCTGGATCTCGCAAGAGAGCACCCCATCAAGTAACGTAATTTGGCCGCACAGCCTTAAGGACCTCGCTAGGCTACGAGCCGCTTGCTCAGCCATTGTTTCCTAGCCTACGACATCCCAGCTAGACTTTATTAGCCTAGCAGACACCCGTTTAGAATTATAAACTCTTATGTTATGTATGCAGCATTCTTATTCAAGTTGACTGTAAGCCTTGGTTGTTGTTGAGTTGCACAACCTGAGCAGGCTTTTTGAGTTGCCTGACGAAGGACTTCTTTTGTTGTTGGATATAATACTAGTGTGCATTTATCGTTATTCCCGTGTCAGTTGACACTGTCTGTCTCTATACTTGTCCTATATTGACCCTGCTTTATATAACAGTTCAAAATCCGATACGATCATCTTTCCCCAGCATCAGACTTTCTTCAGAAGATTCCTGCTCGATGCTTTGGGACTTTCGTTCACTTTCTTTAGTATAGGAGTGACAGTTCATTATTGTTTAGAGTAACTTTCAATATACCTTCTTCTAGTTTGCATTAAATCATTGCAGTGATTTAATTAAGATCTCTATCTTTTCCTAGTATACCTTATTAACGTAATTGTATGTTGTTGTGATCAGGCTGTATCAGAGATCATCAGCCTGTAGTAGTAGTGCACTTATACTGAGTTATAGGATACCCCGTTATCGCAGATTTAACTCTGGAGGGTATAGGTGTTTTTGTCCGCCGGCATTATAAGTTCAGGGGTTGGATCTAGTGTTACCGTTGTGGCTGTGTGCTTTCCTAGTCCAATGATTAAGAGCCCTTGTTTTATACGAGCCCCGGTCGTAACAAATGGCGACCTTGCTTAGGATTTTGTGAACTTCGAGAAATATTGCAGGAGTGTTGTGGTCATTTGTTTTTGTTTAAATGAATATAGTGGACATGTAGATTTTTTTTTGGCAAGTAGTATAACACTTAAGAGTCTTCGAGCATCTTGTATTTTTGAGTGAATAGTGCTGCATAAGAAATTAGGTACCTCTTTTTTTTTATAAACGTTGAGAATTTTCGGTGGACACTATGTCGGACGACGGATCAGTGTACAGTGAGGACACAGTACGGGAAACAGTAACTGAGGTGCAGCAGCGGGCTTTGTTAGATGACATTAGAGTTATAGCTAGTGAGGAGGATGCAAGGAAGTTTCTGGAGATACCTATTACTGCTGATCGGGTGTCGGGGATTGATCGGTATGGTCTCCAGTGTTTGGCCACGGTCATGGGGCATGTGGGCATTAGCAGCATATCGAGAGGTGAACTGGTGGCCTGTGTGCTCGGCGGAGTGCGTGGGGCTTCGGGTGGAGCGGGAGCTGGGGCAGCTTCGGCCCAGCCCCCATTCCACTCGACTCCTACCATGGCGCCCCCTCTGGCTCCGGAGCCGGGTATGTTGCCGCCGGCCGATAGTCACTGGCAGCGTGGTTTGCACTTGGGTGAGTCTCCAATTGTTGCATCTCCTCCTCCTCAAGGTTTAACTGCAGAGATGCTCTTCCAGCTGGAGATGGCTAAGATGCAGCAGCAGCGGGAATCTGAGCAGCAACAGTGGGAGTTTGAGATGGCTAAGATTCAGGCTGAGGAGAGAAGGGCCAGATATGAGAGTGAGCTTAAGCAGAGAGAGACTAAACAACGAAAGCATGAATCTGAGATTGAGATGTCCATGATTCAGTCTGAAGAGAGAAAGGCCATGTACTGTGCAGACAAAGATCTTGAGAAGTCTAGGGTGGAGTCGACAGGGCAGCATCTCGGTTCTGGGAATCGAGGTCTTGATCAGCCGTTATCGCACCTGCTCAAGTTGGTCCCTGTATTTGATAAGTCGGGTGTCACTGAATTTTTTATGCGTTTCGAGAAGAAGTGCCGGGAGCACCAATGGCCCGAGGTTAAGTGGGCAGCCCTTGTTTCCTCTAGATTGGTTGGCAAAGGACTCAAGGCATATGATGCGTTGCCCTTGGAGTCGTGCATCGATTAATAGGTATTGAAGGAGGCTGTCCTGCGGGCATATGAGTTACAACCAGAGACGTACAGATTGAAGTTCCGGGGTGTAACGAAGGGTCGTGAGTACACCTTTCTTGAGCATGCCCGGGATCTGTCCGATGCATTTAGAAACTGGCTGCGTTCTGAGAAGGCATCGACGTTTGAGGAGTTGAAACAGCTGATGCTTCTAGAACAATTTTTCAAGTGTACGGGCGGCGATCTGACGTTGAATCTTAACACCTTACGAGCGGCCTATGCGGTTTATTTATGTGTACCGCACAGCGGGGTGTTTTTAGCCAAAATAGGGCTGTTTACGTGATCATTTTCATGCCTAAATAAGACCCAGAACGTAAAACAAGTACCTATCCCTGAAAGGGCATAAACAGAGCTTTCGAATGACACCATAACGATCCTTGTATGATGGATAGTTTTCTTGCAATAACCGTGCAACGCGTGTGCAAAAAGCAGGTAATTCGGTACTTTCGGTACATAATTGAGTATGTAGCGAGTGAGAGAGGGAGGAGGGAGCTGAGATTTGTGTCAGTAGGTTCGCCGCGGTGGTCTGGAGCAGTCATACGCTCGCTAGTCTCCTGCCACCACTTGTCTCTCTCTCTCAGCCACATTACGTGCTGAAATTGCCACTCGAGTTATGTCGAGCGCCGCCACATAGTCCAGCTTTATTTAACTCGACTTATGTTGCTCGCCGCTAAATAAGGGTTAAAGAAAAGAACCCGAAAACTCTTCAGGAGGCAGCTGAGATGGCTGACCTTCGGATGTCACTGATTCGTGGGTGCGGGTCTGCACAACGGAACGATGCAGGTAACAAGGGGCGCAACACTCCACCCCCCCGAGTCAGTGATACACCATATAACCATTACAACAAGAGCAACGATACTAAGTCTGACCATAAACCTAATACCGTCCCGTTTAAGAAGGGTCAGGGCCCTTCCCCACCTCAAGGGAAACCCAAGGGGGAGTTAGAGTGTTTTCATTGTCATGAAAAGGGGCATTTTGCAAGAGCCTGTCCAAGCAAGCTACCTAATGCAGTTGTGTCTTTGGCTCGCAACATTGGGGTGTCCCCGAAGTCGTCTGAGTTTGCCCGGAGTATAACGTCAGAGGCTGGGACACAGCCAGTGGAGAAGAATCCGGAAGGCTCGAACCCTGCCCGCGATGTCTTTTGTGACCATCGAGGGCATGGCTGCGTGAAGTGGGCTGGTAAGAAGCATGGAGTTGAGCTGTTGCGAGACACGTGTGCCTCTCAGACTTTAATGAAGAACTTTACTGGTAGACCAATAAACGCGGCACGGGTGGTTGTGGTGCAGGGTATCAATGCTGTCAAGTCATACCCGTTGGTCAGGATGGAACTGGAGGTGGATGGTGTAACACGAGAGTTGGATGTGGGTGTTGTGGAGAACTTGCCTGTTGGGGGCTTCGACCTCCTTCTCGGCAACGACTTCGCGGTGCCTACTTCTGAGGTTTCACCCTTAGTCGTTGCCGAGAAGCCGGCCGACGTGAGTAGGGAGGAACAGGAATGGGTAGAGAAGTGTCAAGTACAGCCTATGGCGTGCATTGTTACAAGACCTCTTGCATCCAAAGTGTCACAGCCTATTCCTCAGTCTTCTGATCAATGGAGGAACGGTCGGAAGAAGACGGCTGATGTTGGTAAAAGTTTGGAGAGTTTAGTACCAGCAGCTCTTCTTGGCGACTCAGTATTGGCACCATTGTTGGAGTCTGGAGAGGCCCCAGGACCTGTCACAGCTAGTGAGGAGGTAGGGCAGGAAGAGACTACGAGGCAGCAACGTTACACACCGAGAGAAGAAAGGGTTGCTCAGTTTGATATTGGGGGAGGACTTGGGTTGCTTCGGAAGCATTTAGACAGATTGGTTCCCTCAGATATTTGTAAACTGCAGTTGAATGATCCGGAAGTTCAGAAGTGTGGTAATGGTGCTGTCGAGATCAAACACGAGGACGGGGAAACATGTCATGTGAACCTGTTGGAGGAGTTTGTGAGGCAACCACCTGAGCAGCCTACTGTCTCTGCGTTGGTCTGCAGCGGACAAGGAGGAGAAGGAGAGGGGGGCAGTAGGGCACAGGTGGAGGAGAGTAGGGATTATCATGTCTCGGCGGAGCAGTGGGCGGGGGACACGAGTCTGGTGGCTGTGGAAGCGCTAGAGCACCTGCCTGAGCAGCAGTGTGCAGCGCTCCAGCACCAGCTCGGTTCATACCCCACTGGTCGTGCCGAGCCCCTGAGCCTCACAACTTAGGCGGAGCAAGATGTTCCGCGGGCAGGTCACGTGAATGTTGGGAGACCGTTAGCCTCGTTGTTTCGGTGGTTCAAGGTGGGCGACGAGGCTTGGACATGGTTGTCAGGTCAAGGTTCGACCCATGGCTGCCAAGGGTGGTGGTCAAAAGGAGGACTTTGAGCAGATTGGTGACGTTGGCTGTGGCATAGAAGTGCCCGGTCATCGCATAGCCTCCCAATGCTGCTCTAGTCGAATGCAACAACCCTACCATAGACCGACTGTATCTGGCCATGTCTCTAAAAGCGGTGATGCTGCGCAGGCAGATGTAGTCGTAAGGAATGCGGGGTTGTGCATGTACGGTATCGGCGGGGAAGCCTTAGCAATAATGAACTATGGGAGTGACTGCACAGGTGGTACTGATTGTCCCTCTCATGACCTGGCTGTTCTAGGGACGAAGGTGGAGAAGGAGGGAGACTACAGGTTAGAAGCTGCCGTCTCGGCTGGGTTGTGGGAGGGCACTAGGCATGTTGTTCTGCGAGATAAGTTGTTTACTAGGCTGTGGCAGTGCATCCGCATGTTTGTTGCTTCTCCAGGCCTGATGTACAGGGTAGAATCCGACATGGAGGCTGGAGACAGTGCGAGGCTCAGTTTAATTCCCTACCGTATAAATCTTGCTAAAAACCCTGTCGTGAAAACAGAGCTAGACGACATGTGGAAAAAGGGTCTGAGGGATAAAGAATGTCGTAAGTGGTCGTTGCCTGTAACTTTGCAACCTGTGTTAAGTGGCAAGATCAGTGAGTGTTTTGCTTGCGAGAGTGTGTGTGCATTATCCCTGACAGACGCCTATACCTTATCGAGAGTTGACGACACCATAGACCGCATCGGGGCTGCATCGCTAATCACGAAGGTAGAACTAGTGAAAGGTTATTGGCAGGCCCTGTTGCTGAAAAGAGCGAAGTGAAGTGCCAGTCTTGTGATGAACTGGGCAGTTTATCAGTGTCAGGTGTTGTTGTGCTGCCGGAACACAAGTTGGATGTGTGGCATGCTAAGGGCACTGATAATATTTTGGCTGATTGTTTGTCACAGGAGGGTTTGTTTGCAGGAGAACCCTCGCCGTTCAGTCAGTGTGTGTTGAGAGTGGAGTAAAATTGGCTTGCCCCTGTAAGTGCAGCCGCCATAAACATATTAAAAATGAAAATTCTATAAAAACTCTTTCTTTAATAGTTAAATTTTGTTTAAGTATGTTATAGCTAAAGTTCTGAGTCGAACCTGTGCTTCTCTCAGAAGGCTGGGCTAGTAGAAGCTCGCTCTAGGAGCATAGCAGTATGAATTAATTAAGCTATTGTGTTGGGAGGGGTTGTAATTTTTTATTTTTGTTGATGAGAACTGAGCTTTGCTTCTTTGTTGCGAAGTGATTAGGGGAGGCGAGTCTTATCGGCGTTCTGCTTGTCAGATATAGAGCTCATGGTTGAGCATCTAATATTTTGGGGGGGGGGGGGGGGTGACGCCTGCAGCATGGCAGAACGCCATGTGGTCTCAGCCGCTCGCTTGGCCACTCGCCGGGTCAAGGTATTTGGCTACAGTCTATCTACAATGTTGTTCTTTCTTTCATAGTGTTCATGTTGTTGCAGACAGTCCCGTCGTGGTCTTTATTTTCGTCTGTGACAAGTGGAAGCACTTTATATCATGAGTAGAACATAAGATGCATTGTATATAGTTAAGGAGAGAGAATAATATAGGCAGTGGGGTGGTAGTGTGTGCGTGTGTATAAATGTGCTGCCTCCCCCTCGCTTGTGGGCTCGTGCGCGTGCCTTCCCATGCCTCTTGATTGGCTGATGGTTCCTGGCGCCTTCTGCAGCCCTGCTGCCTGGTGACGTAGCGGCCTGTGATTGGCTGACCACCATGCCTTTGTGTGTGATCCTAGGGGTCCCAAGGAGCTACTGCTGCTACTCTCTTCAGAGCTTGTCTGACCAGCATACCCTTCACATGTTCCCTTGCTACCTGTCTCCCGAGTTCTACCTATAGAACACTTTCTCTCTCTCTCAACTTCTTACCTCTCATTCTTTCAATCTATTTAATATCATAACTCCCCTTTGGTTCTCCACGATTTCATACATCGGCCATCGTATTATATGCTGAAGCTCTCAGATATTATATGTTTAGTTAGGCATTTTGGAGGGGTTACCATTTTGTCTGTAGAGGTTCGACACACTCACGGTGTCTCCCTGCCTATTCCTTGGCTGTCTGCTGGGCTATTTAATGCTAGAATGGGGTGAGGCCATTGTTGTTGTGATTTCCGATGTGTACTAGGTTTTGTTGAACCTGTACAATCGCAACGGAGACGTGGGAAGCCTAGGTGGTCTTTCTGACTGTGTACCTTGTGAGTTTAGCACTGTGTTGCGAGTGAGGGCTTTTGCCTCTGCCACCCAACACTGTGCTAACTCGTTTGCTTTGACTTTGAGAGGGTCGCCAGGAGAGAACCAGATACTAGCGATCTGGATCTCTGAAGAGAGCACTCCGTCAATTAACGTAATTTGGCCTTAAGGACCTCGCTAGGCTACGAGCCGCTTGCTCAGCCATTGTTTCCTAGCCTACGACATCCCAGCTAGACTTTATTAGCCTAGCAGACACCCGTTTAGAATTATAAACTCTTATGTTATGTATGCAGCATTCTTATTCACGTTGACTGTAAGCCTTGGTTGTTGTTGAGTTGCACAACCTGAGCAGGCTTTTTGAGTTGCCTGACGAAGGACTTCTTTTGTTGTTGGATATAATACTAGTGTGCATTTATCGTTATTCCCGTGTCAGTTGACACTGTCTGTCTCTACACTTGTCTTATATTGACCCTGCTTTATATAACAGTTCAAAATCCAATACGATCATCTTACCCCAGCATCAGACTTTCTTCAGAAGATTCCTGCTCGATGCTTTGGGACTTTCGTTCACTTTCTTTAGTATAGGAGTGACAGTTCATTATTGTTTAGAGTAACTTTCAATATACCTTCTTCTAGTTTGCATTAAATCATTGCAGTGATTTAATTAAGATCTCTATCTTTTCCTAGTATACCTTATTAACGTAATTGTATGTTGTTGTGATCAGGCTGTATCAGAGATCATCAGCCTGTAGTAGTAGTGCACTTATACTGAGTTATAGGATACCCCGTTATCGCAGATTTAACTCTGGAGGGTATAGGTGTTTTTGTGCGCCGTCATTATAAGTTCAGGGGTTGGATCTAGTGTTACCGTTGTGGCTGTGTGCTTTCCTAGTCCAATGATTAAGAGCCCTTGTTTTATACGAGCCCCGGTCGTAACAGTATGCATCTTGCTTTAGTGTTCCGAACTTAGACTCTTATGAATTCTCAACTCTCTGGCTTAAGCTATCTTGTCACTTTCTTACTTAAATCTGTGCTGTTAATCTCTCGCCTAATTCAACTGACTATCCAAAATGCTTTGACTATCCTACTTCTAAAGTTATGTTCGGTCTCCAGTTCTCTTTCTAATATTCACTAATGATCTCCTCAATTGTACCTCTAGTCACATCCACTAATATGCTGATGATTCTACCTTACACTATGCAACTACTTTTTCACAACAAGGCAGTATGGAATGACTCCAAGAGTCACGTGACGATGACCATAGAACACGTATCTTCTGATCTATCAATTATTTCTGATTGGGGCAGAGCAAATTTTGATACTTTCAGTGACTTCAAGACCCAATTTCTTGATTTAACTAACTGTCACTATTTTCCACAAGAATATCAATTACTCCTCAGTAATACACAGATCAACCCTTCATCTTCTCTCAGCATCCTTGGTGTATTCGTTTTCATCCAATTTTTCTTGGAAAGATCATATTACCACCCTTGCTGAAACAGCTTCCCAAAAGTTATGTGTGCCCAACCGCCTCCTTGGGGTCTACACCCCCGTACAGCTTTTTGCTCTGTATAGGGGCACAGTCCACCCATTTATCGAGTATTGTTCGCATGTGATGGGAGGTTACACCCATACTGCACTTCACGTAAAAGTAGAGTCAAAAGCATTTCACCTCATTAACTCACTTCCTCTTACTAGTTCCCATGCAATGTTGCATCTCTTTCACTCTTATATTGCTATTACAATAATCACAGTTTCTCAGAGCTCTCTCAGTGCAAATCCCCATCCCTTGCGGAGAGTGCAAGGCACCTGCCTTTCAACACAGTCCCACTCCTATTCTGCCCAACTCTCCAATCCTAGAATTGGCAAATGTTTTCAGTCTTTCTTCTACTCAACTAGTGAACTGTGGAACTCTCACCTTCAATCAATCTTTCCTTCGTCCTATGACTTAAACTGCTTTAAACTTTGTGTGTCCAGGCATTTTGAACACAACGTCCCTTGAAATTGGCTCTTTGTCATTCGTTTGTCTCTGGGAGAGGCACTCGTTACAGGCAACTTGCCTTTACACATAGAACACAAAAGACATTAAACATTGATATAGGCTTATACAGTGTGTAAAAACTCATACAGGAATATATATACATTCCTGCATACAAGTAGTCACATACACAGTTCAAAACAAAACCAATACCTCTGTACAAGTGTCAATACCTGCACATACTGTACTTTTACAGTCAGCTATTTAACTCCTTATGTACAGTCGCGCTAATAAGTGATGGCTCGGCACCAAGAATATTTTGATCAATAATTGGTATCAGCAATATCTTAGCTTGATTTCTTCTTATCGACTGCAATATACAAACATGTTCATACACTTACCCCCACAATTCAACATCTGACAGACATTAATAGAGCACAGAGCAAGCCAAACATAATTACAGCTGGGACATGACTTATTAGCGCGATCTTACCGGCGGCGTCTTTATAATTTGTGTTCAGATATATTTAGACGGTTCTGTGCAGTTTAAGAAGGAAACCTGTTTAATGCTGGAGGGCCTTTTAAAACTGAATAAAATCGTCTGTGAGTATCCAGAAAAAAGTTAAAAGGACGGCGCTGGTAAAGAAGGGGTTAAGGGAGAGAGAGAGAGAGAGAGAGAGAGAGAGAGAGAGAGAGAGAGAGAGAGAGAGAGAGAGAGAGAGAGATATATGAATATTAATAAGATCAGTTCAGATAGAGCTATGTCTTCCATTTGCATATTAAAAATGCTGGGTTTGACTTTGAGTTAATTGTATAATTTAACATTAATAATGTGGCTTCAGTGTGACTGGGGAAGGTTGGGGGTGCTAGTTGAATAAATACATATATTCACAGTCAACTATTGTTACAATTATACATTCTTACCATAATAACCTCTCTCTCTCTCTTTCTCTTTTCTCTCTCTCTCTCTCTCTCTCTCTCTCTCTCTCTCTCTCTCTCTCTCTCTCTCTCTCTCTCTCTCTCTCTCATTGGAGGGTGAATTAGGTACTGTACGTGTACTGTACAATAAGATAGTGCAGGGTATGAAACAGTTACGTTTTCGAATTTCTTTTGAAGTAACGTCAGTAAGTTCGAAAAGGCCAACAAATAGGTTGTTAGAATTATGTTCGAAATGGTCTAGTTTGAACTAGGTTCGAAAAGTGCTAACTGGAATTATGTTCGAAAATAATTATCCACTCTGTATAAAATGCACTATCAACACGTACTTGTTACCACGTACGGTACGTATTTCCAACTAAACTTTATAATATTACCTACGATCCTATTTCCAAGTCCCTGTTCAAAATCGGAAATTGGTTCGTGGGAAGCAAGTTCGCAGGTTTTCCAAACTATTTTTACGTACCTATTTCCCCAAAACTAGCACAACCTTATTGTACACGTACCACTTTCCTCCTACTCTCTCTCACATAACTTAGCACAACAATTGAGAAGAGGAGCATGAGAAGAAGAAAAACAAGTAGAGATATGAATAACCACAGACGGAAACACATATATAGTTATATATAATATATATATATATATATAATTTCAAACACATACACACACGGGTCGGGTTAGCCGAGTGGTTAAAGGCGCTGTACACTGACCGCGAGGTCGAGGTTTCGTGTCCCCTAGATTCCTAAAGATTATTTCGGCTATCTCAATGAAGAGGATTGTATCATGGTCCCTCCCTATTCTCTGGTATTTTCTTGCAAACTTTCAGCTAACTTTAAAGTATTTATTGACATGTATCTCAAAACCAAAATATTGTGATTCAATTCCCCGGTGGGGCAAGACGAGACCATCACTACCACCATCCTCACAATACCCACCACCAATATCACCATCACCACCACCACATTCACTAACACCATCACCATCTCCACCATGTCTACTAACACTACCCCCGCCACCACCATGTCCACTAACACCAGCACCACCACTAACACCATCACCGCACTCACCACCACCACCACGTTCACTAACACCACCCCCACTAACACTATCACTGTCACCACCACCACCACAGCTCCCCCCCCCCCTCCCTTTACCATCATCACAATCGCCACCACCTTCACCACCACAATTAACTTGGCCTCAACCACAGATAATCTCACAAAAGTAGACTAATGCCCCTTTCCCACTGGTGAGAGAAGTCACGATTTTCGTCGCCGATGACTTAGTTTTGTCAAATTCGCAAGAATACTGGATTTTGACCGTTACAAACAGATGACAAATTATACTCAGCGAAGATGTCGCCGATGTCGGCGACGTAATCGCCGATCTTCTGCGACGTTATCGGCGAAGTGAGCGATGTTTCGCCGATGACCTCTGCGAGGCATGTCACATTTTCAAAAATATCTTGCGAAATCATGCGAGGATGAAAGAAAACTTGCCGTATGTTCTGCGACGTCTTCGGCGATTCAAGCGATGGTTCGGCGTATTGAAACCTGGTTGGGGGTAAACGTCTTAAAACCCCCAGAGTGCCAGGTCCGTATATATACGGACTAGGGTCTTGTCACGCCCAGTGCCAGGTCCGTATATATACGGACTCGCCGAAAAAAAATCGTAGCAGCGAAACGACTGCACCTATGGCTTTCATATTTCTACCACATGTACAGTTGTGGACAGATGAAACAGATACAGCCTTGGTCTGTCCAAGACCTCAATAGAGGGCAGCACAATTAGTGCCCATAAATGATCTGGTAACAGTGATGGTGTGGGGGTAGGAGGTGAAGGTATGGGGTGGAAGGAGGGAGGCGAGGGAGGGGGAAGGAGGGTACAGGAGTGAGAGGGGGAACTAGCGGCGAGGTGGTAGCAGGTGGGGGTGGAGGGAAGTGGTTGGCTAATTACTTTACTATGAAAACATAATTTTGTGTTTTGAATATTCTGTGGTATTATGATTGCACAATATTGGATTGCTGATATTAATGAAACATAATACTGCTAAAGTTGTAGCAAATTGAAACAAAGAAATCCTCCAATATGAAACTATGGGTTTTTACCTCAAGAATCTTAGATGGGGGAGGGGAGAGGGTATTATTATCATTATTATTATCCGTATTATTATTATTATTATTATTTGTATTACCGTACTATAAGGACTAGCACCAGGGCTGCCCATGAACACTATGTGGTACTAAAACTCATGATTAAAACGGCAGAGGTAAGCTAGGCAAATTCTAAAAAAGATACGAAGCAATAGGGAAAAAACGTTACATGAAAGGTAGAAGACGAGCACGAGACAGAACATGCATAAAGAGATCAAGATACAAAGTGGGGGGTGACAAACTATAGAGGGCAACCTAGCAGTAGTGCAGGATATGGGTAGGTGGTGGTGGATTACAAAGAAACCTGTGGCTGGAGTGTGAATTATTATATGAAGAACAATTAATTTAAACTTTGGTAATGGCATAATAAATAAGTTGTCTAACATCTCACTTACCCACCTTCGATTGTGATAGTAATATAACGAATTCTTATGCATAATACCATAAGCCTTGATAACACTAGGTAGAGGTGTGTGTAGCATGATAAACAGGCTATAGGCAACTTGCTCTCTCTCTCTCTCACTCTCGCTATTGGAACATAAGCACAAACCGTTTGTCGGTTGTATATCTAATTTACTTTGAAACATTATATATATATATACATATATATATATATATATATATATATAGATATATATACACAGTATTACAGTAAATGAAGCAAGCTTTATCTACCTATTTTTCTTTGCTATATTCATTGTATGTTTTAGTCTGCTGTTTTACTGTTAGAGCAAACTGGGTCGACCGTGATTATATTTACACACTACACTATTTGTATTTGCAGTGCAGTTCCTTGATTTTGTAAAATAAATACTACCACATTGTTTTAGACATAATTGTATGCAACTGACAGCAGCCCTTTCTCTGTATCATCCTAAAAGATGATATCATCCACTCCTACTTACAAAGACATAGGCGGATGCAGCAAACTCACTGGCTCTCATGTTCCCGATTTTGACTCCTCTGAATTCTCCACTTTATGGCTCAAATTATCCTGTCATCCTCATACTAAATACTTCTGTGTTGTCTATCTTTCCCTTAACTCTACTGACTTTCCCAAATTCTTTGAGTATCTATGCTCTTTACTGGAACACATTCTAGCCATCTCTCCTTTCTCAGAAATCACCATCTTAGGAGAATTTAACGCTCACCACCACCAATTGCTCTCCTCTCATTTCACTGACCAACCTGGTGAACAATCTATATATTTTCTATTCTAAATTACCTATAGTAGAGCAGTTGGTTCAGCAACCCACCCGTATCCCAGATAGCTTCGGAGATCGGCCTAACATTCTTGACTTGTTTCTAACTTCTAACCCTTCCTCTTATACTGTCGATATTTTCCCTCATTTGGGCTTCTCTTACTTATCTCTCTTACCTGTCCTATCTCTCCAGCACGGCCACCTGATTGAACCAATCTAGCCAGCCTGCGGAAATTGTAGCGCTTTGGCACTGCCGACTGGGAGGTTCTCCGGCAGTACTTCTTTGATTTCCCATGGAATGACTTTTGCTTCCGTTGCCGGGGACCCTCGGAGAGTGCTGAACGCATTACCAAGCTAATCCTCTCGGGCATGGAGGCATACATTCTATATTCTTTCCCTCAGACTAATGTAAACAAAAATTGGTTTACTCACGCTTGTTCTACTTCTGTCCACAATAAGGATGAAGCATTCAAACGGTACCAACACCTTCAATCTCAAGAATCTTATTCTTCCTATGTTTCTGCCCAGAATCAAGCCAAATCTGTTCTTCGACTCACCAAACACTCTTTCATCGATTCTATATTAAATGCACTGAACTATCCAATATCTAATGATAATGTCGAACAGGTAGAGAGAGAGGTATCTTGACTAGGATTCGAACCCATTCACTCCAGGTATATTTGGAAGAGCTGACCACCATAACCACTCAGCCATATGCTCATGGCCGAGTGGTTATGGTGCCCAGCTCTTCCAAATATACCTGGAGTGACTGGGTTCGAATCTTGGTCAGGTTACCTCTCTCTGAACTATCCAACTCTAAGCTCTTCCCAAGCTTTCTGGTATCTAGCCAAAAACCTCTCTACCAATTGTTCTTCTTCGTCTTTCCCTCCACTTTTCCACTCTGACGGCACTACAGTCACTTCTTCCTCTGACAAAGCTAAACTCTTCACCCAAACTTTCACTAAAAACTCCACCTTGGATGATTCCGGTGGTATTCCTCCCTCTCCAGCTTATACCAACTCTCCTATTTATACCTAATATCCTAATCTCTTTAATTATTTTCTCTCTACCCTCTCTGGGCTTAATACTAAGAAAGCGTGATGGTGTTCCTCCTGTTATACAAAAAAAAAATGTGCTTCCGTGCTGACCCCCTGCCTAGGCAAACTCTTTCGTCTCTGTCTCTCCTCTAATGACTTTCCTTCTTGCTGGAAGTTTTGCTCTAATTCAACCTATCCCAAAGAATGGGTGATCGCTCTTAACCCTCCAACTATCATCCAATTGCTCTCCTTTCTTGCATCTCTAAATTTTTGGCAACTATTCTTACTTCGAAATTTCTTATGCATCTCTCTGCCCATGTAATCTACTTTCAGATCGCCAGTATGGCTTCCTTAGGGGTCGCTCTACTATTGATCTTCCTTCATATCTTACTAACTTTTGGTCATCCTCCTTTCATGATTTTGGTGAAACATTTTCTATTGTGCTAGACATATCTAAGTTCTTTAATAGAGTCTGGCACAAATCGCTAACTACTAAACTACCCACCTTTAGTTTTTGTCCCTCAATTTGTGCTTTTATCTCTATTTCGCTTCCTGGCCTTTCCATAGCTGCAGTTATGGACGGTCATCTTTCACTTCCTCAATCTATCAACTATGTTGTTGTTGTTGTTGTTGTTCCCCAAGCTGCCTGGCCGAACAGCCCCAAAGCCCCGAACAAGGCCAAGGCCATAACCGAGCGCCCCCACAGAACCCTCCCTGCCGACCACAATAAAGCCCGGGTGACCGAAGCCACTCCATGACGGGGAGCTGAGGAGGGTGCGGAAACGCCCGGGAAATCTTAGACCCACCCAGGGCCCTGTGCCCCTAAGCAATTATGAAGAGAAAGTTGAAGGGCAAAGGAAAAATGTGACGCTTTGGCTTCCAATCTTGGTAGATTGGGAGGCCAATCCACGGAAGGCCAATCACTTGAGATCTAGAAAATATGTAAGTACAAGGAACAGTCAGAGTAAGCTATGGGTATGGCAGAGATCGCTCAGTTCTCACTCTGATAGACCAGCCCATCACCACATGACTAGAACCCAATCCTCTCAGCATCAGCTAGGAAAGGCCCTAGAAAGCCGCCTTTGGCGGGGGGATAGCTCCCCTATTTCAACCCCTTTCGGGGTTGGGCACCCGCCCTTTCGGGGTTGGGCACCCGCCCAATTCAGCTATCAGCTATTCATTCATATGCTGATGACTCTACCTTTCACTATTCAACTAGTTTTTCAGAACCCCCCAGCAAGCAATCTCTCAAAAAGTCACGTGACGATGCCATACAACACTTATCTTCTGACCTATCAACAATTCCCATTCTGGCAGAAAATATAGTGTTGCTTTTGGTGCTTCCAAAACCCATTTCTCCATTTATCTACCCATCAAGAACTCCCACAGGACTTTCCCTTATACTTCAACAATACACAAATCAACCTTTCATCTTCTCTCAGTATTCTCGGTGTCTCCTTTTCTCCTGATCTCACTTGGAAAGATCATATTACCACCCTTGCTAAAACAGCTTTCCAGAAGCTGGGTATGCTCAATCGTCTCCGGGGGTTCTTTACCCTGGCACAGCTTCTTGCTCTGTACAGAGGCACAGTGCGTCCATGTATTGAGTATTGTTCCCATGTGTGGGGAAGATCCTCTCACACAGCATTTCTTGACAAGGTAGAAAAGAAAACCTTTCGTCTCATTAACTCATGTCCACTCCCTGACTCTCTGCGATATCTCTCTCTTCTTCGCAAATTTGCATCTCTCTCGCTATTCTACCGATATTACAATAATCATTGTTCCTAACCCTCTTTCAATGTATACCACCTTCTCTATGAAGAGTACGTAGAACCAGTCTTCCAACACAATCCCACCCTACTCTTTGCAACTCTCCAACCCAAGAGTGAAACGATATGCCCAATCTTTCCCCTATTCAACAGCTGAGCTCTGGAACGCTCTACCCTGAATCCATTTCCCCTCATCCTATGACTGTAATTACTTTAAACTCCGTGTGTCCAGGCATTTTGGCTCGAACATTCTTTGATTTTGGCCCCGTCACTCTTTCAACTGTGGGGAAGGCACTCGTCACAGGCAGTTCTGCCTTTTGCCTCACTAACTCACATATCAAAATTATCTACTAACTATAAAATGACCATGCTTTTATTTCAGTTTCGCTCTACAGGTTTTGTGTGAGTCAATTATATAGTACGGTTAAGATTACCCTCTTTATTGGTTAATAAGGATGTATAATATCTAGCGTTACCAATAATGCTATTGTAAAGTCGGTTTGTAACTAAATATATTAAGAAATCAATGGACCTTATATTATTGATTGGCAATATTTGTCAAGATTGTATTATTGGTAATTTTAAAGAAATATTTAATTAAGAAATTTTATGTTACGTGCAATAGTTTGAAAGCCCCATAAATGAAATATATGTGTATATATTCCATACCAAGTGTGTTTTTTCGTACAACAATTCTGACAATAATAAACACGGAAATGCTGCAACTCCTCCTTTTTCAATCATCTTTTAGATACTGACTTGTTGTTAAGCTTTATGTTATTCACAATTTACTGTTAAATAGTATACGAAATCACAGGTCATATATTCACATAAATTAAAATTGTCCCTGTTCTTTGAGAACGGGATTAAATTATTAATGAGGACTGATAATTCGTTGCTCCCCTTTATCTGTTTCGCCTTTAATCTCTTCCTGTTTTCTGTAATCTGTTAACAGTTAATTCATCAAGCTTTATGTATCTCTTCTGGTTCATCTTTCTCTAGATTGTTAGTAGCTATATCTCAAACATTCGAAGTCTACTTGTGCGTACGTCGTGATATTATGAATTTCAATAACTACCTTAAACACATTTATATTATCATAAAGCAGCACAAGGCATTATTTTCGTGTTACTAGTATACTATGCATCTTTGCTCACCATAATTATTACAATCCTATTCAGTAGTTTCATTGTAATGTATTCCCAACCCTTTCTTAATATGTGTAAGCTTTTTCACTTTAATTTCACGATCATTATAGGATGTTCCTCAGTTTTGGAATGCTATTTATCAATAAAATCGGTAATGGCTATCTCAATTACTCCTCCAACTACAAGACGTCCCGCCAAAAATTAATGAACTCGTCTACTATATGCCATAATAAGTGAAGAAGCGTATCCTCATATCTCTGAGGCACTAACCAACTGTATACAGCTTAGAACCCGTAGCAAGGAATGGCCCTAACGCTATCTCATTTAATGCTTTCACTTCTACTGATGCCGTCAAAACGTAACAAAAAACACCTGATATACCGGAAAGGTTCTGCATAATCGTGTTTTCATTTGATATTCATTAAGCTTACACCACCCTTGCGTCATTATTGTTGAGTATATCTACCAAGAGGTTTGACCAATAAATATAACTTCGTTTTTAATGTGGGGATATTATTTTATAACATGGTCTTTTGCGCCTCTATATCGAAACTTTTGAGGATTGTATTGACACATTAAATATAACTGGTTGCTTTTCTTGAACAGGTGTATTGCTATGTAAATATATATTAGCCATCCTTTGTTTATTAATTTATTCATATATAATATTATAGTGTTTAAATTTGTATGGACGTATATAATGAAAAGCGAGTATATACCCGTGGCAATGCCAACACTGAAAACACCTCCGGTACACTTGGAAAACACTTTAATTAGCATGTCATTGATACCGTATTATATACACCTGGTGAGTTATCTGCTCAACAGGTGGCGTTGTGTGTGTGTAAGTGTGAGAGTCCGAGTGTAGGGGGTGAGACAGTGAAGCACGGGAACGAGGTGGCTTCAGAGATGGGGTAGTTTCGGGCCATGAGTGAGCACCGTGCCTCATGTGAAGGCAAGATGGCAGGTGCTCGTTGTACTCTACACGCTTCACATGTCTCACTCCCTAGACTGGAACAAGACCTCACGGGCTTCACTGTTCATTGTAAAGCGGTGAATGTTAAGGCTCTCAGCCTATGCCCGAGAGGAAGTAAGTTGGAATATAGAAAAAAAATAAAAATAAAAAAAAATATATATATGCATTGCATACTTTCGTTACTACTATGACCTATACACTCACCATTATGCTGAAACACTAAGTATAATATTTGAAGTTTGACTGACTCACCAACTGACAAATATTAACAATTTCTATATTTCCCCTTGTTAGGTAACCAACAGGTAGTTCAGTTGTTTCTGACGCTCCCATGTTTGAACAATACCACGTTCCCGATATCACAACTCAGTAGGCGCTCTAAGCAGAGAACACAAATAAAGTAGTACTACATTAGAGATTTAAGATATCATATATTTGAATGCCTATATGTCACATATATATTGTATATGGAGAGAGAGAGAGAGAGAGAGAGAGAGAGAGAGAGAGAGAGAGAGAGAGAGAGAGAGAGAGAGAGAGAGCAATAGCAGGTTAGCAGCCTGTAGCGCGTTTATCATGCTACACACACCTCACGACTCCAATATTTCGCATTCATGATCCCACATAATGATCAAAACACAAAATTAATTATTCTTTCATGGTAAAGTATTTGGCCAACCACTTCCCTCCACCCCCACCTGCTACCACCTCGCCGCTAGTTCCCCCTCTCACTCCTGTACTACCACCTCGCCGCTAGTTCCCCCTCTCACTCCTGTACCCTCCTTCCCCCTCCCTCGCCTCCCTCCTTCCACCCCATACCTTCACCTCCTACCCCCACACCATCACTGTTACCAGATAATTATGGGCACTAATTGTGCTGCCCTCTATTGTGGTCTTGGACAGACCAAGGCTGTATCTGTTTCATCTGTCCACAACTGTACTTTACCCTTCTGGCTTCTTGCCACCACCAACACAACCCCTTCCCCCCACCCACTCGCTGACTATCGGTCGCCTCACAAAGAAAAAAAAAGGAAAATATGTGGCGGCGGAACGACTGAACCAATCGGTTCCATATTTGTGTGACAAGTCCCGTACCCTTCTGTCGTCCCCCCTATACACCCCCACCTCCCTCCCACCACCCACTTCCAGCGTATCCGTACGAAGAAAAGGAAAACATGGAAAATCCGTGGTGGCGAAACTACCTCACCAATAGGCGTCATATTTGTAACACTAGTCAATTACCCTTCTACCTTCCCCCCACCATCCCCCAAATATGAAAACTAATGGGGTTAACCATGAGGAAGAAAGGGGACCAGAAAAACGACCCAAAACAACAAAATATATATATGTTGGCTCGCTACCGCTCACCAGGAAAATATTGAAACCTGGATGGGGGTAAACGTCTTAAAACAGTAGGCTGAACGGGGCCGAACGGATTATAGGCAAAGAGAGAGGGAGAGAAAGAAAAAAAAAACGAGGAGGGAGAGAAAGAGAAAACAGCGAGGTGGGCTCAATATGGCTAAGCTGTAACGTAAACATTGAGCCCACCTCGCTGTTTCCTCTTTCTCTCCCTCCTCGTTTTTTTTTCTTTCTCTCCCACCTCACCGAAGGTGCTCTTTGGCATCGTCGATGTTCTCGGAACATCTGAGAGCATCGGCGAGCAGAGCATCGGTGAGCATCCATGCAGCGTTGCAAAGGTTTTTTTATGCGAAACCCTCCGCGATGTCTCGCCGATGTCGCAGATGATCGCAGATATCCTCGCAGATCCCTTCGGCGATGCTCGACGATGCTTGCGAGGGTAACCAATTCTCGTGAGTCCTCGTCCAAAATTTTGAACTGTGCGAACATTTGCGAAGGCCCTTGCGAGGCCTTGAGAGGCCTTGAGAGTCAAACGATTGTTCATGAGAGGTGTTGAGACATGTCATGAATGTGCTAATTTATTGGTGTCGGCGACGAAAATCGTGACTTGTCTCACCAGTGGGAAAGGGGCATTAGTAGGTGCAAAGTGGACCAGTGCTGCACAGTCTCCTACATATAAGTCCTGTTCTTTCCCATGATCTTGTGTATGGATGAAGAATTAGTATGACTGCAATAACAGTGTAGCTTGTTTTGTATTTTCCAATCTCACTAGTCTTCTGATTACAAACAAAAAAACACTCATAATTACTTCACACCCATAATGCTTCCATACATAAGGGCATGTGGAAGAACAGGACTTATGTATGGGACAGAACATCCATGATAATAGGGCTCAGCCTGTGTGTACCACATCACAGTTCTCCAATGGTCAGGGTCAATGATCTGAAGGACAGTAAACATGTAGAAAACCTATTCTAAGCCAAGAGGCAAACGTATTGTATCATTCACAGCCAGATGCCTGTCCTGACACCAACTTGCGGGACTTCCATGATATTTCACACGATTGCACACTTTCGTTCTTTAGTTTCTACTCACCTTTCATTTAATTTTTACAAACTTTATGTAGACTTTATTTTCATATTTTGATTTCACCAACATTTCACAAGACTGCACACCCCTTTAACTCCCTTTTACTCCCCTTAACTTACAATATATTTTCTTATGACTAAATGTGTACTATCATAAAACAAAAGACAAATGTTTACTTTTAATCCCTACACGACAGTAATATCGGACACTAATATAAAACAACTAACACTCCTTAGGGGGTGGTTTGTTTTTTCGGGACCCCCTTTTTAAGAAGTTCGCCTCATTAGTTTGGCGATTTAAAGACCTCTCGCCCAATTTATATACAAATATAAATACTTTTTGTCTAATTTAGGTTTCAATTTTTATTGGCGAGCCTGTAATTTAGGAGGGGCTGGGGTATTTTTTGACCGATAAATGTACAAATTTATCTAGAAATTTATTTTTCCCTCTTTGTTTAGCTTTTTTGTTTTAGCTTTATTTTTTATTTATTTATTTATTTATTTTTTGCCTCTAAAGGGGGTATATTTGTATTATGGAAACTTGAATTGCCTTTTTCATAGCCCCATGTCATTACAGTGTACTATTAACCCACTCGACCACAGCGCTGCCTGTGATGCGTACCCCAGTGTATGTAATGCAAATTCCCTGCGCCGCAGCATCTGCGTCCGCACTTTCGCCCTTATTTACTCCTGTCCTATGGCACCTACTTTAGGATACCGCGGGACAATACCAATGCTTTGCAACTCCCCAAGTCCAGCCGTGTGCGTGTGGGGACGCGTGGGAGTGGGACGCCAATATACCCCTACCCTAGCGACTCACGAGTGTTAAACACTATTTGTGACCGCCCCACGCAGGGGTGTAAGTGTTGAGGAGGCACTTGCAATACTGGAATATAGCAATACAATAATCGTAACCAAAATATTATGCAGTAACAGTGGAAGAGTGAAAGAGAAGTAAGCTAACCACACGAAGCCTTAGCTTAGTGTGGTGGTGGTGGTGGTGATCGGATTAGCGTGCGTACATGTGTGCGTTCTCGTATACTCGCTTCACAACCTCCCCCTCCCTCGAATGATATAGCCGTGTTTCACACAGTGTCTTAGTGACTATCACACCCTTGAACACTTACAAGCTGCCTATAAATTATCGCATGATATAAGTGACAATGACACTCACAATATGATAATCGTAACCGAAATATTATGCAGTAACAGTGGAACAGGCAAAGTCAAAGTATACTAGCCACGGAGCTTAGTCAAGAGTTGTGATGGCGTGGTATAGCGTTTGTTCGTATGTGTGTTATGATGGCCGGCCGGCACCATGATAACATGGACGCTCCAGGCTTTGTATTATAATCACTAAACTAAATACACTTTATAACACTCTACCAAAACTTACAATGACTTTCAGTGATAGTTCTTGTTATTTTACACATTGTGGAGGCATAGAGAATGTGAGAGTCATGCAGTGGAGGCAGGCTGTGTATAAGTTCGTCTGTGCATTTTGTTATTGTCCGGGAGCAAGATGGCTGACGGTCACCATAGCAACCACAATGCGCGCGAGGCTTGCCACTCGTCGGCACTTATAACACTTGACTTTATGCACTTATCACACTGTAACTTCACTTACAACCTGGTACCATGACCGTTTGAGCACTGCTCTCGATATGGCAACATTTCTCAGCTTACATAAGACCCATTGAAGGGTCGGAGAGCCAGGCTTGCTTCATCTCTTGAGGTGGAAAGTTGTTCCATCTTGCCATTTTGGCCACAGTGCTTGGGACTGCAGGGGACTTTTATTACTGTATCCTCCTACAATAGAGTACGGGTTAAGGAAGTAATACTGGCGATCTGAGAGTAGATTAAGAATAAAAATGCTTACACATTTTTTAAGTAAGAATAGCTTCAAAAACTTTAGAGATGCAATAAATTAGAGCAATTTGACGATAGTTGGAGGGTTGAGAGCAGTCACACTTATTTGGGACAGGTTGAATGAGAGCAAACTTCCAGCAAAAAGGAAAGATAATAGAGGAGAGACAGATGGAAAAGTTTGTCTAGGTAGGGAGACAGCACGGAAGCACAGTTTGAGTACAACAGGAGGAACACCATGTGGTCCGTACGCCTTCTTAGTATAAAGCCAAGAGAGGGTAGAAACTATATCCTTAGAAGAGATTATGATGTTAGGTATAAATAAGAGAGAGGAGGAATAGCAGCAGAATCATACAAAGTGGAGTTTGTAGCGAAAGTTTGAGCAAGGAGCTCAGCTTTGTCAGAGGAAAAAGTGACTGTAGTGCCATCTAAGTGGAAAAGAGGAGGGAAAGACAAAGAAGTAAAATTGTTTGAGTGGTATTAGATAGGGAACAACTAGAGTTGGAAAGTTTAGAACTCTTTTTATTGATGAAGGAGTTTTTGGCTAGTTGAAGAACCGATTTGGCCCGATTCTGGGCAGAAACATAGGGAGAATGAGATTCTTGAATTTAAAGGCGACGGAACCATTTGAATGCTTCCTTCTTATTGTGGACAGCAGTAGAACAAGTGTGAGTAAACAGAGATATTTTTGTATTAGACTGAGAGAAAGGAAATGGAATGTATGCCTCCATGCCTAAGAAGATTACCTCGGTAATGCGTTCAGCACTCTCTTAGGGTCCGCGGCCACGGAAGCAAAAGTAACTCCACATGAAATCAAAGAAGTATTGCTGAAGACCCTCCCAGTCAGCAACACCAAAGTGCCACTAGCGCCGCCGCCTGTGAGAATCAGGTGGCTGTAGCGAGAAACAGGAGAGGTGACAGAGATAAGTTTGTTTATAGTCGGAGGAGCTCAAAGTTGAGAAGACATTTACAGTAAAAGGCAAAAGGTTAGAAATAAGTCAAGAATGTTGGGCCAATATCCGAAGTGATTAGGGATACGGTGAGGTATATATATTTATATATATAATATATATACATAATATATATAATATATATACACTTACACTTGAGTGAGGAGGCTTGCAAGCCACCTCACTCAAGTGTAAGAGAACATTGCTACGATTGTAAAGTGTCTGTTAACCCCCGTGACTTCACTATTATTGATTCTGGTAATACTGAATATCTAAGGATACTAGAGTCCCTCCACATCTATACAAAATAAACCCTCCCTCAATAATTATCAGTCCGCTGTTCCTCTAAGCATTGTACAGTAACTTGTGAGCATAGAAGAATTACCCCTTTTACTCTTTTAATATATAAAGTTATGGCTATTTTTTCTTTTCTGGCATTCTATACTATATTGCCTTTTAAATATTGCAAGTTTATCCTCCCACTATAATTTACTTTCAATATTGAAGTTGTATAGTCTCAGTTTACAAATATCCCACAATTTTGCTTATTTAAAAATATACGAGTGTAATGTAGGTTTTTGTTCTTGTTTTAGATCACTGATGATGACATACAGTTATGTGTCGAAACGTCTGGAAAATAAAGATGCTGTTTGTTGCAACACTTGTCATCCTTTTCCTCTATATATACAGTATATATATATATATATATATATATATATATATATATATATATATATATATATATATATATATATATATATATACTGTATATACACACTCTTTACCATACCCTTCTCACCGTTTTATACTTTCTTCAAATAGACATGTTATTCTATTGCCGGTCAATTTGAACTCACTCAACACTGACGGACAGATCTTATGGATACGAAAACTTCAAAATATAGGCAGTGTTTGTGGTTGTTTTGGTGATTGTATACATTATGTGTGAGTGTGCGTGTGTGTGTGTAAGAAACCCTTTAGTAATGATGCACTATGTGTGTTTCATTACCTCACCCTCCCTATTGTTACACTCAGTATGTCTCGCCCTACTGTCTTTACCTATCATACTGGCAGACACTGTAATGTGTTCGTGAGGGAAAACATACAGGCTCAACGCTCCATCATGATTATAACACATTCATTACATCAATACACTTTAGTAGTTAATCAAGTAAGCTACACACTTGTATTCCAATATTGAATTGATGTGTCTAAAAGTTTGTTTTTTACAACTTCATCTTGAGTTATTTTTAAACTTCTATGTTTTATTTTAATCTCTTTCGCTTGCTTATGTTGTCTAAATATGTCGGTTTATATATATTTAAACATTTATCCAATATATGCACACTTGATAAAATATCTTCCGGCATCCATTCCCCTTCTCTCTTTTGTCTCCTCTCCCTTCTCCACTGTCGACAGCTTATCATCATCATCATCATCATCTCTCTCTCTCTCTCTCTCTCTCTCTTGCTCTCTCTCATGCCCCACCCACATACACACACACACACACACACACACACACACGCACATTCACAGAACCATAACCACAAATAATCTCGCATTTTCACATGTTAATGGATAATATCTGCACAATTATGAGGAAAGAGGTAGCCATAGTGTATTATTAATACTGAAACATTGTAACAATTCAGAAACTAAATATGTATCTATTGGCAGGATTGATTAACGACTCACAACAATGGAAGCAAGTCCCAAATCATTATTATTTTTCCCATGTTCAAGCCTTTGCAATTGTTGGAAATATTTTGGACACACTATTCTACAAAATATGACATTTGAAATATGTTTGATTAGTTGAATTCAACAAGGTATGTGGATGTGTGAGAGTGATAGGGAGATACACTGGAAGAGTATACGGTAGGCTATTGAAAACATACGCGCGTGCACGTGTACCTTGATACCAGCTATAAATAAACAAACATGATGAGAAATATCACCTGAGAGAGAGAGAGAGAGAGAGAGAGAGAGAGAGAGAGAGAGAGAGAGAGAGAGAGAGAGAGAGAGAGAGAGAACATTGAAATCGTGATGTAATAATATTGTATCTCTATTATAAGGGAAATAAGAATAAGATGGGTCTGGTATAAAACCAAGACCAAGGTAGATATAGGGATTTTAGGGTTGTAAAGAAGGGGAGGAATAATAACAATAAGAATAGTGAGGAAGGGTGTGATTATGGTGAGAGATGATATTACATTAGTTCTTGCTTGATCATTCATTTGCATATTATAAAGATGTTGCAATTGACAATGAGGCGAAGTTATGTGTACATTAATGGTAATGCTTCAACCCCGAGTGAGTGAAATTATCTGGGAATTGGGGTTGTGCAATACCACATTGAGAGATGGACCAACAAGAGCAGATCAGGTAAGAGAGAGACTTGATATAGAATGCACGTACTAGTGAGGTGTTGTATATTGGCAGACTCTGGTGATTTATCCATGTGGAGAGAATGGATGAGGATGACTATGTGAAGTATGTTAGAAGTGTGGTAGTGGGGTGAAGACAGATATTCAGTAGACCATGGTGGATTTGGGGCATGGCTCTGAGGAAGACTCACAGGACTCAGGATTAGAGTACTTGAGACGGACATGGCAGCGGATCGTGTATCACAGAGAGCGGCCATCAGATGATCAAAGTAACTATACTCTGTTTCTTTTCAACTGGCGGTAAATTGCAAAATTCCCATCAAAATTTCTCAGATATTTTGAAGATTTCGTAGTGAAATTTGGTGCTAATTATATAAACTTGGGTTTAACATGATGCAGAGACATAGTGTTTTCATATGTTTCCATTAAGTATCGATAAATAAGTTGCTAAGGGATTCAATGTTATCGTCAGTTGAAAAGAAACAGAGTATAGGTTGGGGAGATTGTAGGCACCAATCGAGCAGGGCAGTACCCAGGGGAGGCCACATAGGCATATGATAAGGAGTTTGCTGGAACTCCTGTTTTATTTGCCTGGCTTCCCCCACTGTTTCTATGTGTTCCTCACCGACACAGAGAGTAATCCAGCTAACTCTCACAAACTCCACATACTATTCATTTCACTACACTTAACATGCACACCACACTTCTCTCCAACACACCTAAATTACCTCTAACGTACCTTTGATGCTGGCTCTCCGTCACTCTTTCAACTACCGAGGGACACTTGCTACAGGCAGCCTTGCCTTTTCTCTCCTTCACGCACATAGAAAACAAAAACCTGTGTAACACATGGACAAACTGTTCATGGATTATACTATATTTTACATGGATCATTAAGAGGTATGCGTGAAACTAAATATTTTGTTGTGTAATTCCGTTTTTATGATGGTGCAAGGTGTTGGATGGTGTAGTTATTTACAGACTATTGATTAAAATGTACGGTTTTCTTCGTTATCTGTTTATGTAATTACTGTGTTAACTAACCAGTCAATATGTGCAGTAACGGTAATATGTTCTATAAATGGATCATTCATACAGGAAGGTCAGTTAATTAGTAGGTTAGTCAGTCAATAAACTTGAATCGTAGCCCCAGCAATAAGCGCATCCATATCGCTCAATTAGCCAAAAGAAAGAGTAGTGTTTTACCCCACGAACGTCGAGTTATTACAAACCTGACCTGCTGCAATGAACACTCACACATACACACACACAGCCATACACACACATACATACACACACACACACATACAGTTTCCATAGTGACCGTTATTGATGATTGTTCTCTTGTACTTCATGTTTACTCTGCCTACATCTTCGTGTTTTAATAATCCCTTTTTGTCTTTGTATTTCTCATATATTCTGTATGTATACATTTGTTTTTCCTTTCTCTCATCCGTTCTTTCCTATATTCCAACTCTCCCATTTTCCCATTCTTCCACCCCTTCCCTCCCTTCATATGTCCCCTTCTTCCACCTCTCCCCTTCTTCCATCGCTCTCCTCCCTCCATCTCTTCCCTTCCTCCACCTCTCCCCTCCCTCCATCGCTCCCCTTCTTCCATCGCTCTCCTCTCTCCATCTCTCCCCTTCTTCCACCTCTCCCCTCCCTCCATCTCTCCCCTTCTTCCACCTCTCCCCTCCCTCCATCTCTCCCCTTTTTCCACCTCTCCCCTCCCCTTCTTCCACTTATTTACTCCCTCCATCTCTCCTTTTCTTCCATCTCTCCCCTCCCTTCACTTCTCCCCTTCTTCCACCTTTCCCCTCCCTTCATCTCATCCAACCCTCCCATTCCTGCACCTCTCCACTACCTCCACCTCTCCCTACCCCCCACATCTCTCATTATTACAGTTTTGCATGCCTAGTCCATCAGCGTATTTGTTCTGGTCAAATTGCAATTTTCAGAGTTCAGTGACTAGTTTTATTTTTGCCAGTGTTTATTTATTTTTTATTTTGTTATCAGCGTCCCAAGTAATAGTCCTTTCTATATTCCTGCAATCGTGTTAGTGTTCTATTGTATTGTCAGTTTATGGAATACATTCGCTAGAAATATTGTAGGGTGCCATACAGTCCAGACATTTAAATATCGCCTTGATAAATATCTTGTCATGAATCCCCAACTGACTGCGTTTGTGCCCGGGTATTGTGACCGTATCAGTATCGTAAATAATACTATACTTTTGTTTACTGGACCACAGTCTTTCTGGAGCTGAAGACTTCCAGTTGATGGCTGTGACAATATTGATTTTTTTTTTTTTTTTTTTTTTACAAGCAGCCTAAAAAGGATCATTAGGTATGTTGTTGCTTTGTATCTATTTGTGTAAACATCGTAATATTACAAAGTATTGTCCTGGGAATATACTACATAAATCTAGAGAGAAGCGTTTTTTCACCTGAATAACTAATGTTTTTTTATTTAATATGTTTTTATTACTGTGAGTTATAATGTGTTTTTGCTTTTCATTCTAGGATTAAATATAAGCAACACTCCTGCTCAACATACAAATTTCCCGAGAGATTTTGGAGCTACAGTATACTGTATATGTATGCTGAGACCCTATTGTGCTCTAGCTAAGTACCGGAGTACCAGCCATTTTAACTGACCATTTAAAACCTCTTGGTGTTCGCCCGTCGCTTAGACTCCCCCCCTATATTATCCTTGACTCTTACTCTAACCTTCCCAGTCCCATCTGTGTGTACCTTCTACCACATAAACCTCTTGGTGTACCTTCTACCACATAAACCTCTTGGTGTTCGCCCGTCGCTTAGACTCCCCCCCTATATTATCCTTGACTCTTACTCTAACCTTCCCAGTCCCATCTGTGTGTACCTTCTACCACATAAACCTCTTGGTGTACCTTCTACCACATAAACCTCTTGGTGTTCGCCCGTCGCTTAGACTCCCCCCCTATATTATCCTTGACTCTTACTCTTACCTTCCCAGTCTCATCTGTGTGTACCTTCTACCACATAAACCTCTTGGTGTACCTTCTACCACATAAACCTCTTGGTGTTCGCCCGTCGCTTAGACTCCCCCCCTATATTATCCTTGACTCTTACTCTTACCTTCCCAGTCCCATCTGTGTGTACCTTCTACCACATAAACCTCTTGGTGTACCTTCTACCACATAAACCTCTTGGTGTACCTTCTACCACATAAACCTCTTGGTGTTCGCCCGTCGCTTAGACTCCCCCCCTATATTATCCTTGACTCTTACTCTTACCTTCCAAGTCCCATCTGTGTGTACCTTCTACCACATAAACCTCTTGGTGTACCTTCTACCACATAAACCTCTTGGTGTTCGCCCGTCGCTTAGACTCCCCCCCTATATTATCCTTGACTCTTACTCTTACCTTCCCAGTCCCATCTGTGTGTACCTTCTACCACATAAACCTCTTGGTGTACCTTCTACCACATAAACCTCTTGGTGTTCGCCCGTCGCTTAGACTCCCCCCCTATATTATCCTTGACTCTTACTCTTACCTTCCCAGCCCCATCTGTTTGTACCTTCTACCACATAAACCTCTTGGTGTACCTTCTACCACATAAACCTCTTGGTGTTCGCCCGTCGCTTAGACTCCCCCCCTATATTATCCTTGACTCTTACTCTTACCTTCCCAGTCCCATCTGTTTGTACCTTCTACCACATAGCGACACACTCCACATTTGACTTATCCACATTAAGTCTTACTCTCCTGTTAATCTTTCTCTCTCTCAACCTCTCTTTCATTGACTACCCCCAATCGCTTATTCATTAACACTTACTCTCTCCTTCACATTCTCAGTCTTGTTTTCGGACACTAACGTCGATAAACACACACCGACAGCTCACCAATCGTAGTATTAAAATATTTAATTCTTTTTAGTAGTAACCTTTTGCTTTCAGCCTTCAGCGCCCCCCCCCCCTCCCCCCCCCCTCCACCATCCCATTCTAATCCGCCGCCCATGCTCAAACCCACCCCCATCGCACACCTGTGTTCTTACACCCATTCTCTCTCTCTCTCTCTCTCTCCCTCTCTCACTCATCTTCCCTCTCTCTAAACACTACACATCAGTTGCCACACTGCATAGAGGGGATTGCAACACCACTGATAGTGTACAGATAAATAGTGTACAAGAAAATGCACTGCCCCCAGACCCCTTTCTCTTCGGGAAACCGGGTAATCTAGGGGGTTGTGAGAAAACCTGAATCCCATTAAGGTAGTATTATTTAATGCCAGGTCAATTAGGAATACATTCTCATAATTTGGGCATTGTTGTCTACAGAATGCTTCGATGTAATGGTTATCACTGAATCCTGGATTCACAGTGATACCAGAGAATATGTTGGGAAATTTGAAATACCTAGTTATATAATGTTCCACAAAGACCAAAGCTTGCAAGAAGGGAGTGGAATTCTGTTGTACATCAGAGAATTTCTAAATCTAATTGACTGCAAGATCAGGTCAAAACATGAACTGCTTGGAGTAGATCTAGATAACTATCTGTAGGATTATTCTGGTGTACAGGCCTCCACATCAAATGTTGAAAAAGATAAACTTCTGTACACAAGACTGAGTGGTGTTATCGAGGGTAAAACCAGTGTGATTTTAGGTGACCTCAATTGCCTAGTAATCTGGGAAGCAAGAACTGCAGATGCTGAAGGTGGACTTTGCTTATGTTAACTTTTTGACCCAGTCGATGAACGAGCCAACTTAAAGCAACAATATTCTAGATCTTGTGTTCACCACTGAAGAAGACAGTGTGACCAGCTTATCTGTTGGGGAATCACTCGGAGGTGGTGACCACAATCTAGTTCGCACCTTTAGAAGCAGACCCACTAGTCCTCAAAGTCCAAAACTAGATTTCCGTTGTGCACATTTGTTATGCCTTTGGGGAAGCTTATCCCAGATAAGACTTGAGGGTGAGGATGGTAATGCGATTTGGTGCTAATTCAAAGAGCAGTTTATGGATTGACAAGCTACATTCGTTCCTACTAAACTTACCAAATCAGGCTCAACCCAACCAAAATGGTCCATAAGTGACATAGCTTCAACAATTAGAAAGATAAAGGTTGCATACAGCAAAGCCAAAAGAAGTCAAGCCCAAAGAGATTTAGATTCCTTCAAATATATGTTTAGAAGAGTGAAATCTCATATAAAGGAAGCAAAGCAGAATGAAGAAGTCAAGGTTGCAACCCTCTGCAAAGAGAGTCCCAAAGAGTTCTTCAGCTATGTGAACAGGAGGAGGCCATTCAAAAGTAGCATTCGACCTCTAGATGATCCAACAGGACAAACTACAAACCTCTGGCACTGATATAGCTAAATCCCTAAACACAAAATTTGCCTCAGCATTTACAAGGGAAATTACTAGTAACATGCCAAGTCCAGGATTAGTGCATGAGAGTGAAGTTTTTAGCCAAATTAGATGTACCCCAGAGGAGGTAGCAAAAATAATGGATAAATTAAATAGCTTCAAGTCATCCGGCCCAGATAGCTTTCTTCCCCAAGTTGGACGAGAAGTGCGAGACAAAATTACACCTTTCTTGCCTGAAATATTTATTAAATCATAAGTAAATGAAGAGATCCCTGAAGACTGGAAACTGGCCAATGTGACCCCAATCTTTATAAAAGAGGATCATGAGTATCCCAAGAATTATCGGCCAATTAGCTTTACTTCTATCATAGTAAAACTGTTAGAAGTGATACTAGTAGACAAGATAGTTGACTACTACTTAGACATTCACAACTTAATTACAGATTCCCAAAATGGATTCAGGTGACACTGATCATATCTTACCAAATTGCTGGAATTTGTCCATGAAATGTTGAGTATGACAGAAGTAAAGCTGTAGAGCAACTAGAGAGAGTACAAGCTAGAAGAAATTGTCATTATCATAGCCTAGACAGATATACCATTATACACAAAAATAGTGAGGCCGCAACTATAGAGTTTGCTGTGCAGTTTTGGTCAGACAAAAGTTGAGTCCGTTCAGCGTAAAGCAACAACATTTTACCCATCCCTTAGATATATACCATACAATGATAGATTAAGAACACTCGATGTGTTTTCGCTAAAGTAACGGAGAATAAGGAGGTAGCAGATTGAGTTATTTAAGATTCAACAATATTTTAGTAACGTTAATGTCAATAATCTATTTAAGAGAGCCAAAGAGAGTTCCACAAGAAGAAACAAATTAAAACTAATAGGCAGGAAAGCGAACCTTCACACAACTAAACAAATCTTCACTCGCAGTATAATTGGTTATTTGACAATAATTGGGGTATTATATTGGTCATCCCCTTATTTTTTGTGCATGATCTGTAGTTAAGTGCTCTCTAAACCGCCCAGTATATGCATTGCATGATTTTGTTGCTGTATTTCTTACTGGTAGAGGTTTGTTTGTCAAACAGGCCCCTGTTTTGCCTCTAACGACGCCGACGACTCACCCACCGGCTTGTAAACAAACTTGTTTGCTTTTGTTTCCTTCATGTTATATTTTAATTGTAATTGGTGTTATATCTTTCACTTGTTAACCCCCCCCCCCCTTTTTTGTGGTTGGTGGTGGCCTAGCCTACGTGGTTCATTTTTTTTGTGCCATATTTCGTCTGTCCCTCATGGCCCAGGGCTTTTGGCGTCATGGTGCCGAGGGTGGTGGGGTAGGGGAAGATTATCCTGCGGTGGTTGATAGGCCTGCGTACCCAGGCCCGATTAGGAAGGTGGCAATTTTAGGCCACTCCTACGTCAGGGATTTGTACGTGGACCAAGCCGTCCACAGGCCTTTCTTCTCTGGCCGCCCCCGGTGCCCGCGTCAGCACCTTGAGATCAACAGAAGCCTGGGGTCAGTTTTTAGAGCTGAAGCCCGACTTGACCTTCTTGGTGATAGGAGGAAATGAGATAAGGAGCGGGATCAGTCCGAGAGGGATTGCGGAGGGGATCGAGGTCCTAGCTGAGGAGGTGGTGCGGCTCTCGGGGAGAGAAGTCCGGGTGATTGGAGTAGAGAAGCGGCAGGCTCCACGAGGGGTCTCTACGGACGAGTTTAACCGCATTAGAAATGCGGTTAACCGATGGCTAAAGCGCCATATCCCATTCACCCGGGAGCGCTATCAGTCAATGAATACCTCTGAGGCTGACTTCAGTCCCGGCGGGGTACACCTCACGCACGAGGCATCAAAGCGTCTCTATTCGGAGATCCTGGCCACCTGTCGTCGGTGCTTTATGCAAGACGAATATGCCATGGTCGCCAGGTCATACGACGAGATGTTTGCCCACCATGACGTTAGAGTTGATCAACAAAATCAGTATAGCCTAGATTAATAATCCTTCAAATCGGTACAGTATATTAATTAAATTTTGATTGTAAAACCTTTAGGCCCAAATTATATAACAATTGATTGGCACTAAGATTAAAATCATCCATACTGTACTGTATAATAATTTCAAAGGTTAAGGTTATTCATTCTATATCAAATTTATACTGTCCAATAACTTCTTTATTTGATTCACATGTCATTCTAAATTCTTCTCTCTTTGTGTGCCCTGGAGGCGGGGTAATATGATAGCTGATAGGCTGAGTGTGTGTTAATCCAACTCAAAACTTTTTTCCTTGTGACTTCTTGAGATGAACTTTTCTTGTGTACAATTTTCACATTTATTAAATTTAATAATATAAATTTAGCGATACCCATTGAGTTTAGCCTGTTTCAATTACCCTATAGGCTCTCTCTCTCTTAAAATTCTTGAATTTATTATAACTTTAAACGGTACCTCTCTTTTTGACATCTGGAGACTTTTGGCCTATACTGTATTGTACTAAATTTCCGTCCCGGCTTTTCTTAACTTGTGGTGTAATGATTCTATAATTTCATAACTATTATGTAAGGAGTTAAATTGAAAAGCTCCAGATTGCTAGTCTACATTGCGCACAATTCTTATTCCGCATTTCGTGAGGGTTTTATTTTCGGCTCGCGATTTATTTGATTTCTCGGAGTACTGTATTGTTGTCCGCAACTTATTCGGTCTGGCATTGATAGTTTGATTTAACGTCAATAGATTTCCTTCCCGTATAATCATGTCTAAAAGTGTACAAAAGCGTCGGGCTGGACTTAAGGGCTCTTTGACGGTCTTAACCTCTGATATTGACGGATTCCTTGATTCGGCGTCTAGAGTGGAGGTGGAGGCCAGGTTGCTCAGTATTCAAAAGCAACTTGACAAGTATGAGGTCACACAGGAGGACCTGGCCGACACTTACGAGGACGCCGAGTATATCGAGGTGATCAGAGAGGATACCCTATATATGGAGGGCATACAAGTAATCGTTGCCACACTGAAGGGGATCTTGATTACAGAGGTCAAGAAGGAGGTCAAGAAAGAGCCAAAGAAATCCGCAGTCAAATTACCACATCTTACTCTTTCAAAATTTGAAGGTGATGCCACCATGTGGTCGGGATTTTGGGAGATGTTCAAGTGTACCATCCATGACAATCCCGACCTCACAGATATACAACGCTTTACCTATCTAAAGGGTCAGCTTCAGGGTGATGCACATAAGCTAGTCGAAGGATTCATAATCGAAAGTGCAAGCTATGCCCCAGCAATTGAGCTCCTGCAAGAGACATATGGGCATCCAGATCGAATCAAGGCAGCTTATGTTACCAAATTCAATCAATTAGTGTCACCCAAACACCAAACAGCTGACCTGAAGGACTTCTATGCCAATACAGAGAGTGTGATGAGGTCAATCATTAGCCATGGTATTTGTTTGGAGGAATTTTGTGTGGTGACTCTTGTCAATAAGTTACCATCACCGCTGAAAGAAACCATAAAACGGGAAATGGGAGACTCGAGCCTGGATTATAAGAAATTCACTCATTGCCTCCAGGCTGAAGTGTACAATATGGCGGGTCATGATAGAGTAGGGGGTACACCTATGGCTACGGCAACATTTACCGCCCAAAGTGAGTACAGGAAATTCAACTGTGTTCTGTGTAGTGGCACCAATCATTTATGGTACAAGTGTATGAAGTATAAGACAGGGCCTCTTAAAGTTAAAAGAGACCGTCAACTACGTCTCTGCACTGGGTGCTTGTCAAAAGACCATGGCCATTCGGGTTGTACTAATCCTAACATAAGAAGCTGCAAGTTTTGTAAGGGCAAACACTTTCATTCCCTGTGTACACAAAAACAAGGGAAGGAAATAGACCAGCGGAGGATAACACCAAGAGAGAACAGACTGTGCTACTTCAACTACAATATCTGTTGCCACAGGTAAAAATACAGTAATCTTGCCCACCGTACAGCTGCCGGTAAAGGGTAAGGATAATAATTGTGTTAAAATCAGATCGCTACTTGACCAATGTTCTCAGAGGACCTTTGTGAAGTCTTCTGTTCTATCCTCCCTTTCCTACATTTCTAAAGGAACTGAGGAGTTATGTCTTCACGGATTTACCGGGAAACAGGCCTCTAGGGAATATAAAGTTGTGGCACTGCAATACAAACACAGAGGTAAATTTCATCATCTAGACGCAATAGTGGTTGATGAATTGTGAAAACATAAAGGTGAACTTAACCTAAAATCTAAACTGGTTAGTTTACAAAGTAAAGGCATAAAATTAGCCGATCCTCACGCAACGGACACAAATCAGCTGGAGCTGCTCATCGGTGCGGATCACTACTACGATATAGTGCGACCTGGGTATAAAAGGTCAGGTAGTCTAATTCTGCTACCTACCAAGTACGGGTACGCCATCAGTGGTTCATATATGACACAGCCTACCAGCTCCAGCACAGAAGTAATTACTGTATTGAAAGTAGCAGTAACACCAATGGACGAATACATGTCCACTGGTAATATTCCACCATGCAAAAATGACTTAAATGTTTTGTGGGAATTAGATCATATCGGAATAACCCCTAAGGAATACTCACTGGTTGAGCGGCAAGCACTATCGTCGTATGAGGATACCGTTACCTACGATCCCGACAGCCAGCAGTATAAAGTGAGACTGCCCTGGAACAATTCTAAAGATCAGCTGCCATCTAACAAGGGTTTGGCCATAGGCTGTCTTCGGGGACTTCAGAAAAGATTCCTCAAGGAGCCTGACTTTTGCGAGGAATACTCAAAGGTCATAAAGGAACAGGTGTCCCGGGGTTTTATAGAAGAGGTGCCTTTTGATACATCAGATATCGGGCATTACTTGGCTCATCACGGTGTAGTCAAGGAGAGCAAAACTACACCAGTGCGTATTGTCTTCGACTGTTCCGCCAAGATGAGTGAACGTCATCCTAGTCTTAATGACTGCCTGTACACTGGACCATCACTGGTACCAGATTTGGCGCAGGTTTTGCTTCGATTTCGACTCTGTAAGTATGCCTGGGTGTCTGATATTGAGAAGGCATTTTTAATGTTAAGACTCCATGAAGACGACCAGGACTATACGCGATTCATGTGGCCCAAGTATCCGAGGCAACTGGATTCCCCCCTAATTTGTTACCGATTCCGGGCAGTTTTATTTGGAGAGACTTGTTCCCAATTCCTTTTAAACGCCACCATTTTGAAACATTTGTCTTATGTCAGTGCAGATCCGCAGATTATTCATCAGATTCGGTCAGGGTTGTACATAGACAATTTATTGGGTACAGGAAATGAAGAAGATTTCCTGGTTGATACCTATGCTGTAGTCCGAGAGATTATGAATGACGCCCATCTACATTTGCGTGAATGGGCGACTAATAATTCTGTTTTGCGGACTGTACTGCAACGGGATAGTGTGGCGGCTGTACAGCAGGAACATGTTAGAGTGCTAGGGTTGTTTTGGAAAACGGACACCGATACCCTCTCATTCGGCGTTCAGTACGCGCAATATTCGCAGATTACAAAACGAATTTGCTTGAGTATGACAGCTAAACTTTTTGACCCCTTGGGGATAGTTCTACCGGTGTCGATCAAATCGAGATTATTCCTTCAGCAATTATGGAGGATAAAATTAGGATGGGATGAGGTTTTGACTGGCGATCTGGTTCAGGAGTGGGATGACATTATTTCGGATCTTCGTCTCTGTAAGGGTTTTAATTTTCCTCGGAGAGTTGTCATGGACCATCCTGTTTCCATTCATGCCTTCTCAGACGCTAGCAAGGTCGCGTACGGCACCGCCATATACTTTGTTGACACAAGTGGCAGCCGTCTCGTCATAGCGAAGGCGAAAGTCGCCCCGATCAAATCCCTTTCTATCCCAAAATTAGAGCTGACTGCAGTTCTGTTGGCTGCTAGACTCGTTCACTTTGTAGAGGAAACTTTTAAAAATTTGCTAAATATCTCTGAGACAGTTGTATGGAGTGACAGCCAAATTACGCTCTACTGGTTACATAGCCGTAAGAAGGTACCAGTGTACGTCACCAACCGTGTCGACGAAATTCGTACCCTGCTCCCAACCGCACAGTTCCGGTATGTGTCTACCAAAGAGAATCCAAGTGACTGCATTACTTGTGGTGTCTCTGCTAAATTTCTCAAATCTTCTGCGTTGTGGTGGAATGGCCCATGCTGGCTTAATGATCTCAACGAATGGCCAGAGAATATAGATTTGAGCGAGCAACACACTGCTATTGTGGCACCGGTAATTGACTCGGTGCCTGACGAAGACACACGGTTATGGGACTGGGATAGATTCAGCAGCTATGAGAAGTTACAACGTGTTACAGCATGGGTGTTACGATTTGTAGAAAATGTAAAAGCAAAAATTAAAGGCACACCGCCCACAGGTAGTGCTTACCTCAATGTGAAGGAGATCAGAATTGCAGATAAATTATTACATAAGCTCTGTCAACAAGAAATATATACGCAGGAATATAAATTACTGGTTAAGGGAACAAAGTCTAGGAATAACCTGATCAACCAGTTGGGCTTACACTTGAAGGGGGACTTGATACATTGCGGAGGCAGATTACGATTGGCAGCCCTCTCTGAGGCAAGTAAGTATCCAATACTACTGCCCCCCAATCATCCCCTCACCCATCTTATCATCGATAGGTGTCACCGACTCTGTTGTCATTATGGGGTTGGTCATATAGTCACCTATGTAAGACAACGATGGTGGGTGCCTAGAATCAGGCAGGTGGTCAAGAAAGTCCTTCGCAAATGCTTAAAGTGTAGAAGAGTACAGGAAACACATTATGATCCCGTCGGAATTCCTCCCTTACCAAACCTGCGAACCACCCCAGGTGACCCTTACAAAGTTACCGGGGTTGACTACAGTGGAGCAATCCCTGTGAAAGATTCACCCAATCTTAAGGTGTATATGATACTTTTCACTTGTGCTGTTACCAGGGCAATTCACCTGGAACTGGTCACCAACCTCACTTGTGATAGCTTCCTACATGCCTTCCGAAGATTCTGCAGTAGACAGGGATATCCACGTATCATGCTGAGTGACAATGCAAAGACTTTCATAGGGTCATCTACATATCTCAAAGAAGTGAGCAACAATCCTAAGATTCAGACCTGCCTAGCGGATGTAAAATGCGAATGGCATTTCATTCCCGCCAGGGCGCCTTGGTTTGGCGCCATATGGGAGAGAGCCATAGGCATCGTGAAGGCGGGTCTGAAGAAGGTGTTGGGTAGAGCTCTCATCTCGATTGAGGAACTCAACACCATACTCTTGGAGATTGAAGCCACCGTAAATGATCGCCCTCTATACTATGCTTCTGGTGATTTGGAATACCTTACCCCAATCACACCCTCAGTACTGGTACGTGGATACAGACTGCGGGATCTTCCTGAAGAGCATGACGAGGATACTATGGAGGATCCAGACTACATAAGTAAGGAAGTGATATCGGCCCGCTACAAATACATTCGTAAATTATCGCGAGATATTTGGCATCGCTGGTCAACAGAATATCTGGTGACTTTAACGGAAGCGCAAAAGAATAAACTAACACCATTAAAAGGTGATTGACCTAGGGTAGGGGACGTGGTCACCATCCATGAGGAGGGCCCGCGCGCATTTTGGAAATTGGGTCGGATAGAGGAGTTATTACCAGGTCGTGATGGTGAAGTTAGGGTAGCAAAGGTTCGCACCAGGACTGGAGTAATCACACGGCCAACAGTCTGACTATATCCTCTTGAGGGTCACCTCGATCGCAAGGACACCCCCTCGGATCAGTTATCCATTGAAGTCCCCTCTCTGGCTTCTACTTCGGTGCAGCCTGTTGACGCGTCTGGCGAACGCCCACGTCGACAGGCAGCCCAGATATCCTCCCAAGCTTGGCGGGATAAGATTGCCTACGGGCAAATCTAATCATGTAAATTTTGTATATTTTCTGTTGGTGGGAATATGTCCATACTTAGTGTACTCAAACTAGTATGAACAGTCTCGATGTTACGTAATCTGGGTTGATGTAGCGTTACGTATCATTCCGTAGTCTTAAGTTGAACGCTTCCATAACCTTGGTCGAACGTTCCATGATTGGGTAGAATATATTATTCTATAGTAGTATATGGGAAAGTATTGTAGGATTATAATTCCCATATATATATATATATTTGTATTATTTAAGATTGTTTATAAGTATCTCATTGTAAAGAAGATGGGATACATTTTCCATATCTTATGCGCGTGCGCGGTATGTCACGACAGAGACAAACATAACGCGCTCGCCCACTCTCCAACCAACCTCCGTCCCAGCTACACACGCTAAGCCTTCTTCCTATAGTTTCATAATCAGGTGTTTTCACTTCACTTTTCATCTCATATTCCATATAGTCATTACATCATCATCTTTGTTAGTTAGCACAAACTTAACGTAAATATCTAGCCTATCCTAGCCTATTGTAGCCTCTTTTCATACTTTGTTTACTATACTAACCACTTCCAGTTATCTAGCCTATTTTCCGCCATCCTCCAATCACCAGCTGAGTTCATCAAAGGGTAATTATATTTCTATATGGTTAATACTTCTTCATTATCAAATATACAGTCCACTTATCTAAATTAGCCATAATATGCTTCAGCAGTTGTATTTGCTTGCATGGTAGTGTGGTAGTGTAGTATTTTTTACTGATACACTTCTGTTTATTACAAAACAACTCCTATAGGCAGCCGACGACAACGAAACTTGTAAACATACCTTATTTTGTATAATATATATTAACTCCAATAGTTATTGTATTTAGTATCCTACTCTATCTATATATATATCTGTAATTTTAGTTGCTGCTTGCATGATCTTGTAGTAACCTTTGACTGATAAACTTTGTTTATCAAAAAAGTGCCCTGCTTGGCTAGCCTACAACGACACCAGCGCCATCTGTTTATACATACAGCATATTAACCCCTTGTGTGCAGCTATACTTTTTATTTTATATAATCTCTATTTGGTGAATTGTATACTTAGTTACATATTCTGTTATATATATATTTCTTTAGGTTAGGTTATCACACCTGGTAGCCTATTTCTGCAAATTTCAATTATATTATTATCGGTTAGGCTATCAACGCTGGTGGCCTATTTCTGCGTATTACAACATTTTTGTTTTCGGTTACGCCATCACCCCTGGTGGTCTATTTCTGCGTATTTCAATGTTGTTGTTTCAGTTAGGTTATCACTGTGTATTTAAGAAGAAAACAAAAATAAAAAAGAATATAATAAATTGTTTCAGTTAGGCTATCTCCACTGGTAGCCAATTGCTGCATATTTAAATTTGTTTTTCAAATTCTGGTTAGGCTATCGCCCATGGAGGCCTAATTCTGCGTATCTCAAATTTTTTGTTTTCGGTTAGGCCATCACCCCTGATAACTTATTTCTGCGTATTTCAAAATTCTTGTTTTCGGTTAGACTATCACCCCTATTGGCCTACTTAACCCGGGAACGGCGAGAACACTCTTAACCCTTTGGCGCACCTATAGTTTCCAATCAAAGTTTTTCCCACTCCCAAAGTATATCTCAGCTCACTCAGAGCCAGTTTTGTGCCCGGCGATAATATGTTTCTGTGACGGTTTTATCCACCAAAAAATCCTTGTATTTGGATTAATGAGGTACCATCGGCTTCGTTATTGATTGAACTTGAAGATAAGCGAATAAAAACATAGAATAAATACAAAACAACCACATTGGGGCACTCCGAAATAAGAATTGTAAACAAAAAAGTAAATACCTTATCTCCAACTCGCGCTAGCTCAAAATTTTGCCCGCAACATTTTTGATTTGCATACATATATGGAAGCGGAATTTAATGAGGATTCCACTGGTTAACTTCAGAATTACTATAAACCAAATAGTTACTGAGATACACGAATAAACGTGAAAGTATCGAAACACAGACTGAGCTGTACTCTGCTCCCTTCCCAGCCAGCCGTGAGTAAACGGTTAAACTGAGGGGGTTGCCAATTGTACCCATTGAACTAGACATAATACTTAATATATATGCCAAATATGACGCGCGTCAGACGAAAACTTAATTTTTGACAAAATTTTTAAAATTTAATGACTCTTAACGAGTCATCGTGCGCCTAGGAAAAAAATACCTAATGACTCTGAACGAGTCATCGTGCGCCAAAGGGTTAAGAGGTTTTTGTGGGCAAAGGTGACGATCTTCTTAAGAGGTAAGGCCTAAAGAAAGCCTTTTAAAAGGCCTCAGTAGCAATTAACCTCTCAGCTGCGCAGCCCCTGTAGTATACACCATACCCCTGTGCATAGGTATTTAGATACATTCCTCACTAAAATTGTTAATTTACCATAAATATAATTAATACTTATCCATATGCGCCTATTTTACGTTTAATATGAAGATAGTAACATGTAACAACAATAAAACAAGTGGGAAGTGTTTGGGGGGTGACAAACATGAAATATTGCAGAGCGGTTCATTCATGAAGTTGACAGGGAGCGAGAGTACACCCTCCCTCCACGAGCTCTGGTGAGAGACTGGAGGCTGCCTGGGCTACTACTATCTCTCTCTCCTCCTTCCACACCCTCCCTTTCCACCTTGGAACCGGGTGGGGATTTTTGGCGGCATAAATAAACCGATAATTACAGGAATAAGAGACAAATAGGTGATAATTGATGGGGGGGGGGGAAAGGAGGGGACTTTGACAGATGTGGAGAAGTGATATGAGGTATGGAGGGAAAAAAAAAAAAAAAAATCAAGTGCTACTGGGGCATTTCAAAAGTTTATTTTTAGGCCTAGGATTTTAAGTCTCCCCGCAGTCGCCCAGTAAAACCTCTTAAAATTCTCCCTGCAGCTGCCGGGTTAAAAAAAAATAGGTGATTAAGTGAGATAATTCCCCTCCATACCATCTATCACTCCTCCACATGTGTCAAAACCCCCTCCTTCCCCCCCCCCCCTTTAATTATCACCTATTTTTCCTCTTATTCCCTTATTTATCGGTTTATTTACCGTGCCAACATCTCCAATCCGGTTCTAAGGCGTGGTCATGCGCCATGCACCTACCGAGTGCATGTTGTGAGAGAGAGTGAGAGAGAGAGATTCAGTCTGCCTCTAGGCTTGGGAGTGGGAGGGTGTACGTCGTGTCTGCCTCACTTTTCATGAATGAACGGTCAGCAATAATTCACAATTCTCACCCTCTAAACACTATTCTCACTTGTTTTATTGCTGTTATATGTTAATATCTTCATATTAAACGTAAAATAGGCGCATATGAATGAGTAATAACGATATTTATCATAAAATGACAATGTTAGGCGTGAATGAAGCCTAATATGGCCGCCCAGTAGTAGGGTGTTTACTACATATAGCTTGCCTTTTAAAGGTTAAGTAAGTGAAGTGACTTGAAGTGAGTGAAGTGTTTGTAAAGTGAGTGAAGTGTTTTAAAGTGAGTGAAGTGTTTTAAGTGAGTTAAGTGATATGAAGAAAGTGACTGTCACCATGCCTCGCACCTGTACGAACTGCGCCGGTAGGTTTGGTGTTTACATGTTTGCTACTGTCGATCTTCAAGTCTGCCGACTCTGCCAGCAACAAAAGATTTTGACAGCGAAATTAGATGAAGCACACAACAAGATCAACGCCCTCACCATGAAGCTGGAATCACTCAAATAGTTTATAACACTCAACGTTGGAGTACCACAAACTTCAATTGTCACCGCTTCAACTCCAGCAGCCACCAACGCCCCAATATCAACTGCCAACAAGCCAACGCCTGCAGTAGCCACTTCAGCAGATGCTTCCGATACACAAGCAAGAAATAGTGACTCTGCTCCCCCTCAAGACAAGTTCCGTGTCGTGAGGAACAATGTTTACCCCAAGACCAGGAAAATCATACCGGTTACCGAGTGTCAAAACCGTTTCCAGATACTCACAGACTCAGATGACAAAGAGGAAACAGAAGAAGTTCGGCTCATGGGAGACTCGATGATACGTGGTCATCTCGCAGAGTTTTGCGCCAGGGCACCTAGGACCAGGAAGTGTTTTTGTATCCCTGGTGGTGGTGTTGATGACGTAGTTCCTGCAGTATCAAAGCTGGCCCCTGCTAATACAATGTACGTCATCGATGTTGGATCCAACAATGTACAACGAACCCGGTCGAAAGATTTGCTTTTAACCCTTATTTAGCGGCGAGCAACATAAGTCGAGTTAAAAAAAGCTGGACTTAAAGTACCAGCAGCTGATCAAGTCATCAAGGATCATCGTCTCAGCAATCGTCCCCTAGCTCGGTGTAGAGACCCAATTTTACAACATAGACACCAGCACAAGTTGTTGTCTAGCAAACCTCTGCAGGAAGGAAAACGTGGGATTCGTTGACACCTGGGACAATTTCTACTACGATGACTATTTGTTTTCGGACAATGGACTTCATCTGAACCAGGTGGGAGCAGCACGTTTTGGGCGTCTTCTCAACGATGCGGTGAAGGATTTTCGGAGAAGAAATCGACTCAGCACAGGACAACTAGGAAGGAGGACCGAAGACAGCGAGGACAGCGACCTGAGAAGGAATTAAATGCTAATCCGTCAAGAACCACAAATTTTGATAAAGCTCCATCGACAAGACCCAAATTCAAAACCGCCAGGGATAACGACCGAGGACCAAGGACAGCCATGAATGTATATGTAGATCCGACCAGAACCAAAAATTTGATTAAAGAGCGTTCTGCCAGTTCTAAAACCGCAACTTTAAAGTTTTTTTATGCAAACACTCGTAGCATACGCAATACATTTTCAGATTTAGAGGAACTAGTGTTTACAGAAAATTATGACGTGATTGGCATAACAGAATCTTGGCTCAATACAGAAGACAGAGACTTTTTAGCAGAGTATTCACTTCCCGGTTATGTAATGTTTGAGAAAAGCTGAATAAATAGAAATGGAGGTGGAGTTTTATTTTATATCAAAGAAAGTCTTAACCCGACCCTCCTGTCAAAACCTCAAGTTGTGAACATCGACACATCCTTCGTGCTAATAAAGAATAATAGAGGTACAAAAATAATACTTGCATTAATATACAGACCTCCAGCTCAATCAGTGCAAACTGACCAAGACATTTACGAACAAATTGCAGATGTAAGTAACTCACAAGGTTTCGTAATTTTGGGCGACTTTCATTTACCTGTGATCAAGTGGGGCGATACTCTTACTTCACACTCCGGACATGACTTGTATGCGAACTTGCAAGAGAGTTTGCTCTATCAATTTGTTCAATCGCCGACTCATGGTAATAACGTTCTTGACCCTTGTATTTGCATCAAAAGAAGAATAAACTGAGAATTTGAATGTTGATGATGAATTCAGTAACAGCAACCATTGTGCAATAACTTTAAGTTTAAAGTTTACTAGTAACGAACCAAATAGCAGCATCGAGAAAGTCCCTAATTTCAAGAAAGCAAACTTTTGTAAACTTAGAGCTATGTTTAAAGAAACTGACTGGAGCTTTCTAATTAACAATAACGACATAAATATATCTTGGGAATTATTCGCAACCACTTACCTAAAAGCAGTGCAAGACTGCATACCTTCGAAAATACGGCGTACAAGCCATAACGATAAGCCCAAATGGTGGAATAAAGAGATTTCAGACGGTCTGCTTGCTAAAAAGTTTGCTAATGATATATTAAAATCCTCACAAAATGATGAAGAACGGGTGAAATTTGTAGAACTACGACGCAAAGCCAAAAAGTTAACTAAGCAAAGTAAAAAAGACCCTGGAGTTACTTGTTGCGAATCAAAGTTAAACAAACCCGAAAGAATTCAATAGTTATATCAGAAAGAAAAAATGAGTTACTTCAACTGATGGACCGTTAGTCGATGAAAATGGAGAATACACCAAAGACGAAGTACAAATGAGTAATGCCCTCAATACCTTCTTTGCATCAGTGTTTACAACAGAACACCTTAAGTTGTGATATCCCTAGAGCATCGCCGATTCAGATTGATAATTCTGATGTTCTAAGCAATATCACCATTACAGAGAGATAAGTATTGAATTGTTTAGATAAACTCAAGGTAAATAAAATGTTTGGACCTGATACAATCTCACCTAGAGTTCTAAGGAGGCTAAGGATGAGCTCTCCAAACCACTGACATTGCTATTCAATAAATCCTTGCAGTCTGGAACTATGCCTGATCAGTGGAAGCTCGCCAACGTACCACCGATATTAAAAAAAAGCAGGAAATTCCTACCCAGTAACTATCGTCAAATTACCTTAACCTCAGTTGAATGTAAAATGCTAGAAACACTCGAAAGAGACAGACTCGTAAATCACTTAGAGGAAAATAACATACTTAAAGTACTCAACACGGCTTTCGTAGTAAACGCTCCTGCTTAACGAATCTCTTAAGACTTCTTTCACGATATCCTCAACTTCTATGATGAGAGGAATGCTGTAGATATTATATACCTTGATTTTCAAAAGGCCTTTGACAAAGTTCCCCACAAACGTTTACTGCTAAAACTAAAAACGCATGGAATACAAGACGGTGCGTTGAAATGGATAGAAAATTGGCTCAGCGACAGAAAGCAAAGAGTAGTCATAAACAGTAAGGCATCTAAATGGACCAATGTAAGTAGCGGGGTACCCCATGGATCGGTACTAGGACCAATTCTCTTTCTAAGTTACATCAACGACATACAGTAGATGAGGGTCTCACCTGTAGTCTCAAAGTTTGCTGACGATACAAAAATTGCAAATAGTGTACTCTCAAAAGAACAAGTTGACGATATGCAACACAATCTAGATAAGTTGTCATGTTGGGCCCAAATTTGGCAAATGAGTTTCAATGCGGATAAATGTAAAGTACTACATACGGATACCATAATGAGAAAGCAAACTATTCAATGAATGGCACTCAACTTAAGAGTGTAGACAGAGAAACTGATCTGGGAGTAACAATATCGAGTAACCTAAAACCGAGTCAACAATGATCTGAAATTGTTAAGAAAGCAAACAAAATAATTGGCTTTATAGGCAGGTCATTTGAGCATAAATCCAAAGAAGTTATCCTAACTCTTTACAATTCCTTAGTCCGCCCTCTTCTGGAATACTGCGTTCAATCCTGGTGCCCTTATTACCAAAAAGATATAGACAAGCTAGAATGAGTTCAACATAGAGTTACCAAAATGATTCCTAGCCTAAAGAACAAACCATACGAGGAGCGTCTTAGAGAATTACATTTATTTCTTTTAACCCAACGCAGACTAAGAGGAGACTTAAATCAAGTTTTCAAAATCATCAAAGGCATCGACAATATGATCTGTAGTAAGTACTTCACTATCGACCAATCTAATTACACGCGGGGAAACGGTTGCAAAATTATTGGTAAATCTTTTAACTCACAGGACTTTAAGAATTTATTCTTCAATCGAGTTATCAATTTGTGGAATGGGCTTCCCCGAGACGAGACGTTATAGACTGCAGCACCGTTAATTCTTTTAAACTTCGCCAAGACAAATATCTTGCATCAAACCCGCGACTGACTGCGTTTGTAAATGAATAACTTTATTATATTCCTCCCTCAGATTCATCAAGGATTATTGCGTATATATATTACTAAGACGTTACTCTCCTTTTCTCAGATATACGAAAGATCACTTATAACTGTGATGTGTTACTAACCAATCTGTCCCTTACTAACCTCCTAATCCTGCCACGGAATTAGTTCCAGGGCAGTAGTTCCCTTTCCAATTTTCCCTTACCCACTTTAAACCATTGTTTGGACACTTGATCCTCAGTGTTTTGGAGGACAAGCAGCCTAGAGGGGCCACTAGACATGTTGTTGCTTGATTTTCTTTGTACTCTCTCTCTCTCTCTACCAATGCAAGCATTGTTACCCCTACATTATGTCTCCCCAGGGAGTTCGTAACACTGAATTATGGCCTAAGTAAGGGCAGAGAGAGAGAGAGAGAGAGAGAGAGATTTGTATTCACCATTTGTTTCTAACTGAGCTTTTTAAATCTTGATCAATTATGGTGACGGTAGCAAAGATTGATTGTTTTATAGTTTCCTGGTATCCATTTATTGACACATTTAATATTGTGTCATACGTTCCCAACATTGTGCAGTATGTCTATTAGAAATATTGCATCATGTTCTTGAAAATATTTTAACTATATCAACATCTCTTGCTCTTTGTCTTCCTTTTCAAAAATTCAATTAGAGTAGTTGGACTGATTGAATGTCATTTCAATTATATCCGTCTAAAAACATGTAGACATCTACCATTATATACCTTATAAATCAGACCTCTTCTCCAGTACTGTGTACAATTTTGGTCTCAATAATAAAACAACTATGTTGGCAAATTGGCGAGAGTTCAGAGAGGGGTTACAACGATGCTACAAAAGTGAAGATATATTATACTGTATGATGAACGTCTTAGAGAGTTGAACCTGTTTACCGTGACAAAGATGGATATTTCATTGCAGTATGTATAATTGTCAAGGGCCATGATAAATTAGATGTTCAGAAGTATATTGTAGTTTACCGGTTAAATTACACAAGGGCGCATGGTATCAAGATTGTTAAACAACGATTGAAGTCAGACCAGGCTAAGCATTTATTTTTCAATTGTGTAGTAAACGTTTGGAATAAACTGCCACAACTATTGACTGCGAGACTGTATTGTCTTAAAGTTCTTAAACTCACCTGCTTCTTTTTTTTTGGCTGAATAAGTGAGGTAAATTGAATAATGCTATTTCAGTTTTTACTTGAAAATAAAGAAACTCTTTAGGACCAGTCGGACTGTTGTTGTTCTCATTCCTTTATATCCTATAATGTATGTACTATTTAATTGTATTCAAATTATACCAACTAGTATTTACTGTTCTAACGTTTAGTTGTGTTTGCCTTACAATGACAGGTGGCAACACTGGCCAGACTCGAGCAGACACTGAATGACACGTCATAAAGTACTTGATGGAGAAGTCAAGTTCTTTTATCTTATTGTTTGTATTTGTGTGTGCATTTGTGTGTGTGTGCGTGTGGTACACACCTAAAAGATAATAGCTAATATTTACAAACTCCATCTTTTTCCTACCTACCTTAATCACTTCTGTTCTTCCAGTATTCCTCCTCCTCTTGGAGGAGGAGGAATCCTCCTCCTATATCTAAATATAACCCTGCTTGACTAGCCTACAGTGATGCCAGCGCCATCTGTTGATACAGTATATTAACCCCTTGTGTGCAGTTACACTTTATTCTTATATAATCTCTATTTGGTGAATTGTACATTTAGTTACATATTCTATTATATATATATATATATTTTTGTATTGGTTATTTAGGTAGGTTATCACCCCTGGTAGCCTACTTCTGCATATTTCATACTTTTTGTTTTTGGTTATTTTTGTTTTCGGTTAGTCTAGGGCACTAGGCTATCATCCCTGGTGGCCTATTTCTGCGTACTTCAATTTTTAAATTACCAGTTAGGCTATCACCGCTGGTGGCCTATTTCTGCGTACTTCAAATTTTAAATTTTCAGTTAGGCTATCACTGCTGGTGGCATATTTCTGCGTACCGGTATTTCATAATTTTTGTTTTCGGTTAGGATAGGCTATAACCCCTGGTGGCCTATTTCTGTTTAAATAAAAATAAATTTGTTTTCGGTTCGGCTATCACTGCGTATTCAAATTTATTTTTGTTTTGTTTTAATTTTCGGTTAGGCTATCACCGCTGATAACCTATTTGTGCGTATTTCAACACTTTTGTTTTCAGTTAGGCCTATTTAAGTAAGTGAAGCGACCTGAAGGGAGTGAAATGTTTTTAAAATGAGATAAGTGTTTTTAAAGTGGGTTTAGTGTTTTTAAAGTGAGTTAAGTGTTTTTAAGTGAGTGAAGTGATCTGAAGAAAGTGATCGTCACCATGCCTCGTGCCTGTACGAACTGCGCCGGTAGGTTTGGTGCTTCCATGTTTGCTCCTGCCGATCCACAAGTCTGCCGATTCTGCCAGCAACGAGAGGATTTGACAGCAAAATTGGATGAAGCCCACATCAAGATCAACGCCCTCACCAGGAAGCTGGAATCACTCCAAGAGGTTGTAACACTCAACGTTGGAGTATCACTAACTCCAATTGTTTCAACTCCAACATCCACCACCGACCCAACGTCATCTGCCAGCAATCCAACACCTGCAGTATCCCCTGCAGCAGATGCTTCTGACGAACCTGAGCCGACATCAAATCAGGACAGCCGCCCTGTTCACCTTAGTCTCTCCCCCACTCCTCGTGCAAGAAGCCTGCTAGCACGAACAGTACCAACCCCTCGCCCCCGTTCTAACCACTCCTCTCCCCGACCTGTACGCAGAGTCCCACCACCACAGGTTTCCGGATTTACACCAGTGAGGAACGGTGCACGGCCAATGCAGAAAAGGTCTCATCTACCAGTCACAATGTCAAACAGATTTGAGATATTGGTAGAGATGGAAGACGAACCAGAAGAGACCAGGCTCGTTGGGGATTCCATCCTACGAGGACAGGTCGAAGAGTTCTGCGACAGAGTCCCAAATCGACGAAAAAGATTTTGCATCCCAGGAGCTGGACTGGACGACATTGTGGAAGCCTTCGAAGATACCACAAAGGATGCAAATGAAAATACCCTTTTTGTCATCCATGCTGGTTCAAATGACGTCATGCGCACCAGATCCGAAGAGTTGATGGAGAAATATCGCAAGATGATCCAGCACTACAAAAACAAGTCAAGGAATATCATCATCTCAGGCATTCTCCCCAAGATCGACGCACCTGACATATTCTACGACAAGGCCTTCAGCACAAATAGCCGACTAAAATATTTGTGTCTGAGGGATGAAGTTGAATTCATCAACCTCTGGGACAACTTCTACAACCAGCCTACTCTGTTCCGCAAGGATGGCACTCATCTAATCCCTGTGGGTTCAGCACGCAGTGGTCGTCTCCTACACGAAGCAGTCCGCAGCCATGGATCAAAAAACGCCATCCGAGAAGAAGCAGCAGTCACATAAATCATCCAACGCCAAGCAAAAAACAGAGGCAACCGAGGACCACCAGCGATAAGGACCGAAGACAGCGAGGACCGAAGACAGCCATGAACATAAATGTAGATCCGACAAGAACCAAAAATATTATTAAAGAGCGTTCCGTGAGTTCTAAAATTACAAATTTAAAGGTTTTCTATGCAAACGCTCGTAGCAAACGCAATAAATTTTCAGATTTAGAGCAGCTAGTATTTACAGAAAATTATGATGTGATTGGCATAACAGAATCTTGGCTCAATACAGAAGATAGAGACTTTTTAGCAGAGTATTCACTTCCCGGTTATGTAATGTTTGAGAAAAGCCGAATAAATCGAAATGGAGGTGGCGTTTTACTTTATATCAAAGAAAGTCTTAACCCTACCCTCTTGTCAAAACCTCAAATTGTGAACGTCGACACATCTTTTGTGCTAATAAAGAATAATAAAGGTACAAAAATAATACTTGCGTTAATATACAGAGCTCCAGCTCAATCAGTGCAAACTGACCGAGAAATTTACGAACAAATTGCAGATGTAAGTAACTCACATGATACCGTAATTTTTGGCGACTTTAATTTACCTGTGACCAAGTGGGGCGATACTCTTACTTCACACTCCGGACATGACTTGTATACGAACTTGCAAGAAAGTTCGCTTTATCAATTTGTTCGAACGCCGACCCGTGATAATAACGTTCTTGACATTGTACTTGCAACAAAAGAAGAATTGATAGAGAATTTGAATGTTGGTGATGAATTCAGTAACAGCGACCATCGTACGATAACTTTCACTCTAAAGTTTACTAGTAACGAACCAAATAGCAGCATCGAGAAAGTCCCTAATTTCAAGAAAGCAAACTTTTGTAAACTTAGAGCTATGTTTAAAGAAACTGACTGGAGCTTTCTAATTAACAATAACGACATAAATATATCTTGGGAATTATTCGCAACCATTTACCTAAAAGCAGTGCAAGACTGCATACCATCGAAAATACGGCGTACAAGCCATAATGATAAGCCCAAATGGTGGAATAAAGAGATTTCAGACTGTCTGCTTGCTAAAAAGTTTGCTAATGATATATTAAAATCCTCACAAAATGATGAAGAACGGGTGAAATTTGTAGAACTACGACGCAAAGCCAAAAAGTTAACTAAGCAAAGTAAAAAGACCCTGGAGTTACATGTTGCGAATAAAGTTAAACAAACCCGAAAGAATTCAATAGTTATATCAGAAAGAAAAAATTAGTTACTTCAACTGATGGACCGTTAGTCGATGAAAATGGAGAATACACCAAAGGCGAAGTACAAATGAGTAATGCCCTCAATACCTTCTTTGCATCAGTTTTTACAACATAACACCTTAAGTAGTGATATCCCTAGAGCATCGCCGATTCAGATTGATAATTATGATGTTCTAAGCAATATCACCATTACAGAGAGATAAGTATTGAATTGTTTAGATAAACTCAAGGTAAATAAAACGTTTGGACCTGATACAATCTCACCTAGAGTTCTAAGGAGGCTAAGGATGAGCTCTCCAAACCACTGACATTGCTATTCAATAAATCCTTGCAGTCTGGAACTATGCCTGATCAGTGGAAGCTCGCCAACGTACCACCGATATTAAAAAAAAGCAGGAAATTCCTACCCAGTAACTATCGTCAAATTACCTTAACCTCAGTTGTATGCAAAATGCTAGAAACACTCGTAAGAGACAGACTCGTAAATCACTTAGAGGAAAATAACATACTTAAAGATACTCAACACGGCTTTCGTAGTAAACGCTCCTGCTTAACGAATCTCTTAAGACTTCTTTCACGATATCCTCAACTTCTATGATGAGAGGAAAGCTGTAGATATTATATACCTTGATTTTCAAAAGGCCTTTGACAAAGTTCCCCACAAACGTTTACTGCTAAAACTAAAAACGCATGGAATACAAGACGGTGAGTTGAAATGGATAGAAAATTGGCTCAGCGACAGAAAGCAAAGAGTAGTCATAAACGGTAAGGCATCTAAATGGACTAATGTAAGTAGCGGGGTACCCCATGCATCGGTACTAGGACCAATTCTCTTTCTAAGTTACATCAACGACATACAGTAGATGAGGGTCTCACCTGTACAGTCTAAAAGTTTGCTGACGATACAAAAATTGCAAATAGTGTACTCTCAAAAGAACAAGTTGACGATATGCAACACAATCTAGATAAGTTGTCATGTTGGGCCCAAATTTGGCAAATGAGTTTCAATGCGGATAAATGGAAAGTACTACATACGGATACCATAATGAGAAACCAAACTATTCAATGAATGGCACTCAACTTAAGAGTGTAGACAGAGAAACTGATCTGGGAGTAACAATATCGAGTAACCTAAAACCGAGTCAACAATGATCTGAAATTGTTAAGAAAGCAAACAAAATAATTGGCTTTATAGGCAGATCATTTGAGCATAAATCCAAAGAAGTTATCCTAACTCTTTACAATTCCTTAGTCCGCCCTCTTCTGGAATACTGCGTTCAATCCTGGTGCCCTTATTACCAAAAAGATATAAACAAGCTAGAATAAGTTCAACGTAGAGTTACCAAAATTATACCTAGCCTAAAGAACAAACCATACGAGGAGCGTCTTAGAGAATTAAATTTATTTCTTTTAACCCAGCGCAGACTAAGAGGAGACTTAAATCAAGTTTTCAAAATCATCAAAGGCATCGACAATATGATCTGTAGTAAGTACTTCACCATCGACCAATCTTATTACACGCGGGGAAACGGTTGCAAAATTATTGGTAAATCTTTTAACTCACAGGAATTTAAGAATTTATTCTTCAATCGAGTTATCAATTTGTGGAATGGGCTTCCCCGAGACGTTATAGACTGCAGCACCGTTAATTCTTTTAAACTTCGCCAAGACAAATATCTTGCATCAAACCCGCGACTGACTGCGTTTGTAAATGAATAACTTTATTATATTCCTCCCTCAGATTCATCAAGGATTATTGCGTAGATTATTGCGTATGTATATTACTAAGACGTTACTCTCCTTTTCCCAGACATACGAAAGATCACTTATAACTGTGATGTGTTACTCACTCAACGTTGGAGTATCACTAACTCCAATTGTTTCAACTCCAACATCCACCACCGCCCCAACGTCATCTGCCAACAATCCAACACCTGCAGTATCCCCTGCAGGAGATGCTTCTGACGAACCTGAGCCGACATCAAACCAGGACAGCCGCCCTGTTCACCTTAGTCTCTCCCCCACTCCTCATGCAAGAAGCCTGCTAGCACGAACAGTACCAACCCCTCGCCCCCGTTCTAACCACTCCTCTCCCCGACCTGTACGCAGAGAGTCCCGCCGCCACAGGTTTCCGGATTTACGCCAGTGAGGAACGGTGCACGGCCAACGCAGAAAAGGTCTCATCTATCAGTCACAATGTCAAACAGATTTGAGATATTGGTAGAGATGGAAGACGAACCAGAAGAGACCAGGCTCGTTGGGGATTCCATCCTACGAGGACAGGTCGAAGAGTTCTGCGACAGAGTCCCAAATCGACGAAAAAAAATTTGCATCCCAGGAGCTGGACTGGACGACATTGTGGAAGCCTTCGAAGATACCACAAAGGATGCAAATGAAAATACCCTTTTTGTCATCCATGCTGGTTCAAATGACGTCATGCGTACCAGATCCGAAGAGTTGATGGAGAAATATCGCAAGATGATCCAGCACTACAAAAACAAGTCAAGGAATATCATCATCTCAGGCATTCTCCCCAAGATCGACGCACCTGACATATTCTACGACAAGGCCTTCAGCACAAATAGCCGACTAAAATATTTGTGTCTGAGGGAAGAAGTTGAATTCATCAACCTCTGGGACAACTTCTACAACCAGCCTACTCTGTTCCGCAAGGATGGCACTCATCTAAACCCTGTGGGTTCAGCACGCATGGGTCGTCTCCTACACGAAGCAGTCCGCAGCCATGGATAAAAAAATGCCATCCGAGAAGAAGCAGCAGTCACATAAATCATCCAACGCCAAGCAAAAAACAGAGGCAACCGAGGACCACCAGCGATAAGGACCGAAGACAGCGACCGAGGACAGCCATGAACATAAATGTAGATCCGACAAGAACCAAAAATATAATTAAAGAGTGTTCCGTGAGTTCTAAAATTACAAATTTAAAGGTTTTCTATGCAAACGGTCGTAGCAAACGCAATAATTTTTAAGATTTAGAGGAGCTAGTATTTACAGAAAATTATGATGTGATTGGCATAACAGAATCTTGGCTCAATACAGAAGATAGAGACTTTTTAGCAGAGTATTCACTTCCCTGTTATGTAATGTTTGAGAAAAGCCGAATAAATCGAAATGGAGGTGGCGTTTTACTTTATATCAAAGAAAGTCTTAACCCTACCCTCTTGTCAAAACCTCAAATTGTGAACGTCGACACATCTTTTGTGCTAATAAAGAATAATAAAGGTACAAAAATAATACTTGTGTTAATATACAGACCTCCAGCTCAATCAGTGCAAACTGACCGAGAAATTTACGAACAAATTGCAGATGTAAGTAACTCACAAGATACCGTAATTTTGGGCGACTTTAATTTACCTGTGACCAAGTGGGGCGATACTCTTACTTCACACTCCGGACATGACTTGTATACGAACTTGCAAGAGAGTTCGCTTTATCAATTTGTTCGAACGCCGACCCGTGATAATAACGTTCTTGACATTGTACTTGCAACAAAAGAAGAATTGATAGAGAATTTGAATGTTGGTGATGAATTCAGTAACAGCGACCATCGTATGATAACTTTCACTCTAAAGTTTACTAGTAACGAACCAAATAGCAGCATCGAGAAAGTCCCTATTTTCAAGAAAGCAAACTTTTGTAAACTGCTATGTTTAAAGAAACTGACTGGAGTTTTCTACAATAACGACATATATATATCTTGGAAATTATTCGCAACCACTTACCTAGAAGCAGTGCAAGACTGCATACCGCCGAAAATACGGCGTACAAGCCATAATGATAAGCCCAAATGGTGAAATAAAGAGATTTCAGACTGTCTGCTTGTTAAAAAGTTTAATAATGATAGATTAAAATCCTCACAAAATGAAGAACGGGTGAAATTTGTAGAACTACGACGTAAAGCCAAAAAGTTAACTAAGCAAAGTAAAAAGACCCTGGAGTTACATGTTGCGAATAAAGTTAAACAAACCCGAAAGAATTCAATAGTTATATCAGAAAGAAAAAATTAGTTACTTCAACTGATGGACCGTTAGTCGATGAAAATGGAGAATACACCAAAGGCGAAGTACAAATGAGTAATGCCCTCAATACCTTCTTTGCATCAGTTTTTACAACATAACCTTAAGTGATATCCCTAGAGCATCGCCGATTCAGATTGATAATTATGATGTTCTAAGCAATATCACCATTACAGAGAGATAAGTATTGAATTGTTTAGATAAACTCAAGGTAAATAAAACGTTTGGACCTGATACAATCTCACCTAGAGTTCTAAGGAGGCTAAGGATGAGCTCTCCAAACCACTGACATTGCTATTCAATAAATCCTTGCAGTCTGGAACTATGCCTGATCAGTGGAAGCTCGCCAACGTACCACCGATATTAAAAAAAAGCAGGAAATTCCTACCCAGTAACTATCGTCAAATTACCTTAACCTCAGTTGTATGCAAAATGCTAGAAACACTCGTAAGAGACAGACTCGTAAATCACTTAGAGGAAAATAACATACTTAACCCTTAATTAGCGGCGAGCAACATAAGTCGAGTTAAAAAAAGCTGGACTATGTGGCGGCGCTCGACATAACTCGAGTGGCAATTTCAGCACGTAATGTGGCTGAGAGAGAGAGACAAGTGGTGGCAGGAGACTAGCGAGCGTATGACTGCTCCAGACCACCGCGGCGAACCTACTGACACAAATCTCAGCTCCCTCCTCCCTCTCTCACTCGCTACATACTCAATTATGTACTGAAAGTACCGAATTACCTGCTTTTTGCACTCGCGTTGCACGGTTATTGCAAGAAAACTATCCATCGTACAAGGATCGTTATGGTGTCATTCGAAAGCTCTGTTTATGCCCTTTCAGGGATAGGTACTTGTTTTACGTTCTGGGTCTTATTTAGGCATGAAAATGATCACGTAAACAGCCCTATTTTGGCTAAAAACACCCCGCTGTGCGGTACACATAAATAAACCGCATAGGCCGCTCGTAAGGTGTTAAAGATACTCAACACGGCTTTCGTAGTAAACGCTCCTGCTTAACGAATCTCTTAAGACTTCTTTCACGATATCCTCAACTTCTATGATGAGAGGAAAGCTGTAGATATTATATACCTTGATTTTCAAAAGGCCTTTGACAAAGTTCCCCACAAACGTTTACTGCTAAAACTAAAAACGCATGGAATACAAGACGGTGAGTTGAAATGGATAGAAAATTGGCTCAGCGACAGAAAGCAAAGAGTAGTCATAAACGGTAAGGCATCTAAATGGACTAATGTAAGTAGCGGGGTACCCCATGCATCGGTACTAGGACCAATTCTCTTTCTAAGTTACATCAACGACATACAGTAAGGGTCCATCTGTACAGTCTAAAAGTTTGCTGACGATACAAAAATTGCAAATAGTGTACTCTCAAAAGAACAAGTTGACGATATGCAACACAATCTAGATAAGTTGTCATGTTGGGCCCAAATTTGGCAAATGAGTTTCAATGCGGATAAATGGAAAGTACTACATACGGATACCATAATGAGAAACCAAACTATTCAATGAATGGCACTCAACTTAAGAGTGTAGACAGAGAAACTGATCTGGGAGTAACAATATCGAGTAACCTAAAACCGAGTCAACAATGATCTGAAATTGTTAGAAAGCAAACAAAATAATTGGCTTTATAGGCAGATCATTTGAGCATAAATCCAAAGAAGTTATCCTAACTCTTTACAATTCCTTAGTCCGCCCTCTTCTGGAATACTGCGTTCAATCCTGGTGCCCTTATTACCAAAAAGATATAAACAAGCTAGAATAAGTTCAACGTAGAGTTACCAAAATTATACCTAGCCTAAAGAACAAACCATACGAGGAGCGTCTTAGAGAATTAAATTTATTTCTTTTAACCCAGCGCAGACTAAGAGGAGACTTAAATCAAGTTTTCAAAATCATCAAAGGCATCGACAATATGATCTGTAGTAAGTACTTCACCATCGACCAATCTTATTACACGCGGGGAAACGGTTGCAAAATTATTGGTAAATCTTTTAACTCACAGGAATTTAAGAATTTATTCTTCAATCGAGTTATCAATTTGTGGAATGGGCTTCCCCGAGACGTTATAGACTGCAGCATCGTTAATTCTTTTAAACTTCGCCAAGACAAATACCTTGCATCAAACCCGCGACTGACTGCGTTTGTAAATGAATAACTTTATTATATTCCTCCGTCAGATTCATCAAGGATTATTGCGTAGATTATTGCGTATGTATATTACTAAGACGTTACTCTCCTTTTCCCAGACATACGAAAGATCACTTATAACTGTGATGTGTTACTCACTCAACGTTGGAGTTTCACTAACTCCAATTGTTTCAACTCCAACATCCACCACCGCCCCAACGTCATCTGCCAACAATCCAACACCTGCAGTATCCCCTGCAGGAGATGCTTCTGACGAACCTGAGCCGACATCAAACCAGGACAGCCGCCCTGTTCACCTTAGTCTCTCCCCCACTCCTCATGCAAGAAGCCTGCTAGCACGAACAGTACCAACCCCTCGCCCCCGTTCTAACCACTCCTCTCCCCGACCTGTACGCAGAGAGTCCCGCCGCCACAGGTTTCCGGATTTACGCCAGTGAGGAACGGTGCACGGCCAACGCAGAAAAGGTCTCATCTATCAGTCACAATGTCAAACAGATTTGAGATATTGGTAGAGATGGAAGACGAACCAGAAGAGACCAGGCTCGTTGGGGATTCCATCCTACGAGGACAGGTCGAAGAGTTCTGCGACAGAGTCCCAAATCGACGAAAAAAAATTTGCATCCCAGGAGCTGGACTGGACGACATTGTGGAAGCCTTCGAAGATACCACAAAGGATGCAAATGAAAATACCCTTTTTGTCATCCATGCTGGTTCAAATGACGTCATGCGTACCAGATCCGAAGAGTTGATGGAGAAATATCGCAAGATGATCCAGCACTACAAAACAAGTCAAGGAATATCATCATCTCAGGCATTCTCCCCAAGATCGACGCACCTGACATATTCTACGACAAGGCCTTCAGCACAAATAGCCGACTAAAATATTTGTGTCTGAGGGAAGAAGTTGAATTCATCAACCTCTGGGACAACTTCTACAACCAGCCTACTCTGTTCCGCAAGGATGGCACTCATCTAAACCCTGTGGGTTCAGCACGCATGGGTCGTCTCCTACACGAAGCAGTCCGCAGCCATGGATAAAAAAATGCCATCCGAGAAGAAGCAGCAGTCACATAAATCATCCAACGCCAAGCAAAAAACAGAGGCAACCGAGGACCACCAGCGATAAGGACCGAAGACAGTGAGGACCGAGGACAGCCATGAACATAAATGTAGATCCGACAAGAACCAAAAATATAATTAAAGAGTGTTCCGTGAGTTCTAAAATTACAAATTTAAAGGTTTTCTATGCAAACGGTCGTAGCAAACGCAATAATTTTTAAGATTTAGAGGAGCTAGTATTTACAGAAAATTATGATGTGATTGGCATAACAGAATCTTGGCTCAATACAGAAGATAGAGACTTTTTAGCAGAGTATTCACTTCCCTGTTATGTAATGTTTGAGAAAAGCCGAATAAATCGAAATGGAGGTGGCGTTTTACTTTATATCAAAGAAAGTCTTAACCCTACCCTCTTGTCAAAACCTCAAATTGTGAACGTCGACACATCTTTTGTGCTAATAAAGAATAATAAAGGTACAAAAATAATACTTGTGTTAATATACAGACCTCCAGCTCAATCAGTGCAAACTGACCGAGAAATTTACGAACAAATTGCAGATGTAAGTAACTCACAAGATACCGTAATTTTGGGCGACTTTAATTTACCTGTGACCAAGTGGGGCGATACTCTTACTTCACACTCCGGACATGACTTGTATACGAACTTGCAAGAGAGTTCGCTTTATCAATTTGTTCGAACGCCGACCCGTGATAATAACGTTCTTGACATTGTACTTGCAACAAAAGAAGAATTGATAGAGAATTTGAATGTTGGTGATGAATTCAGTAACAGCGACCATCGTATGATAACTTTCACTTTAAAGTTACTAGTAACGAACCAAATAGTAGCATCGAAAAAGTCCCTAATTTCAAGAAAGCAAACTTCCATAAACTTAGAACTATGTTTAAAGAAACTGACTGGAGCTTTTTAATTAACAATAACGACATAAATACATCTTGGAAGTTATTCGAAACCACTTACCTAAAAGCAGTGCAAGACTGCATACCATCGAAAATACGGCGTCCAGTTCATAATAATAAGCCCAAATGGTGGAATAAAGATATTTCAAACTGCCTGCTTACTAAAAAATTGGCTAATGATAGATTAAAATCCTCACAAAATTACGAAGAACGGGTGAAATTTGTAGAGCTACAACGCAAGACCAAAAAGTTAATTAAGCAAAGTAAAAAGACCTTAGAGTTACATATTGCGAATCAAAGTAAAACAAACCCGAAAGAATTCTATAGTTATATCAGAAAGAAAAAAGTAGTTACTTCAACTGTTGGACCGTTAGTCGATAAAAATGGAGAATACACCAAAGACGAAGTACAAATGAGTAATGCCCTCAATACCTTCTTTGCATCAGTTTTTACAACAGAAGACCTCAGTGGTATCCCAACACCATCGCCGATTCAGATTGATAATTCAGATGTTCTAAGCAATATCACCGTTACAGAGAGAGAGAAGTATTGAATTGTTTAGATAAACTCAAGGTAAATAAAACGCCTGGACCTGATACTATCTCGCCTAGAGTTCTAAAGGAAGCTAAGGATGAGCTCTCCAAACCACTGACATTACTATTCAATAAATCCTTGCAGTCTGGAACTATGCCTGATCAGTGGAAGCTAGCCAACGTAACACCTATATTAAAAAAAGGCAGCAAATCCCTACCCAGTAACTATCGTCCAATTAGCTTAACCTCAGTTGTATGTAAAATGCTAGAAACGGTCATACGAGACAGACTCGTAAATCACTTAGAGGAAAATAACATACTTAACCCTTCTTTAGCGGGCTATGCGGTTTATTTATATGTACCGCCCAGCAGGGTGTTTTTAGCCAAAATAGGGCTGTTTACGTGATCATTTTCATGCCTAAATAAGACCCAGAACGTAAAACAAGTATCTATCCCTGAAAGGGCATAAACAGAGCTTTCGAATGACACCATAACGATCCTTGTATGATGGATAGTTTTCTTGCAATAACCGTGCAACGCGAGTGCAATTACGAGGCAATTCGGTACTTTCCCCATATAATTCAGTATGTAGCGAGTGAGAGAGGGAGGAGGGAGCTGAGATTCGTGTCAGTAGGTTCGCCGCGGTGGTCTGGAGCAGTCATACGCTCGCTAGTCTCCTGCCACCAATTGTCTCTCTCTCAGCAACATTACGTGCTGAAATTGCCACTCGACCTATGTCGAGCGCCGCCACATAGTCCAGCTTTATTATAAACGACTTATGTGGTGAGCCGCTTTTTAAGGGTTAAAGATACTCAACACGGCTTTCGTAAAAAACGTTCCTGTTTAACAAACCTCTTAGACTTCTTCCACGATATCCTCAACCTCTATGATGAGAGTAAAGCTGTAGATATTATATACCTTGATTTTCAAAAGGCCTTTGACAAAGTTCCCCACAAACGTTTACTGCTAAAACTAAAAGCACATGGAATACAAGACGGTGTGATGTAGTGGATAGAAAATTGGCTCAGCAACAGAAAGCAAAGAGTAGTCATAAACGGTAAGGCATCTAAATGGACCAATGTAAGTACCGGTAGCGGGGTACCCCAGGGATCGGTACTAGGACCAATTCTCTTTCTAATTTACATCAACGACATAGATGAGTTTCTCACCTGTACAATCTCAAAATTTGCTGACGATACAAAAATTGCAAATAGCGTACTCTCAAAAGAACAAGTTGACAATATGCAACACAGTCTAGATAAATTGTCATGTTGGGCCCAAATTTGGCAAATGAGTTTCAATGCGGATAAATGTAAAGTACTACATATCAGATACCTAAATGAGAAAGCAAACTATTCGATGAATGGCACTCGGCTTAAGAATGTAAACAGAGAAACTGATCTGGGAGTAACAATATCGAGTAACCTAAAACCGAGTCAACAATGTTCAGAAGTTGTTAAGAAGGCAAACAAAATAATTGGCTTTATAGGCAGGTCATTTGAGCATAAATTCAAAGAAGTTATCCTAACCCTTTACAATTCCTTAGTCCACCCTCTTCTGGAATACTGCGTTCAATCCTGGTGCCCGAATTACCAAAAAGATAAAAACAAGCTAGAACGAGTTCAACGTAGAGTTACCAAAATGATACCTAGCCTAAAGAACAAACCATACGAAGAGCGTCTTAGAGAATTAAATCTATTTCCTTTAACCCAGCGCAGATTAAGAGGTGACTTAATTCAAGTGTTCAAAATCATCAAAGGCATCGACAATATGAACTGCAGTAAGTACTTCACTATCGACCAATCTAATTACACGCGGGGAAACGGTTGCAAAATTATTGGTAAATCTTTTAACTCGCACGAATCAAAGAATTTCTTCTTCACTCGAGTTGTTAACTTGTGGAATGGGCTTCCCCGAAACGTTATAGACTGCATCACCGTTGATTCATTTGAACTCCGCCTAGACAAATATCTCGCATCAAACCCGCGACTGACTGCGTTTGTAAATTAATAACTTTATTTTATCCCCCATCCCCCCCCTCAGTTACTAACAAATCTGTCCTCTACTAACTTCCTAATCCTGCCACGGACATTAGTTCCAGGGCAGTAATTCCCTTTCCAATGTTCCCTTACCCACTCTAAACCACTGTTTGGACACTTGATCCTCAGTGTTTTGGAGGACAAGCAACCTAGAAGGGTCACTAGATATGTTGTTGCTTGATTTCCTTTGTACTCCTTTGTACTTCCTTTGTACTCCTTCCTCCCCTCCACCACACACCAGAACACATTAACTGCTTCACAATTTTCGAAATATATGAGGCATTCAGTCACAATTGATAGTGATATCCCGTGTGTTGGCGGCCATGACCACCTTAATATGCATGCAATTATTGTTTTGTTTGCTTAATTAAGAGAACAAACTCACTCCTACAAGCGAATATTTTTTTTTTTTTTTTTTTTTTTAAGAGACAATGAACGGAGGAAGGAAAAACACAGATAAAACAAAAAGGTCAATGTGCCTAAAGGCATCCTCCATTCATAAAATGTTTGTAACAACTGGATTTAAACATTTGTAGATTGTAAGTTTGTGGAAAGCAATTCGAGGGAAGTGAATTCCAAAGAGTAGTAGCTCTGGGGATAAATGAATTCTGATGAGCAGAAGTTCTGCATTGTGGAGGAGAAAGTGTAAATTCATGGGCGCTCTCAGCTGCCCTAGTTCTACGGGGAAAGATGTGGAGAGGCGGCACAATTGAAGCAAGTTCCTCGGAACAATTGCTGTGAAAATATCTGTAGAATAATGCAAGGGATGCAACGTTTCTTCGTATGGATAATGCAGGAAGGTCCTGTGTGATTGCAGGGTTATTTATTAATCTAATAGCTTTATTTTGAATTTTGTCCAACTGCCTCAATGCAACCACTCCACTTCCACCCCACAAAGGTGAACAGTAATCCATCTGAGAATGCACATGACTTTTATATATTATGGCCAACTGCTCGTCAGTGAAGAATTCTCGAACTCTGTACAGGAGTCCCATTTTTTTAGAGGCATTCTTAGCAATGCTTCTAACATAATGTGTCCAGCTCAAGTTAGTAGTTAATGTTACACCGAGAATGTCAATACTAGGGGAAGTGGGAATATTTACATCATTAAAAAATATATGTGAGTCAGTGAGATTCTGTCGGTTAGAAAATTGAATGTACTTGGTTTTCTGTGCATTAAAGGAAACTAGCTTCTTTTGTCACCATTCATTAATTCTAGAAAGGTCCTGGTTCAGAGAAATTGCAGTGTTTATTTTTGAATTTATAAGATCGGGTTGGGTGAAAAAATTGGTAAATGTGAAGGAACTGTGGAGTGTTAAGTCATCTGCATAGGAATGTATTGGATTATGAGTGGTGGATATGAGATCATTGATATGAATGAGGAACAGAGTTGGGGCCAAAACTGATCCCTGGGGAACACCAGCATTTATTGAGTGAAATTGAGAATAAAGGCCATCTACCATTACACGTATTTTTCTGTTATGAAGATAAGAAGAAATTAGTGGAACTAATGATGCAAGGCCGTAGTGTGACATCATCGACAATAAGGATTGATGCCAGACTCTATCAAATGCCTTTGATATATCCAGTGCTATTGTATGTGTTTCACCATGTTGGTCTGTAGCTTGGTTGATTTGATGCGTAAGAAGGCAAAACATGTCTGCAGTTGATCGACATCGTCTAAAACCATATTGCCTATCACTGATTAATTTATTATTCTCCAGATGCTTAATTATGTGATTATTTAATATTTTAATATGATAAATTGTCCCCCATTTATTGATATATCTTTATACTTTTCATACATTGAGTATACTGTATATGTTAATATACTTTCTGTAAAAAAGTACGATTGCTTTTTGTATAGATTTTACTGTTTTAAATTGAATTAGTCTTTGCTAAGCAGTCTACGACTTTCTACCACGCCTTCCCCCTTTGTTTAATATGTCTTGCTATACATTTTGTCTCTAGAGACAAAAAAAACTTTTAATAAATGTAAAAACAAAAAGTATTTGTCTTAGTGTGTACGTGTATGGAAGAGGGGGGAGGGGGTGCCAATCAGTCTAATATTTATGGTCTTGACTTAAATCCCTTTCACTACTTTTCTTCTACTGCTCTTCTATGGTATTCTTTCTTGCGCTCCCCCCCCCCCCCTCCCCATATCGTCATGTCCACCTCTTTCTCTCTCACTCTGGCCATTTTTATCTTCATTTTCGCTTTCTCCTTCTCCTCTCTTCCTCCACTTTACCTACGCCGAGTTTAAAATATGCCAAGCGCTTCAACTCAGAATTTCTTGATCATTATGCTCCTTAAAAATCGGATGATTGAGGCAGAGTGGTGTGATTGGGAGATATGTTTGGTGATACTGTTTGAGTTTGTGGTCCAGTGGGTTGTTGAGAGAGAGAGAGAGAGAGAGAGAGAGAGAGAGAGAGAGAGAGAGAGAGAGAGAGAGAGAGAGAGAAAGAGAGAGATAGCGAGAGAGAGAGAGAGAGCGACCTATGCAACTCACAATCAAATTTCCACTTGGATAACTGTCCCTGTGTAACGGTATCTGTCGAGGTTATTTACTGGTTTGTAGACAATAACTGTTTCCGACCAGAACACTTTCCTACCTATACACGCACACACGTACACACACAAGGATACCCACACCCACACAAGGTCAAACATACACACATATTGAATCTCCTACTTTTCCGTATAATTGGTTCATCATTACTGACATGTCAATATTACTCGTTTTTACTTCTTGTACCAATATATACCTGGTGAACAAGCCTACGTCTTTTCTATCCTAAATTACCTAGAGCAGTTAGTTCAGCAACCCACCCATATCCCGGATCGCCTCGGAGATCGGCCCAACATTCTTGACTCGTTTCTAACTTCTAATTATCTCTGTCACCTGTCCTATCTCTCCAGTACGACCACTCCATCCTCCTAGCCAGCGGCGCTTGTGGCACTTTGGCGCTGCCGACTGGGAGGCTCTCGGGCAGTACTTCTTTGATTTCCCATGGAATGATTTCTGCTTCCCTCGGAGAGTGCTGAACGCATTACCGAGGTAATCCTATCGGGCATGGAAGCATACATTCCATTCTCTTTCTCTCAGACTAATGCTAAAATCTTTAGGTTTACTCACGCCTGTTCTACTGCTGTCCGCAATAAGGAGGAAGCATTCAAACGGTACCGACGCCTTAAATCTCATGACTCTCATTCTTCCTATGTTTCTGCCCGGAATCAAGCCAAATCTGTTCTTCGACTTGCAAAACACTCTTTCATCAATAATAAATGCACTGAACTATCCAACTCTAGCTCTTCCCAAGCTTTCTGGCATCTAGCCAAAAACCTCTCCAACAATTTCTCTTCCTCGTCCTTCCCTCCCCTTTCCCACTCTGATGGCACAACCATCACTTCTTCCTCTGACAAAGCTAAACTCTTCACTCAAACTTTTGCTAGAAACTTCACCTTGGATGATTTCGGTGCTATTCCTCCCTCTCCACCCTCCTCTCTCTTACTTATGCCTAATACCCTAATCTCTTCTAAAGATGTACTTTCTACCCTCTTTGGGCTTAATACTAAGAAGGCGTACGGTCCAGACATTGTTCCTCCTGTTGTTCTCAAAAACTGTGCTTCCGTGCTGACTCTCTGCCTAGGCAAATTCTTTCGTCTCTGTCTATCCTCTAATGTCTTCCCTTCATGCTGGAAGTTTGCTCTCATTCAACCTGTCCCAAAGAAGGGTGACCGCTCTCAACCCTCCAACTATCGTCCAATTGCTCACATCTCTTGTAATTCTAAAGTTTTTGAAACTATTCTTGCTTCAAAATTTCTTAAGCATTTCTCTTCTCATAATCTGCTCTCAGATCGCCAGTATGGCTTCCTTAACCCTCCTGGCCCGGGCTGGCTCTCCAAAGGACGGAGCTCGTATCCGGGCGATCTGGCCGAATATCAACAAATGTAAACTAAGGCTAATCTCGCTTAATATATTACCTACATTAATCAAACATATATAGAAATGGGCGTCTTACCTTGCTGCGTAGAATGGCGTTGAGTAGAACTCTCTAGCTCAACAGGGTCCGGAGTGATGGTGATTGAAGTGGTGGTAACTTTTGCCACGTATTTACCTCGGCGCGTCCGAACACTTAACCGCGGCCCCGGCTACGACGCCCAGTTGCACTCGTTGCTCCACCCTCAATTATGCCGGGAAGCGATTTGATAGTGTTTTATTGGTTATTATGTCATTTATTATAGTTATTATGTTATTTTCACTCAATAAAGTTATTTACATGAACTTATTTGTGTGTCTGTCACTTATTAATTCGTTTTATTATTATTATTCTGATTATAGTGTCACTTTCACTGGACTTTGATAATTGATAGTGTCATTTTCCCTTTTATGTATTGTTAGGTAAGCTAATAATATATATAGTGTCACTGTCACTTGTTCATATTGTTATGAAGGCACTTATTATTACTTGTGTGTGTCTCTTTTACTTATACTTAGTTGTATTATTATTATACTGTCACTTTGACTGGCCTAGGCTTATTGAGTGTCATTTTCACTTATTTATTGTTAGAAATATATATTTTAGTGTCACTTTCACTTGTTCATATTGTTATTGAAGGCACTTATTATTACTAATATGTGTCCTTTTCACTTATACTTAGTTATATTATTATTCTTAGCCTACATTTGAGTGTCACTTTCACTGTTGTCACTTCCACTTCAAAAGTTTATTAAAGTGTGGAAGTCGTTGAAGCAGGTGCCAGCACACAGTCCAACTTGACACTCGAGGCATTCCCAAGTGGTTTTTGTGGGTTTGTGGGGTCTTCTTGTTGTGTGGCTGCACACATGGCACCTCTTCTGGAATCGGCTTTTACTACCTGGTGCTTTGAAAGGAAGGGCGTTGAGCTGGTGCTTCCTGAAAAATTCAGCACACCCCGTTCTGTCCAGCTGGCCTGGTCCTTGTAGTGGCCTCCCTGGTGTACCCGCATGTTTAACCAGGAGCTCAAGTATCACCTGTTTGTGGAACTTCCACAGGGACTTGTACTTCTTGGCTCCTGGAGTCCTCAGACGGTAGATGTTGTAAGCATTGAGGACCGACATATCTACCGTATACAGGATAAACTTCTTGTACCACCTGCACGATGTTCGCAGGCAGTCGATGAAGCCCATCTGCATGTCGGACTTGTCAACGAGGCGCATGTTGAGGTTGTAATCCAGGACAGCAGCTAGTTTCTGGACGGGGTTCTTGGTTCTTCGGTCCACCTTCCCTGTGGCGACCATCTTGGCCTTGTGGCATGTGGTGAGGAGGTTGACCTTCCGCTGGTCATGCCAGTGGATGGTGGAAGATGTCCGCCTTCTTCGTCTTGGTTGGGTAGCCTGGCATGCCCTTCCTCTTGGCCTTGACTGTGCCGATAGTTCCGGTCTTGCGGTCATGGAGGTACTTGGTCAGGATAGGCGACATGTAGTAATTATCTGTGTAGAGGATGTGGTTTTGATTGAAGTGCCTCTCCATCATCTTCTTCACTACAGTGCCACCAAAACCAATGAGGGGGGTCAGTCACAATTTCTCCACCCTTGCCGCTGTACACCACAAAGTCCAGCACATACCCCGTCAAACAGTCGCAGAGGACGAAGAGCTTGATGCCGAAGCGGTGTCTCTTGGACGGGATATACTGTCGGAAGTGCAGCCTACCACGGAACAGGACCAGAGACTCGTCGTGGCACATCTTCTGGAAAGGAATCAGGTAGGTGGTGAACCGATGACGTATCATGTCATACAGCTTCCTGATCTTCCATAATGAGTCGGGAAGGTGGACTGCCATGTTGTTTGTCAGGTGGAGATAGGAGAGGACGTCGAAGTACCTGTCCCTGGACATGTACTAGCCAAATGCTGGAGTCGTTATGATGTCGCCAGTGATCCAGTAGTCTGCCAGAGCGTGCTTCCTGATATGTGTCATCAGCATTGTGAGTGCCAAGAACACATATAGTTCTGCCACAGTGACAGCTCTCCATGCCACCATCTTGGCACTGGTCTTCCTCCCAAGAAAGTTGGCACAGATCTCATGATGGTTGTTGGTCTCCTCGACGAGGTATTCCATGACTTCATTGTCATAGAAGCCACAGAAAATTTCACTGGGGGTAGCAGCTGGGCCACAGGGAAATGTATGTGACACCCTGGAACCCATCTGTACCTCGTCAAAGGCAGGACAATCTGGCTCAAAATCAGCCCCATCTGTCCACACAAACAGGTCGAATGCTGATGCTCGAGCACGTGCAGGTGCAGCAGGCACACGCCCTGGACGCCCTGGCACACGCCCTTGGCCACGCGGACGCCCTGCATGCCCACGCCCACGCCCGGGGGCAGCGGCGTCAGCAGACTGACCACGTCCACGACCTCGCCCTCTCGCTCATCTTGTCGGGACTTCCTCTTCCTCTTCCTGTTCCTCTTCCTCTTCCTGTTCCTCCTCAGGCGACGTCAGGTCATCTGGGGCAATGTTGGGGTAATCAGCATCCTCTTCAGGAGACAATTCGGGTGAAGAATTGACCGGGCGTCGGCGGTGTGGGGCGCGGGAGGCTGCGGGAGCTTCAACAATGGGAGCCTCGGCCTCGGGAGTTGGGCTCCTTTTGCAGCGAGCCGAGGGCTTCTCCACAGCAAATAATGCTCTGCGGTGTGTTGAGGGCTGTGGCACACTACTAATACTACTTGAAGAGGCCCTTTGGTCATCCTGAAGGAGAGATGAAGCCGAGGGCTGTGGGTGACCCACGCGGCGTCCCGGGTCAAGACGTCGGGACAATGGAATGCGGGTGGTTGCTAGACCAGGGTCGGCGTCACTATCACTGTCTTCAGCTTCCCTATCCTTTTCTGCGGCTGCCCTGCGTGCTTTTTTAGCTGCACTTTTCACCACGGATTGTTTATAAAAATATTTGCCAACTTTCAAGGGCGTACGGGCAGGCAAAGGGGAAGGTCCTGGGGTACTAGGGCTAGGCCTAGGCTGACATAGCAAAGATGGCGAGGGGGTAGGCCTAGGTTCTAGCACACTTGGAAGTTCAATGGTACCTTCCTGAAACACTTCCACATCAGGATCATCACTACTGTCTCCCCTCCTCAAATAAATCCACATTATCGTCATCTCCAAAGCCAACGAATTCGTCATCTTCGCTTGCACTTATAAATTGTTCTTTGTCCACCAAGCTTACGCCACTGCTCTCTTCACTATCAAAAAGTTCTCGCTGTATAGCACTATCACTCAACAAACGCTTAACTTTCTTTCGTTGAGCTTTCTTCTCGGTTGCAACAGGCGTTGAAGTTGCGAGCGGGGTAGGAGTGGGGCCCGCGGGAGGTTGCAGCGAATCTGACACGTCGGAAATAATATTTTCAATATAACTCGCTATGGCGGCCACGTACGAACTGATAACGCTAGTAGTTGAGGCTTGGTGGCGCTGCGGTCGCCCCTACAATGCAAAATTTGGCCGCGCGAATTTTGAAGCACGCTTTCAAGCACAGGGATTTTAAAATGACACCCGGGCACCTGCCCTTCTTTTGTGGTGTCATTTTAAAATGACACCCGGGCTGGAAGGGTTAAGGGTCGCTGTACTGGTGATCTTCTTTCATATCTTACTAACTCTTGGTCATCCTCCTTTCGGGACTTCGGTGAGACTTGTTCTATTGCACTAGACATATCGAAAGCCTTCGATAGAGTCTGACACAAATCTTTAATTTCTAAACTACCCTCCTTCGGTTTCTATCCCTCCATCTGTGCCTTTGTCTCTAATTTCCTTTCCGGCCGTTCCATAGCTGCGGTTGTGGACGGCCATCGCTCACTTGCTCACCCTATAAACTCCGGTGTTCCTCAGGGCTCTGTCCTATCTCCTATTCTCTTTCTAATTTTTATAAATGATCTTCTCAACTGTACCTCAATTCCCATCCATTCATACGCAGACGACTCAACCTTACACTACTCCATTAGTTTTTCAGAACGCCCCAGCCAGGAATCCCTCAACGACAAACGTAATGAAGCCATACAACACTTAAATTCTGATCTAAATACTATCTGCAATGTGGGCAGAGAAAACCTTGTTACCTTTAACCCGTGGAGCCCCGGCTAGTTTTGTAATGTTTGTTCACCACGACCCGGCCGGTTTTCAAAAAATGGTTTAATTCCAGAAACAATAGCGAATGGGTTAGGAATGAAAGAAAAACCACGAAAAACAGCTCAAAAAGCTTAAAGAATGGTCCTACAGAGCCCCCGAAAACGTATTTTACAAGAGTACAAAATTGAAGGCAATTACCCCAAAAAAACAGGTTATTGCGCGCTCATGCGCACGCACGTGGACTTTGAGAGTTTTCAACCATCGGCACGGTTGCGTGGGATACGTACACAGTTCCCATACAAATCTGAGCCCTCTTGAGTGGCTACACCTGAGGTTACGGTCGGCGCAATTAGGGTGACGCGTCAGACGCGTCGCTGGGGCTGTGCGTTACATACATCGCCGACGCGTCAGACACGTCGCTGGGGCTGTACTGGTTAATGCTTCCAAAACCCAATTTCTCCATCTATCTACCAATCCGGAACTCCCAGCGGACTATCCCTTATTCTTCAACAATACAAAAATCAATCCTTCATTATCTCTCAATATTCTTGGTGTCTCTTTTTCTTCTTCCCTGATTTGGAAGGACCATATTACCAGTCTTACTAAGGCAGCCTCCCAGAAGCTGGGTGTGCTCAACTGCCTTAGGGGGTTCTTTACCCCTGCACAGCTTCTTGTTCTGTACAGGGGCATAGTGCGTCCCTGTATTGAGTATTGTTCACATGTATGGAGAGGTTCCTCTCACACCGCTCTCCTAGACAAAGTTGAAAGGAAGGCCTTTCGAATCATTAACTCCTGTCCACTCACCAACTCTCTGCAATCTCTCTCTCTCTGCCTCAATGTTGCATCTCTCTCGCTATTCTATCACTACTATAATAATCAGTGTTCCTCAGAGCTTTCCCAGTGTATACCACCTCCTTTACGTAGGGCACGTGGTACCCGTCTTGCAACACAATCCCACCCCTACTCTGTGCAACTCTGCAACCCAAGAGTGAAATGTTACTCTCAAACTTTCTTCTATTCAACAGCTGAGCTCTGAAACTCTCTCCCACAATCAGTCTTTCCCTTTTCCTATGACTTAAATTGCTTCAAACTGTGTGTCCAGGCATTTTGGCTCGAACGTCCCTTGATTTTGGCCCTGTCACTCTTTCAACTATGGGGGAGGCACTCGCTATAGGCAGTTCTGCCTTTTGTCTCCCTCACTCACATACAGTAGAAAAAAAAAAAAATAAATAAATAAATAGAAATGTATAGTAAACTCTTCCCTGTATCCTCCTACTATCTCTATATTCAGTTTCAAACCAAAAGTGGATGTTGCGTATATGTGTGCAACAATCTCACTTTTTCCCAACTTTGATTCTTAACCCATACAGTACCGGTGGCATCCTTTTAATCATATTCCGACAACTATTAGACAATTGTATTCAGCTTAGGAAGGACCTCTAGCAATAATAAAGCTTCAAACAATCTCAACCAATCCTTTTAACTAACACAGATCCTTCCTAACCTGCATAATATCGTCTAAGTATGGCTAGAATACAATATAACACACGTTGCTGGTACTCAGAAGGTTAAGGGGCTTTCCCACTATTACAATTTGTCACAATTTTCCGTCGCTGACTGCTTGTCGTATGACTTTCGCAACGACTTAGCACGATTTATTAAAAATTACCGTTATAATAAGACTGTAGCCGATCACTTGGCAACATGTTTGGCGATAGATGGCAACATCGTCGGCAACATATGCGATGGCTTGCCGTTGCCATCGTCAACAACATGAGACAATTGTGAAATTTGAATTTCAGAAAACCGTTACAGCAAGACTTCATGCGATCATGGGACGATTTCTCGGCCAATTATTGCCAACACCGTTGCCAACATGTCGGCGATGTTGCAAACATCGAACAATGAAAATATGAAAGCTTCTAATTTTTTTCAGGTAATTAAGCACCCCTTGTTTGCTGATATATAAACAGCATTTGTGAGGCAGACACACCATTCTCACCTGAACCTTCGCACGTACTTGTCAAGTACGTGTTAGAATTAATGCGGCTGCACTTTGATATAACAAATCAGCGGCTGCGTTTGGTAGCTGTTTTATATGCGCAGCAAGTCAAGGACGAGGAGGAGGCAATGGAGAAGAAAAGGAAGAAGCATAAAAAGTGGTCGGTGTGAACGAGGGCATGGCTTCTACGGTGAAAGAAATTTGGGTGTTACGAGAACCTAATGAAGGAAATTGAAGCACAGAATCCTGCAGACTTCAACTCTGTTACCTCTCTTATCTCTCCAGTACGGCCACCCAATCCTTGCAGCTGGCAGCGCTTGTAACACTTTGGTGCTGCTTCAGGATCGCTCTACTGGTGATCTTCTTTCATATCTCACTAACACTATGTCATCGTCCTTTCTGAATTTTGGCGAGATAATTTTCTATTGCACTAGACATATCGAAAGCTTTCGATAGAGTCTGGCACAAATCTCTAAGCTCCAAACACCCCTTCTTCGGTTTCTATCTCTCCATCTATGTCTTTATCTTTAATTTCCTTTCTGGCCGTTGCATAGCTGCAGTTGTGGATGGCCATCGATCACTTCCTCAATCTATCAACTCCGGTGTTCCTCAGAGTTATGTCCTGTCTCTAGTTCTCTTTCTAATATTCATTAATGATCTTCTTAATTGTACCTTTAGTCATATCCACTCATATTCCAATGACTCTACCTTATACTATTCAACTAGTTTTCCACAATGACCAAGCATACAATTACTCATAAACTCATGTGATGAGGCCATAGCACGTCTATCTTCTGATCTATCACCTGTTTTTGATTGGGACAGAGAAGATCTTGTTACTTTCAATGATTACAAAACCTGATTTCTCCATATATCTACCCGTCAAGAACTTTCACACGTCTATCCATTATATTACAACGATACACAAATCAACCCTTAATCTTCTCTCGGTATTCTTGGAGTTTCTTTATCTTCTGGCCTCTCTTGGAAGGATCATATTACCACTCTTGCTAAATAGCTTCCCAGAAATTAGGTGTGCATAACTGTATCCATGGGTTCTTCACCCTCATACAGCTTTTTGCTCTGTACAGGGGAACAGTGCGCCCATGTATCGAGTATTGTTTGCATGTGTGGGGAGGTACAATCCATACCGGACTTTTCGAAAGGGTAGAGTCAAAAGAGTTTTGTCTCGTCAACTCAACTCCTCTTACTAATTCCCTACAATATCTCTACACACTGCAATGTTCCATCTCTCTCACTCTTTTACCGCTATTAGAATACTCAGTGTTCTTAGGAGCTTTCTCAGTGTATACCTACTCCCTTACGGAGAGTGGGGGGCACCTGCCTTTCAACACACTCCCATCCTTATTTTGTCAAACTCTCTAACCCAAGATTGATCCGATTTTCACAGTCAAGCAAGCATTGAAACTCTCTCCGTCAATCTGTCTTTCTCTCATCCTATGACATAAATTGCTTCAAGCTCCATGTTCCAGATATTTTGACACTAACGTACTTTGAATTTGGCTCTATCACTATTTCAACTTTGGGGGAAACACTTGTCTTATTCATGCACATAGAATAAACAAAAAACAAACAAACAATGCCCAGATTGTATCAGAGAAAAGTGTTCTTTCGCAATATATTTTTACCAATACAAACATGAGAAAATTAAAGAGTAAGAGTGTGTGTGTGCGTGTGTGTTAAGACTGAATGTTCAGTACACTAATGTAGATTACACCCATTCAAAATAATTGACAATCTTAATAATTGACCATCTTTAACCTCTTATCATCTGCCCATCACCTTAATCCGCTTTATATCCATACACTGTTGTTGACCTTTGTGCTTCACCCGTATTCTCAACCACTACATGTTCAATTTTCTTTCTTTCTTTCTCGCTCACGTTTTCTCTCTCTCTCTCTCTCTCTCTCTCTCTCTCTCCGCCAATACAAGCATTGTTTCCCCTACATTATGTCTCCCCATGGAGTTCGTAACACTGAATTACGGCCGAGGTGAGAGAGAGTGAGAGAGAGAGAGATTTTGATATGCACATTTTATTTGTAACTGAACTTTTGAATTCCTAATCAAATGTGGAGACGGTAACAAAGATTGATTTTTTGTATAGATTCCTAATATCCAACTATTGACACATTTAATACTGTGTCATACTTTCCCATCATTGCTCATTATGCCAATTAGGAATCTTGCATATTGTTCTTGACAATACTTTTACTATATCAACCTCTCTTCCTCTCTGTCTTCCTTGTCTAAAAGGCAAATAGAGTAGTTGGACTGATTGGGTGTCATTTGAATTTTATCCATTGACAAATATATAGACATCTACAATTATATTGTATGCCTTATAAACCCGACCCCTTCTCCAGCACTGTGTACTATTTTGGTCACCATATGAAAACAACGATGTTGACAAATTGGTAAGAGTTCAGAGAAGGGTTACAAAGATGCTACCAAAGTGAACAAATAAACCATATGAACGTCTTAGAGAATTGAACCTTTTTACAATGACAAAGAAGGATATTTCATTGAAGTAAGTAGAATTGTCAAGGGCCATCATAAATTAGATGTTCAGAAGTATTTTGTAGTTTAGCGGTCAAATAACACAAGAGGACATGGTATCAAGATTGTTGGACAATGATTCAAGTCAGACCAGTTTTAGCATTTATTTTTCAATTGTGTAGTAAATGTTTGAAATAAACTGCCATTTCTAACTATACTTTATATTCCTTCAGGCGATTTACTAGCCTTGCAAGGTTATTCACTTCAAACTTGTTTTCATGTACGGCAAATTGCCGGAGGGAGCCTTCATCTTTGCTATCCTTTCCTTCCACTGTCCCTTAGGGTTATCTCTATTATAATTAAGTCCTGGCCACCTTGCAGGGATCGTAAGATCTGTGTGGCCAGTGTATCAGTGTATCTATGTAAATCTCTCTCTCTCTCCTCCACACCTGACACTCTCTCACCTCTGACTTACTGACTTCCTCACCTACATACCAGTACTAACACTTCTATCTTACCGCACTATTATCGCTGACGGTTAAGGGGCCCTCACACAGTGAGGAGTGAGAGTCACTAGGAGTAGGGGAAAATTCAGACTCGCGGACCTATTCACGGTAATAATCGACGACTCCTAGTGACTGTAGTGACTCCTAGCGACTCCTGTTAGACTTCCAGTGATTCCCGGCCAGTCGCGGCCGATTAGACATGTCCGAAAAATTATTCATCGTGTTGAACATTTTGGCCGCGAATCGGATCACTCCCACTGACTCACAGTGAGTCCTGGTGACTCTCTGTGACTCCATTCTCGTCCTATTGACTCCCGATGATTCGTAAATTATTCAAACATGATTCGCGGACAATTTTTATAACTCGCGGACATTATTTAGTTACTTGATATAGTCTATTCGCTGTAAGTAGGCTACTTTATCCACGGCTACCACTTTATTCACCACTATCAATTTATCTACTACTACCACTTTATCCACCACTACCACTTTATCCACCACTACCACTTTATCAACCACTACCACTTTATCTACCAGTACCACTTTATACACAACTACCAATTTATCCACCACTACCACTATATCCACCACTGTCACTTTATCCACCACTGTCACTTTATCCACAAATACCACTGTATCCACCACTACCACTTTATCTACAACTACCACTTTATCTACCATTACCACTTTATACACAACTACCACTTTATCCACCACTACCACTGTATACACGACTACCACTTTATCCACCACTACCACTTTATCCACCACTGTCACTTTATCCACAACTACCAATTTATACACAACTACCACTTTAGCCACCACTACCACTTTATTCACCACTGTCACTTTATACACAACTACCACTTTATCCACCACTACCATTTTATCCACCACTATCACTTTATCTACCACTACCACTTTATCTACCACTACCATCTTATCTACCACTGAAACTTTATCAACACCTACCACTTTATCCACCACTACCACTTTATCCACCACTACTACTTTATCTACTATTACCACTTTATCTACCACTACCACTTTATCCACTACAACCACTGTATCTACTACTACCATTTTATCTATCACTGTCATTTGATCCATAACTACCACTTTATCGACCACTACCACTTTATCTACCAATATCACTGTATCTACCACTACCACTTTATCCACCACTATCAATTTATCCACCACTAGCACTTTATCTACTACCACCACTACCACTCTGTACACAACTACCACTTTATCCACCACTACCACTTCATCCACCACTACCATTTCATCTACCACTGTCAGTTTATCCACAACTACCACTTTATCCACCACTACCACTTTATCCACCACTACCGCTTTATCTAACACTACCACTTTATCCACCACTACCACTTTATCCACCACTTCCACTTTATCTACCAATAACTTTATCCACCACTACCCTTTTATCTACCACTGTCACTTTATCCAAAACTACCACTTTATCCACCACTACCATTTTATCCACCATTACCACTTTATCTACTTCTATCACTTTATCTACCACTATCACTTTATCTACCACTACCACACAATGTTGTGACCTGTTGTTGCTTGTTCTCCTTTGTACTCCTTTGTAATAGCCGAGTAATCAAGATAAAGACATGGCACCTTACCATCAGTAGGGAATAATAGACAATTGTCCCAAACGTGCTAGAAATAAATAAAATAATTGATCTGGGGGGGCCATCCATGGCATACGCGCATCTCCATCCTTACACATCGCACTGATTCTCGGTGACTCCCAGTGACTCGTATATAACTCCTCCTGACTCCCACTGACCCGTGTATTACTTGCATCGACTTGTATCTAGCACTAATCCGAAAACGACCGTTAATTTTCAAATTTTCAATAACTAGCACTTCATTCGCAGTTTTATCCCATTGATTCCTGGTAACTCACAGCGACTCCTTGTGAATCGTAAGTACACTCCCGCTGACTCCTACTTTGTCATGGTGGCACGTGGAATTTCAGACACTCGCGGTCATTTTTGCAGGAACCGCCAGGAGTCAGCACTCCCAGTGATTCTAGCTCGCACTCCTGACTGTGTGAGGGCCCCTTTATTCTGTCTCTCTAGATTAGTAAAATCCTTTAGTGGTGCATGTTAGCTTACTCCTATTAAACAGTATTTACATATACTTTATTATCACTCTCTCTCGAGCATCATGCCTAACTTAAGGACGTGCAACTCATGCCCTGGACACTTTGGCAGCACTATCTTTGCAAGCAATGAATGATTGATTTGCAGATTTTGCAACTGCTAATGTCGGCCATGAAGCTCCTTAGCCACCCACCAATGTAAATGCATTTTTCAATAATGAGGGCCATATTACTGATAGGTCGATTGCTGAAGCAACTGAATCTTTCAGCCTGGACAATAATAACCTTTCCCCTCCCCAGGACAGCTTTCAGCCTGGACAATAATAACCTTTCCCCTCCCCAGGACAGCTTTCAGCCTGGACAATAATAACCTTTCCCCTCCCCAGGACAGCTTTCAGCCTGGACAATAATAACCTTTCCCCTCCCCAGGACAGCTTTCAGCCTGGACAATAATAACCTTTCCCCTCCCCAGGACAGCTTTCAGCCTGGACAATATTAACCTTTCCCCTCCCCAGGACAGCTTTCAGCCTGGACAATAATAACCTTTCCCCTCCCCAGGACAGCTTTCAGCCTGGACAATAATAACCTTTCCCCTCCCCAGGACAGCTTTCAGCCTGGACAATAATAACCTTTCCCCTCCCCAGGACAGCTTTCAGGTTGTGCGAAACGGTGTATGCCCAAAGAAGAAATTGATCATCCCAATCACAACACTCAAATCCTTCAAGATTCTCGCAAACAATGACAATGACCATAATGAAGTCTGGCTTGTAGGAGATTCGATGGTCAAAGGCCAGCTGACTGAGTTTTGTGGCAGGGCGCCAAGGAGCAGGAAACGTTTCTGCAACCAGGTGCGGGCCTGGATGATATTACTGCTGCTATCGATGAGGTTTCAAATATTTAAAATGAAAAGACCCTCTACCTCATTTATGCTGGAACCAATGACATAAAGCAGACAAGGTAGGAAGAACTCCTAGAAGAGTACTGAAAATTGATCCAGCAATTTAAGGACAATTTGAGTCAGATAATGATTTCTGGTGTTCTTCCCAAGATTGAAGCGGAAATCATTTTCTATGACAGGGCCCTCAGCCTAAACAACAGATTGAAATCTCTATGTCTGAAAGAAGGGATTCATTTTTTCAGTGCTTTGGATGATTTCTATTAGCAACCACATAGGTTTGCTGAAGACGGTCTCCTCTTGAACTGTCCATACTTAGTGTACTCAAACTAGTATGAACAGTCTCGATGTTACGTAATCTGGGTTGATGTAGCGTTACGTATCTTTCCGTAGTCTTAAGTTGAACGCTTCCATAACCTTGGCCGAACGTTCCAGGATTGGGTAGAATATATTATTCTATAATAGTATATGGGAAAGTATTGTAGGATTATAATTCCCATATATATATATATGTGTGTATTATTTAAGATTGTTTATAAGTATCTCATTGTAAAGAAGATGGGATACATTTTCCATATGTTATGCGCGTGCGCGGTATGTCACGACAGAGACGAACATAACGCGCTCGCTCCCTCTCCAACCAACCTCCGTCCCAGCTACACACGCTAAGCCTTCTTTCTTCTAGTTATTTTACCAGGTGTTTTCGCTTCACTTTTCATCTCATATTCCATATAGTCACTACATCATCATCTTTGTTAATTAGCACAACTTAACGTAAATATCTAGCCTATCCTAGCCTATTGTAGCCTCTTTTCATACTTTGTTTACTAACCACTTCCAGTTATCTAGCCTATTTTCCGCCATCCTCCAATCACCAGCTGAGTTCATGAAAAGGTAATTATATTTCTATATGGTTAATATTTATTCAATATCAAATATACAGTCCACTTATCTAAATTAGCCATATAATTGGTCCTTCGACCTTTCGCTAGTTTGCCCCCCCCCCCCCCCCCCCCCCCCCCCCCCCCCCCCCTTTTTTTGTGTTGGTGGTGGCCTAGCCTACGTGGTTATATATTTTTTTGTGCCGTATTTGCGTCTATCCCTCATGGCCCAGGGCTTTTGGCGTCTTGGTGCCGCGGGTGGTGGGGTAGGGGAAGATTATCCTGCGGTGGTTGATAGGCCTGCGTACCCAGGCCCAATTAGGAAGGTGGCAATTTTGGGCCACTCCTACGTCGGGGATTTGTACGTGGACCAAGCCGTCCACAGGCCTTTCTTTTCCGTGACTCCTCTGGCCGCCCCAGGTGCCCACGTCAGCACCTTGAGATCAACAGTAGCCTGGGGTCAGTTTTTAGAGCTGAAGCCCGACTTGACCTTCTTGGTGATAGGAGGAAACGAAATAAGGAGCGGGGTCAGTCCGAGAGGGATTGCGGAGGGGATTGAGGTCCTAGCTGAGGAGGTGGTGCGGCTCTCGGGTGGAGAAGTCCGGGTGATTGGGGTAGAGAAGCGACAGGCTCCACGAGGGGTCTCTACGGACGAGTTTAATCGCATAAGAAATGCGGTTAACCGATGGCTAAAGCGCCATATCCCCTTCACCCGGGAGCGCTATCAGTCGATGAATACCTCTGAGGCTGACTTCAGTCCCGACGGGGTACACCTCACGCACGAGGCATCAAAGCGTCTCTATTCGGAGATCTTGGCCACCTGTCGTCGGTGCTTTATGCAAGACGAATTTGCCATGGTTGCCAGGTCATACGACGAGATGTTTGCCCACCATGACGTTAGAGTTGATCAACACAATCAGTATAGCCTGGAATAGTAAGCCTTCAAATCGGTACAGTATATTAATTAAATTTTGATTGTAAAACCTTTAGGCCCAAATTATATAACACTTGATTAGCACTAAGATTAAAATCATCCATACTGTATTGTATAATAATTTCAAAGGGTAAGGTTATTCAATTCTATATCAAATTTATACTGTCCAATAACTTCTTTATAAATTCACATGTCATTCTAAATTATTCTCTCGTCGTGTGCCCTGGAGGCGGGGTACTATGATAGCTGATAGGCTGAGTGTGTGTTAATCCAACTCAAACCTTTTTTTCCTTGTGACTTGTTGAGATGAATTTTTCTTGTGTACAATTTTCACATTTATTAAATTAATAATATAGAATTAGCGGTACCCAGTGAGTTTAGCCTGTTTCAATTAACCTATAGGCTCACACTCTTTTTTACTTTATTATAACTTTAAACGGTACTGCTCTTTTTGACAACTGGAGACTTTTGGCCTATACTGTATTGTACTAAATTTCCCTCCCGACTTTTCTTAACTTATGGCGTAATGAATCTATAATTTCATAACTATTACGTAAGGAGTTAAATTGAAAAGCTCCAGATTGCTTGTCTACATAGCGCACAATTCTTATTCCGCATTTTTGTGAGGGTGTTTTATTTTCGGCTCACGATTTAATTTGATTTCTCGGAGTACTGTATTGTTAGCCGCAACTTATTCGGTCTGGCATTATTAGTTTGATTTAACGTAATTAGAATTCCTTCCTCTATAATCATGGCTAAAAGTGTACAAGAGCGTCGGGCTGGACTTAAGGGCTCTTTGACGGTCTTGACCTCTGATATTGACGAATTCCTTGATTCGGCGTCTAGAGTGGAGGTGGAGGCCAGGTTGCTCAGTATTCAAAAGCAACTTGACAGGTATGAGGTCACACAGGAGGACCTGGCCGACACTTGCGAGGACGCCGAGTATATCGAGGTGATCAGAGAGGACACCCTATATATGGAGGGCATACAAGTAATCGTTGCCACACTGAAGGGGATCCTGATTACAGAGGTCAAGAAGGAGGTCAGGAAAGAGCCAAAGAAATCCGCAGTCAAATTACCCCATCTTACTCTCTCCAAATTTGAAGGTGATGCCACCATGTGGTCGGGATTTTGGGAGATGTTCAAGTGTACCATCCATGACAATCCCGACCTAACAGATATACAACGCTTCACCTATCTAAAGGGTCAGCTTCAGGGTGATGCACATAAGCTAGTCGAAGGATTCATAATCGAAAGTGCAAGCTATGCCCCAGCAATTGAGCTCCTGCAAGAGACATATGGGCATCCAGATCGAATCAAGGCAGCTTATGTTACCAAATTCAATCAATTAGTGTCACCCAAACACCAAACAGCTGACCTGAAGGACTTCTATGCCAATACAGAGAGTGTGATGAGGTCAATCATTAGCCATGGTATTTGTCTGGAGGAATTTTGTGTGGTGACTCTTGTCAATAAGTTACCATCACCACTAAAAGAAACCATAAAACGGGAAATGGGAGACTCGAGCCTGGATTATAAGAAATTCACTCATTGCCTCCAGGCTGAAGTGTACAATATGGCGGGTCAAGACAGAGTAGGGGGTACACCCATGGCTACGGCAACATTTACCGCCCAGAGTGAGTACAGGAAATTCAACTGTGTTCTGTGTAGTGGCACCAATCATTTATGGTACAAGTGTATGAAGTATAAGACAGGGCCTCTTAAAGTTAAAAGAGCCCGTCAACTACGTCTCTGCACTGGGTGCTTGTCAAAAGACCATGGCCATTCGGGTTGTACTAATCCTAACATAAGAAGCTGCAAGTTTTGTAAGGGCAAACACTTTCATTCCCTGTGTACACAAAAACAAGGGAAAGAAAGTAGACCAGCGGAGGATAACACCAAGAGAGAGCATACTGCTGCTACTTCAACTACAATGTCCGTTGCCACAGGTAAAAATACAGTAATCTTGCCCACCGTACAGCTGCCGGTAAAGGGTAAGGATAATAATTGTGTTAAAATCAGATCGCTACTTGACCAATGTTCTCAGAGGACCTTTGTGAAGTCTTCTGTTCTATCCTCCCTTTCCTACATTTCTAAAGGAACTGAGGAGTTATGTCTTCACGGATTTACCGGGAAACAGGCCTCTAGGGAATATAAAGTTGTGGCACTGCAATACAAACACAGAGGTAAATTTCATCATCTAGACGCAATAGTGGTTGATGAATTGCCAGACCATAAAGGTGAAATTGACCTAAAGTCTAAACTGGTTAGTTTACAAAGTAAAGGCATAAAATTAGCCGATCCTCACGCAACGGACACAGATCAGCTGGAGCTGCTCATCGGAGCGGATCATTACTACGATATAGTGCGACCTGGGTATAAAAGGTCAGGTAGCCTAATTCTGCTTCCTACCAAGTACGGGTACGCCATCAGTGGTTCATATGTGACACAGCCTACAAGCTCCAGCACAGAAGTAATTACTGTATTGAAAGTAGCAGTAACACCAATGGACGAATACATATCCACTGGCAATATTCCACCATGCAAAAATGACTTAAATGTTTTGTGGGAATTAGATCATATCGGGATAACCCCTAAGGAATATTCACTGGTTGAGCGTCAAGCACTATCGTCGTACGAGGATCCCGTTACCTACGATCCCGACAGCCAACAGTATAAAGTGAGACTGCCCTGGAACAATTCCAAGGATCAGCTGCCATCTAACAAGGGCTTGGCCATAGGCCGTCTTCGGGGACTTCAGAAAAGATTCCTCAAGGAGCCTGACTTTTGCGAGGAATACTCAAAAGTCATAAAGGAACAGGTGTCCCGGGGTTTTATCGAAGAGGTGCCTTTTGATAAATCGGATACCGGGCATTACTTGGCTCATCATGGTGTAGTCAAGGAGAGCAAAACTACGCCAGTGCGTATTGTCTTCGACTGTTCCGCCAAGATGAGTGAACGTCATCCTAGTCTTAATGACTGCCTGTACACTGGACCCTCACTGGTGCCAGATTTGGCGCAGGTTTTGCTTCGGTTTCGACTCGGTAAGTATGCCTGGGTGTCTGATATTGAGAAGGCATTTCTCATGTTAAGACTCCATGAAGACGACCAGGACTATACGCGATTTATGTGGCCCAAGTATCCGAGGCAACTGAATTCTCCCCTAATCAGTTACCGGTTCCGGGCAGTTTTATTTGGAGCGACTTGTTCCCAATTCCTTTTAAAACGCCACCATTTTGAAACATTTGTCTTATGTCAGTGCAGATCCGCAGATTATTCATCAGATTCGGTCAGGGTTGTATATAGACAATTTACTGGGTACAGGAAATGAAGAAGATTTCCTGGTTGATACCTACGCTGTAGTCCGAGAGATTATGAATGACGCCCATCTACATTTGCGTGAATGGGCGACTAATAATTCTGTTTTGCGGACTGTACTCCAACGGGATGGGGTGGCGGCTGTACAGCAGGAACATGTTAGAGTGCTAGGGTTGTTTTGGAATACGGACACCGATACCCTCTCATTCGGCGTTCAGTACGCGCAATATTCGCAGATTACAAAACGAATTTGCTTGAGTATGACAGCTAAACTTTTTGACCCCTTGGGGATAGTTCTACCGGTGTCGATCAAATCGAGATTATTCCTTCAGCAATTATGGAGGATAAAATTAGGATGGGATGAAGTTTTGACTGGCGATCTGGTTCAGGAGTGGGATGACATTATTTCGGATCTTCGTCTCTGTAAGGGTTTTAATTTTCCTCGGAGAGTTGTCATGGACCATCCTGTTTCCATTCATGCCTTCTCAGACGCTAGCAAGGTCGCGTACGGCACCGCCATATACTTTGTTGACACAAGTGGCAGCCGTCTCGTCATAGCGAAGGCGAAAGTCGCCCCGATCAAATCCCTTTCCATCCCAAAATTAGAGCTGACTGCAGTTCTGTTGGCTGCTAGACTCGTTCACTTTGTAGAGGAAACCTTTAAAAATTTGCTAAATGTCTCAGAGATTGTTGTATGGAGTGACAGCCAAATTACGCTCTACTGGTTACATAGCCGTAAGAAGCTACCAGTGTACGTCACCAACCGTGTCGACGAAATTCGTAACCTGCTCCCGACCGCACAGTTCCGGTATGTGTCTACCAAAGAGAATCCAAGTGATTGCATTACTCGTGGTGTATCTGATAAATTTCTCAAATCTTCTGCGTTGTGGTGGAATGGCCCATGCTGGCTTAATGATCCCAACGAATGGCCAGAAAATATAGATTTGAGCGAGCAACACACTGCTATTGTGGCACCGGTAATTGACTCGATGCCTGACGAAGACACACGGTTATGGGAGTGGGATAGATTCAGCAGCTATGAAAAGTTACAACGTGTTACAGCATGGGTGATACGATTTGTAGAAAATGTAAAAGCAAAAATTAAAGGCACACCGTCCACAGGTAGTGCTTACCTCAATGTGAAGGAGATCAGAATTGCAGATCAATTATTACATAAGCTCTGTCAACAAGAAATATATACGCAGGAATATAAATTACTGGTTAAGGAAACAAAGTCTAGGAATAACCTGATCAACCAATTGGGCTTACACTTGAAGGGGGACTTAATACATTGCGGAGGCAGATTACGATTGGCAGCCCTCTCTGAGGCAAGTAAGTATCCAATACTACTGCCCCCCAATCATCCCTTCACCCATCTTATCATCGATAGGTGTCACCGACTCTGTTGTCATTATGGGGTTGGTCATATAGTCACCTATGTAAGACAACGATGGTGGGTGCCTAGAATCAGGCAGGTGGTCAAGAAAGTCCTTCGCAAATGCTTAAAGTGTAGAAGAGTACAGGGAACACATTATGATCCCGTCGGAATTCCTCCCTTACCAAACCTGCGAACTACCCCAGGTGACCCTTACAAAGTTACCGGGGTTGACTACAGTGGAGCAATCCCTGTGAAAGATTCACCCAATCTTAAGGTGTACATGATACTTTTCACTTGTGCTGTTACCAGGGCAATTCACCTGGAACTGGTCACCAACCTCACTTGTGATAGCTTCCTACATGCCTTCCGAAGATTCTGCAGTAGACAGGGATATCCACGTATCATGCTGAGTGACAATGCAAAGACTTTCATAGGGGCATCTACATATCTCAAAGAAGTGAGCAACAATCCTAAGATTCAGACCTGCCTAGCGGATGTAAAATGCGAATGGCGTTTCATTCCCGCCAGAGCGCCTTGGTTTGGCGCCATATGGGAGAGAGCCATAGGCATCGTGAAGGCGGGTCTGAAGAAGGTGTTGGGTAGAGCTCTCATCTCGATTGAGGAACTCAACACCATTCTCTTGGAGATTGAAGCCACCGTAAATGATCGCCCTCTATACTATGCTTCTGGTGATTTGGAAGACCTTACCCCAATCACACCCTCAGTACTGGTACGTGGATACAGACTGCAGGATCTTCCAGAAGAGCATGACGAGGATACTATGGAGGATCCAGACTACATAAGTAAGGAAGTGATATCGGCCCGCTACAAATATATTCGTAAATTATCGCGAGATATTTGGCATCGCTGGTCAACAGAATATCTGTTGACTTTAAGGGAAGCGCAAAGGAATAAACTAACACCATTAAAAGGTCATTGGCCTAGGGTAGGGGACGTGGTAACCATCCATGAGGAGGGCCCGCGCGCATTTTGGAAATTGGGTCGGATAGAGGAGTTATTACCAGGTCGTGATGGTGAGGTTCGGGTAGCAAAGGTTCGCACCAGGACTGGAGTAATCACACGGCCAACAGTCCGACTATATCCTCTTGAGGGTGACCTCGATCGCAAGGACACCCCCTCGGATCAGTTATCCATTGAAGCCCCCTCTCTGGCTTCTACTTCGGCGCAGCCTGTTGACGCGTCTGGCGAACGCCCACGTCGACAGGCAGCCCAGATATCCTCCCAGGCTTGGCGGGATAAGATTGCCTCCGGGCAAATCTAATCATGTAAATTTTGTATATTTTCTGTTGGTGGGAATATGTCCATACTTAGTGTACTCAAACTAGTATGAACAGTCTCGATGTTACGTAATCTGGGTTGATGTAGCGTTACGTATCTTTCCGTAGTCTTAAGTTGAACGCTTCCATAACCTTGGTCGAACGTTCCATGATTGGGTAGAATATATTATTCTATAATAGTATATGGGAAAGTATTGTAGGATTATAATTCCCATATATATATATATGTGTATTATTTAAGATTGTTTATAAGTATCTCATTGTAAAGAAGATGGGATACATTTTCCATATGTTATGCGCGTGCGCGGTATGTCACGACAGAGACGAACATAACGCGCTCGCTCCCTCTCCAACCAACCTCCGTCCCAGCTACACACGCTAAGCCTTCTTTCTTCTAGTTATTTTACCAGGTGTTTTCGCTTCACTTTTCATCTCATATTCCATATAGTCACTACATCATCATCTTTGTTAATTAGCACAACTTAACGTAAATATCTAGCCTATCCTAGCCTATTGTAGCCTCTTTTCATACTTTGTTTACTAACCACTTCCAGTTATCTAGCCTATTTTCCGCCATCCTCCAATCACCAGCTGAGTTCATGAAAAGGTAATTATATTTCTATATGGTTAATATTTATTCAATATCAAATATACAGTCCACTTATCTAAATTAGCCATATGAACCAAGTGAGTTCATCTCGTTTTGGCCAAATCCTGAATGATGTAGTTCGCATTTTCCATTAACGAAACTTAGTTGGTTGGGAGAAGTCAGGCGATTCAATGTAATACATAACAAATTTAGTGCATCACCTCATTTTCGTAACGAAAAATTCAAAGTACATCAAGGTATTTTTCGCAAATGCTCGTAGTATACGTAATAAATTCTCGGGCCTAGAAGAAATAGTTCTCAGTGAAAATTTTGACATAATTGGTATTCCCGAATCCTGACTGAACAAAGAAAAGAGACTGTTTATCAGAATATGCCATTCCAGGCTACATAATTATTGATTCCAGCCGAACAAATAAAAGCGGAGGAGGTGTTCTGCTATATGTTAAAGACGATCTTAATCCTATCCTAGTCTCTACACAATATATAGAAAATATTGACATAATATACATCCAATTAAAAAACCAAGTCACAAGAAAATATAATCCTTGGATTAATGTATCGACCACCTGTTCAACCATAAAATGTGGACACCAAGATTAACTACCAACCCGCGGGAGGGTGGGGGAGTATCATGGTAGCGCCTGGCAGGCATATTTTTCCTTATTTTGAGAGATACGTAGGTTGACGATCAATACAGTAGGTCTTAGTGCGGGTCCCGCCACTGTCGCGAGTGGACCGAGCCCGCCTGTTGTCCTTGCAATGCTTGCTCTCTCTCTCATTGCTTATAATGGCCTAAAAAAGGCACAAGTCATATGACGGGCACCGCAGGGGTGGCCAATATACTCTCTCCCATCATATATCGGTCAACGTCGGTTGAGGGTTAATGATCAAATTTCAGATATAAGTATTAACCATGATATAGCGCTTATTGGAGACTTCAACTTACCAGTACCACAATGGGGTGAACCCCTGACATCTCATTCACTTTCAGATTTAAACACTAATTTGTTAGAAAGTTCACTATACCCATTTGTTGAATCTCCAATGCACGAGGCAATAATATCCTTGATTTAATTACTGCTACAATGGATGACTTGGTAAACCAAGTAATAGTAGGAGAAGAATTCAGTACAAGTGATCAGTGAATGATTACTTTTAACATTAATATTATCTGACAATGAACGAAAGTTAGCCACGAGAAAATATCTAAGTTCACGCGAGCGAATTTTCACAAACTCAGAGATATTCTTGACAAATCAGAATAGAGCTTCATAAACCACAATAGAGATACAAATGTGATATAGGAATCATTCAAAGATATATAAAATAATCCCATAGTAAGCTGCATGCCTACAAAAAAACGGCATTCATTCCGTAATGATAAACCAAAATGGTGGAACAAGGAAATTAAAGGCTGTTTGTCAGCCAAGGAAACCGCTCATGACTCACTTACTAGATCAAATAACGAAGTTGATGGGTAAAACTACATTATTCTTTGTCGAAAAGTCAAGAAACTCATCAAGCAAAGTAAGAATAATCTAGAATCAATATTGCAAACTTACGCAAATTAAAACCCAAAGAATTCTATGGATTTATCAGAAGCAGAAAGGTAAATATTTCATCAATTGGACCATTAGCTAATGTAATGTTCATGTCGATGATGAAGTTGAAATGAGTAACGCCCAAAATGATATGTTTGCATTCGTCTTTACGCAAGAGGATCTATACACAATTCCTCCTGACATTCCACTTCATGAAGATATTCTGGACATTCTAAGGAACATCGAAATTATAAAGAGAGATGTAATAAACAACATAAACGAGCTAAAAATGAATATAACTCCTGGCCTGGAAGAATTCTTCTCAAGATTTCTAAACCGTGAAGTCTCTTGTTTAACACAACAATAAAGAGTGGCATCGTGCCAGACGAATGGAAACTAGCTAATGTAACACCCATCTTTAAAAAAGGAAACAAGTCCCTTCCTAGTAACTATCGTCCTATCAGCTTGACTTCTATTATATGTAAAATACTTGAAACAATTATTGGAGACAAAATAGTAAATTTTCTAGAAGGAAACAAGATTATAAAATATTCCCAGCACGGTTTTCCGAAACAAGGGAGAGTGCTCCACTTTAACGAAAAATGGCTAACTGGACGAATGCAACAAGTAGTAATAAATGGTAAAGCATTTGACTGGACTAAAGTCACATGTGGTGTACCCCAGGGGTCAGTGCTCAGACCTGTCCACTTCTTGATTTATATAAAATAATAACTGATGATAGTCTCTCATGTAGTATTTCAAAATGTGCAGATGACACAAATATAGCAAGCACGGTAATCTCTCCAAACTCAAATACAATGCATCCAAAAGGATTTAGATAAACTGTCTAACTGGGCTCAGACCTGGCAAATGAGCTTCAATATCGATAAATGTTAAGTACTGCACGTAGGTTATGGGAACAATAAAGCAAATTATTCAATGGGTGGTATTGAACTCAAAAGTGTCGATACAAAAAACTGATTTAGGATTAACATTTACAAATATTTAAAAACCGGGCTAACAATGTGCTGTGCTTGTAAAGGAATCAAATACAATTATTGGATTCATTGGTAGATCTTTCGAACACCAATCCGAAGGTGTTGTTCTCACCTTATATAATTCATTGGTTCAACCTCATCTAGAATACTGCGTTCATTTTGGTCTCCTTACAATCAAAAGGATATAGACAAACTAAAATGAGTACAGCGAAGAATAACACAAATTATTTCCAGACTATGAAATAAACCATATCAAGAACATCTAGAAGAATTACACCTTTTCAGCTTGACCAAGCGCAAACTAAAAAGGAATATAATTCAAGTATTATAGATAATTAATGGCATTGACAATGTGGATGCAAAGAAATAGTTCACATTCGATTACTCAAATTACACACGAGGGAATGGCTGTAAAATCACCTGTAAGCCATTTATTCCTATTAAGCAAACCATTTATTTTTCAACCGGGTAGTAAACTTATGGATTGGCCTGCCTAGCAATACCATAGAATGCAGCACTGTTGAAACCTTCAAAAAATGCTTAGACAAATATATATCTCGCCCTTAATCCCCGACTGACTGACTGCGTTTAAAGATAAATATCAAGATATGCCCACATTACATATTATGGTAGAAGAGATATAGTAAGATAGCCTAGTTCTATTTTCTTATTTTCCTATCGAGTACCATGTCAGTTTATCCATTCTGCATGGAAAATATAAATCATATGTCCCTTCTAAGCTATCTTTTCTGTCCTAAATAATAGGCTAGGTAGTTTAGATACATGCAGCCTCGTAAGGATCAGTAGATATGTTGTTGCTTGCTTTCTTTGTATGTTCGGAAGCATCTGGTAAAATATTTCAGTATTGTAGTGTTTCGTTATTGTTCGATACCGGTACTGATTATAATGTTTGAGTAACTATTAATGTTCACGACTATACAAGATAAATGATTACAAGTAATAATTACACTGTCACTCAACCACAGCCACAGTAACTTAACCCCTCCCCCCGCATGATGTTCTATAAACAAACAGTCATCATTCAATTAATTTCATCGTTCATTAAACTCTGACGATCACTGACCCTCCACAATCATTACTGCAAATTAAGTGTTACATGGAGTTCCCATCAAAGCATACTGGCCACAAAATACTTGAAGAATTATATTTAAAAATACATGGTCGTCCTCACACACACACACAAACAAACACACACCCTAACCTGTTCCCACTCAACCAATTTAGTTATCTTATTTCCTTCCTTCACCTCTCAAATTATTATTGAAAACTCTGCCTACCCATCACTATACTAAAACAAGACATTAAACTAGACAAATTAACAAGAACAAAAATACATGCACAGACAACATACTGTATGTTTTCAGTACGACACTAACCGAGCACAAACTGATGCATTGAGATATAATTATATCTTCCTCTGCCGCATTCAAGAATGGTATCATCTCCCATCGCATGTAGTTAATAGACTCACTCTTAAGGGGAGATCGGCGTAATTATTTGCTCATTTATGGATATGTTTTTGTTTTGTTTTTCAGTTTCCAGCCCATACCTCAATCAAGCACCCCCCCCCCCCCCCATGACACTCCTTCAAGATGAATGTGTACATTTTTCAATATAAATATGTCCCGGCCGAAGGCCGACCCCTCTTAAATTAATTAGTTTATACCCTCATTGTTCCCTGATTAAATAACACTGTATGAATATTCCCATATTCAAAATATGTTACAGGGGAACAATGCCTAGTGAGTTCACTGCTCAATAGGTGGCGTTCTGAGAGTGAGGGTCTGAGTCTGGAGGGTGAGACAGTGAAGCACTTGAGCGAAGCAACCAGCCGCTTCAGAGATGGAGCTGCTTCGAGCCATGATGGATGAAGCATCCATCATGGCTCGAAGCAGTGAGCAGCATGTCACACTCTCCAGACTGGAACAAGACCTCACGGGCTTCACCGTGTTGAGCGGTGGAATGTACAGGCTCTCAGCCTATGCCCGAGGAGGAGTAGTTGGAATATAGACCAAAAAAAAAAAAAAAAAAAAAGTACATTGGAGTTTGTATTTGATATTAATGTTAAAGAACGAGGTGTTACTTATTACAGGTTTGCTATCGCTCGCCAGGATATAGTCGACACCTAAATAACACGAACACTCTTAATGTTGAAAAAGAAATGTGGTGAAAGGTCTTAAAATCGCCAAACTAATGGACCGAACATCATAACATCTTAAAACTAATGGGGCTAAACATGAGGGAGAAGAAGGACCAGAAAAACGACCCATCTTCCCTTAATACATTTAAAGCTAGGATCTTCGAAATGGGTGAAGTCACAGAGTGTGAGGTGAAGCTGAACGGTCAGGCTATGGAGATCGTCAACTCTTTTAAGTATCTGGGCAGTGTGTTGAGTAAAGATGGGACTATGGATGAAGAGGTGCGGGAGAGGGTACAACAGGGGAAGAGGGTTGTAGGAACGCTAAAAGCAGTAACAAGAAATAGGGTGGTCAGTATGGAAGTGAAGAATCCTTGCATGACAGTGTGGTAATCCCGACACTGACTTACGGAAGCGAAGCATGGACGTTGGTTGAGAGACTCAGACCAAGAGTGAGAGCAGTGGAAATGAATTACTTAAGGAGTGCGTGCGGAGTTACATGGAGGGATAGACAGACTAATGAGGAAGTAAGAAGGAGGTGTGGTGTGGAGGTAGATGTGCTGGAAAGTGTGAAAAGGAACAACTTGAGATGGTTCGGCCATATGGAACGTATGGAAAGCGAGAGAATGACTAAGAGGGTGTACGAGAGCGAGGTGGAGGGACAGAGGGGGAGAGGTAGACCGAATATGAGGTGGAAGGATGGAGTGAGGAACTACATGAACGAAGGCGGTGCTGGTTGGGGGGAGGGGCGTCGGCTGACTGGGGACAGAGGTGCATGGGGGCGGTTCGTTCGTGGCCACCCCTTCGGGGATCACGGCGTCAGGCAATAGATAGATAGATAGATCACCAAATACGTAATCTAAATCCTGTTTCTAGCCCCGTACCTGCTCATTTAATCCCTGCTGTACCGGTGACGTATTTTTAATTTCATTCTAGCAATACTTAGACGATTATATTTAGCCTATGAAAGATATATGGTAGCTAAAAGGATGAAGTGATATAGTCTATCGTTTTTTAATTGGTAGACGTTTCCTAAACTGAATACTATCGTCTAATGATTGCTAGCAAACATGAAAAAGGAGATCACAGGTTTTATGGGTTAACTCACCTTATCGCTTGCATAGGGGAGGTGTGGCGGAGTGGTCTTGCCACTGGACTGGTAATCCAATGGACCCGGGTTCGAATCCCAATATGTCAATGGGAAGATATTATTGGGATGGAATTTGTGCTGTACCTAGTATCAGTGCATTACCACAGCACACCGAAATGCCAAAAAAATACCCTCATTGTTCCCTGATTAAATAGCATTGTATGAATATTCCCATATTCAAAAATATGCTACAGGGGGGCAATGCCTTGTGAGTTTATTGCTCAATAGGTGGCGTTCTGAGAGTGAGGGTCCGAGTGTGGGGGATGAGACTTTGAAGCGCAGCAGCGAGGCGGCTTCAGAGATGGGATTGCTTCGAGCCGTGAAGCTTCGCCTGTCTCACTCCCTAGACTGGAGCAAGACCTCACGGGCCTAACCGTGTTCAGAGGTAGAGTGTAAAGGCTATCAGACTATGCCCGAGAGGGAGTAGTTGGAATATAGAGAAGAAAAAAAAATAACCAACACACACTATGGTGCCAGATAGCGGCTTACTGCGGGGTTCTGAGTTAAATTAACACATAACTATTATAAAAATACACACAAACCAAACTAGCCGAGTTTAATTATAATCCAACTGGACAAGGAATCAGACAGAGGTAGTGAGAAAGAGAGTAATCAGTGATGAACAGTTGATTGGAAACGAAGTTTAAAGGTTACAGTTGAGACAGACTATAATTATGAACTACGTGTGTGTCTGTGGGTGGGTGTGTGGGTGTGTGTGTGTGTGGGCGTTGGTGAGTGAAAGACAGACTATATGAACTACGTGTGTGTCTGTGGGTGTGTGTGTGGGCGTTGGTGAGTGAGAGACAGACTATATGAACTACGTATGTGTCTGTGGGTGTGTGTGTGTGGGCGTTGGTGAGTGAGAGACAGACTATATGAACTACGTGTGTATCTGTGGGTGTGTGTGCGTGTGGGCGTTGGTGAGTGAGAGACACAGCAACAAAACAAATTTACTAACTATGTAACTATGTACGCGTAACAATCACGCGTACTAAAAGTTGCTCAGGGGTGGGTCCTTCCTTCCCCTACTCCACCCTGGGCAGGTGGAAGGGGGGAATAGGGTTCAAGTCTACCTTCACCCTAAACTATCCCCAACTCCCCTACCTTCCTTCTCTAGCTGGCAGTTAGTGATTAGCGACAATTGTTCTCATGTATTGCAAATTATTGTTAAAACATCATTGCACATGATTATAATGGCCAATATTTAAAATGTATTAGGAATTTACTAATACAATTTACTGCATAATTTTATTCTCAAAATTAGTTTCTATACACAACGTGGGTTACACGAATCTTGGCTGTAGTGGTGTTGTGCTTCTCTCTTTATTTCTCTCTCTCTGCGTGTGTTTGTCTCTCATTGCACTACTTTCTACGATCAAGACTTAATGATATTTGAATATAATAATACCGTAATTAAATCCAATCTCATACAGTATTCATGATATTATGTTCACCATTATTGCAATACACATCAACGTGCCCTCAACGATCTACTCCTAGGTTCTCAAATTATTTACACAGTCGGGATTTTATATCATAAAAGGAAAGGACTAAAGACAAAAATTGGCTGGAATTGTGTTGAGATTGTTATTGATTGTTTCGTTTATCATTGTAATCAGTTTATCCCATTTATTCAATACCATACATACTATAAACGGTCTGTATTTAATTATATGTGGCATATACACTTTTTCTCTCAATCAATTAAATGTAGAACTCGATACAACTTACGATCAGAGTCGGTGTTAATGTTGTAAGGTTTGAGAATTGGACCCTTGAGTAGCAGGGCTCGCCTTCTCACTTCCCACTTCTTTGTCTCTATCTATGATCCCAGCCTCTTCTACAAACCCCATCAATTCTCCTCTATGTGTATCTAATGCAGGCAACATTCATCACACACACTAATAAACGGAAATATACCCCATTCAGACCCGTTATATCTTGGTTGTAGAAGTGTGTGCTATGAGAGAGTTACAAGGAGTTACAATCTCAAAGACCTTGGGGTCCATTTCGGGGAAATATTCGAAGTGGAAGGAGAGACATTGTTCAATGCACTACTCTCCTTACAGAGTGTGCAAAATACTATCTACTGACTACTGTCTTCTTGAACTGCTCAACTGAGGAAATGCTTACAACTTCTGAGGACAGTTTGTTCCAGGTAGAACATATCTTAAATGGGAAACAGTTTCCACAAATACTAGTGCTGAACCTTTTAAATTCTAACTGCCAGCTATGGTTGCGTTATGTATTCATATTGAGGCTTACAATTTTGCTATGAACTACATTGTCAAACCCATTACATATTTGAATAACTTAAGTGAACTGACCTCGTAGTCTGCGTATTGAGAGAGAGAGAGAGAGAGAGAGAGAGAGAGAGAGAGAGAGAGAGAGAGAGAGAGAGAGAGAGAGAGAGAGAGGCAGAAATCACTACAGCTGAGATTCTTGTAACACACGTTGTGTATAGAGACTCATTTTGAGAATACAATTATACAGTATATTGTTTTTTTGTTTTTTGTTTTTTTAAGAGACAATGAACGGAGGAAGGAAAACACAGATAAAACAAAAAGGTTCATGTGCCTAAAGGCATCCTCCATTCATGAAATGTTTGTAAGAACTGGATTTAAACTGTTGTAGAACAAATCCTAAAATCCTAATACATTTTAAATGTTGGCCATTGTAATCATGTGCAATGATGGTTTAACAATAATTTGCAATGTATGAGAAAAATCGCCGCTAATCACTAACTGCCAGCTAGAGAAGGAAGGTGGGGGAGTTGGGGATAGTTTGGGGGTGGAAGGTGGGGGTAGACTTGGACTCTACTCCCCCCTTCAACCTGCCTAGGATGGAGTATGGGAAGGAAGGACCCACCCCTGAGCAACTTTAAGTACGCGTGAGTGTACACCCCTTGCACAACTAAATGTCTCGTACAACCTAAATGTGTCAATAGTTTAGAATTGCCTCTCCATATAAACTATTTAAACCATGTATTCGAAGAATGTTATGTTGGTTATCGGTTGGAGAGTGAGAGAGAGAGAGAGTGTGTGTGTGTGTGTGTGTGTGTGTGGGTGTGTGTGTGCGTGTGTGTGTGAGGAGGAATGGGATTGAGAGTGAGTGAGTGAACAAAAATCCCTATGACCTAACCAGAGTATCCCCCATGCTAATATGACAAGTTACTCTCTCTCTCTCTCTCTCTCTCTCTCTCTCTCTCTCTCTCTCTCTCTCTCGCTCTCTCTCTTAATTGTAATGCATTGTGTACCACCGATAATATTATGGTATTATTCTAAAACATGTTATTTTTGTTTCAGAAGTATGGGTGACGTATGTGTAAGTGTGAGCGATCTACTAAGAAATGGACTATACAGCCAATATTACCAACAACAACAACACCATCAATAACAACTCTTCTCTGGTTTCAGAACAACTTGTTACAAATCAAACATAAGTATATACTGTTCTGTGCATTGCTATACAAGTACACGGTATGCAATTGTAGTTGTAATTTTATATATATATATATATATATTATATATTATTAATTTCTTTTATTTTTTTAATACTGTAGCATGGTTATTATTTTATATAATATTTAAGTTATATTACAAGCGTATAACAAAGTGATTGTATAAAAAGAATACCACATGTTGTCAAGAACAGATGTATTCACTATGATCATGTAAAGAGCTGTCACATGTGGACCCTCGGTTTAACTGGAGTGCTGAACACTAGACAAGATTCATAAGAAAGTGCATAGACTACTTAATTCAAATATAAAAATACGTACAGCAAGGTGTGGTCCGCCCACGAATATATAGCTTGAGCCCCGCAAGACATCGCCCACAAGGAGCAACGAGGACCCCTGTCCATGCAACAAGCGTTTGCCGACAGCTTTGTTAAGGTGGTGCCAACGAGGACCCCTGTCCATGCAACAAGCGTATGCAGACAGCTTTGTTAAGGTGGTGCCAACGAGGACCCCTGTCCATGCAACAAGAGTATGCAGACAGCTTTGTTAAGGTGGTGCCAACGAGGACCCCTGTCCATGCAACAAGAGTATGCAGACAGCTTTGTTAAGGTGGTGCCAACGAGGACCCCTGTCCATGCAACAAGAGTATGCAGACAGTTTTGTTAAGGTGGTGCCAACGAGGACCCCTGTCCATGCAACAAGAGTATGCAGACAGCTTTGTAAAGGTGGTGCCAACAAGGACCCCTGTCCATGCAACAAGAGTATGCAGACAGCTTTGTTAAGGTGGTGCCAACGAGGACCCCTGTCCATGCAACAAGAGTATGCAGACAGCTTTGTTAAGGTGGTGCCACACAAGTGTATGTATCCGATACTAGGATTGGAGTGACTTTATCATAGTAAAATGTAGTAAAGAAAACGTTGCTATTCGATCAATGCTACTAGAAGTTGCACATTATTATGAACTTTGTAGCTAAATATCAGGAATAAACTATTTGAATCATGAATGAATTACTCAGATACGAACCAAGTAAACTCCTAAGTTATTTCTGATATTTAATTCTGATACATGTTATTGGATTCAGGTGTATGTGTAAGGCCACCTTACCTAACTAATTACAATGTCTGTACACGTGGAATATCTATATTATAGTAGTTTGTTTGCATGATAATTAGATGATACTCCCACTTCAACACATGTGTATCGTAAGTGGTAATACATGATGGAACATAATATCAATTAAGCACAATCTAATCAGAAATTATTGCCACCCATCTATTTCCTATGTAGACCACTGAATCTGTGACACCAACTAGATTTTACTTCTCCCTTTTAGATAAAAAGCAGTAGTACACATACTCATACAGTACAACATGAATTTGCATAAGTTTATTTAAAGAAGTTCCATGCATGAAAAAAGTTAACAGTAATGACAGGAGACAGAGAGAGAGAGAGAGAGAGAGAGAGAGAGAGAGAGAGAGAGAGAGAGAGAGAGAGAGAGAGAGAGAGAGAGAGAGAATGATTGTATTGTCAGTGGAGGTAATATATGGCCACAATTTGAAATGAAGGAGGATGGAAGGGGAAAGTTGGAGTGATGAAGGGTGTGTTTGTGTGTGTGATATTCAGAACAGAGAGGGTGGTAGAGAAAACTGATTTATCTTTCGAAGTAAGGGTTGGACCACTAATTGATTATGGTAGAGATAGAGAGGGAAGAAGGGCTGGTAAAAACTGAGAGGACAAATATATCTTAACCTAGAAAATACTTTACCCTATATACAGTATATCTTATATTGTGGATTATGCCGTTCAATAACTTTATTTCACTCACACACGCCCCGCCACCCTCACCCACCCAACCCTGCGGGGGTTAAGGGGATTTTACATGTTGTGGAGGGAAAGGAATATGTTCCACAATATCCTATTGCGTATCATATAATGGAAACATTCCAGACCTACTGTCATCCTAGACTGTAAAGTTTTGCAATGTCGTGTTGTAGCAATGTTGAGGATGGTGTGCATGCAGATAGTTCATGTGTTGCAGGGAGACTATGTTGGATCTTGCTACAACATGGTTAGCACTTGGGCAACATCAGCTACACTAATGACATGATGAGGCAGTGTTATTATACTCAAATCTGACTGTCTAGGTTATTGCAGTGTAATGCAAAAACAGAAATTTTAAATTTGCACAGCGACAGGATATTGAAACATACATGACACGCCCA